>SADC01001389.1:0-293103 GCA_004194705.1 Ditylenchus dipsaci | reverse complement strand
ACTCACAAGTGACTCACCAAGATGGTGACCGAACCACCAAGATAAGTCACCTTAATTACGTGGGTACCCCGAAACCACGATTAAGTACCCTAACCACCAGGATAGGGCCCGTACCACATGGATACACCCCAACCATCAGGATGGTAACCTAATCACCAAGATGGGGTCCGAACCACGTAGATACAGTCCATCAACCAGGACCCGGCTCAAACTGCTAGGATAGGGCGCAAACCACCAGAATAGAGCCAGAATCAACAGGAAAGTATCTGAACAACCAAGATAGAGCCTGAACTACCTGGAAATCGCCCGAACGTTCAGGAAAGTACCCGAGGAGGAGGTGGGCGGTAAGTTTATAGGCAGAAAGGTGTGCCAGGAAGAGAATAGCCAATATGGGAAGCGGTACCAGGAAATGTTTATCAATGGGTATATGTGATGGATTAGCACATACCCCCATTCAAATTTCAAAATACAATAGAGGCGACGATAGGCGCCTGTGGCCCTAATATTAAATACTAAGGTCGAATTCCAAGTTATTTTAGATATGATCGAATTCGACTTGACTCAGCGTGTTGCGCCATTTCTCGATTTGCATTTGGTAATTCCTCTTCTGGAATTTATTCAGCCAAGAAAGGTAATTTTTATTAATTGTTCAGCTATTAAATTCACCTATCACTTTTAGATTTACGATGATGATTCCCTGTATAGAACTCATCGCAGTGTGATGCAGAAAACAAATATGATCGACAGTGTGATTGAAATGGTTTCTGATGAGCAGTCTCGCAATGAACTTCTCGAAAGACGTGACGAGGTTCTAAAGGTATAAATTCTCCGTAGTCGTTGTCAGGACCAATCCATCACTTTTTGTTATTATTTAGGAACGTGAGCAGCTCAAAGCCAACTGTGATCCAGTGGTGAAGATTTTGGAGCTTGATGCTGTCAAAAAAATCATGGAGGAGGGCCGTGATCGTGAAGGTAACAGCAAGGTTCTTGAGTATATAATGAAAAATTATCATGTAATTTATTCCCCAAGTGGTCACTTCCTTATCTATCGAAAGCTGATTACTTTTAGTTCAAACTCGAAATGCTGGAGTACCTCTTCAAATACGCCAAGTTTCAATACGATTGCGGCAATTACCAAGCGGCTTCTATCTGTCTCTATTACTATCTCAGTGTGGTTCCTCAGCATGATCCAACTATCTGAATGCGCTTTACGGTAAGCTGGCTTCGGAGATTCTAAATCAGGACTGGACTCTTGCAAAGTATGACCTGACTAAGCTTAAAGCCTACATTGACTCTGATCCTTTGTGAGTTGCTTTTTTGTGCTCCTGCTACTTTTTTCAACAGCCTGATTTCGCAATTGTAGCGATACTGAAGTTGAATTGCTGCAGCATCGTTCCTGGCTTCTTCATTGGTCTCTGTTCGTCTATTTCAACTTTCCTAAGGGCCGGGATGAAACATCTAGTAGTGGTGAACTGACGAAAGCAATGAGGGAAGAAAAGAGGACCCTGAAATAGTTGAAAAGTGCGAGGAAGCTATCAGACATGAAAAAACCGTCAACCTAGAAGCAGTCATCGAAATGTTCATGAATCAGCAGGCGTATCTCAACAGCATTCAAGTGAGTCATCTACGAGGTTGTTGTTCCTTTCTAAATTTTAATAATTTTTTCCTAGGTCCTGTGTCCTCATTTAATTCGTTATCTGGCCGTTGCTGTGGTGATGACCAAGAATAAGCAGAAGAACTACCTCAAGGATTTGATGAAAGTTATTGAAGTTGTAAGGAAATTAATTGAGGGGCATGCTCGCTGCCGATGGGAATATTTTAAAAGGCGGGTACCTGGTCAATTCAAAAAAGGATTATTTTAAAATTATTTTTGTTGAGTGCTCTACGGATAATAAGTAACCAAAAACACTTCCATCGCTTAATAGCATCGGTGGTCTAGTGGTAAAGCGTTGGCGTACTGTGAAAGTTAGTCGTCGGTTTGATTCCCACTGGATGTATAGTTCATCGACTTTTACCAAATTGCGTCAAATTAGTTCTCGTTTGAATTCTGGTATCTTTCCTGGTATCCTGGTATCCGCTTCCTGGTATCCGCCTTTCAAAATATTCCCATCGGCGGCGAGCATGCCCCTTTAAGTTATGTCATGGTGTCGTTTCATGAGCTCTACAACTTTGAGGAACAGCACAATTATCGAGATGCCATCACCGATTTCCTGACCAGTTTGTACGTCGACTATGATTTTGATGCTGCTCAGCAAAAGCTAGAAGATTGTGAGAAAGTTAGCTGTTAATTATTGTCGAACCACCACCAGCTTATTCATCACAATCTTTTAGGTGCTGCAAAACGATTTTTTCTTGGTGGGCAGCGTGGAAGAGTTTAGAGAAAGTGCTCGTCTATTGGTCTTCGACATGTATTGTAGAACTCACAAGTCTATCAACCTAGGTTAGTGTTTCACATTATTTCCGGTGTGTAAATTTTAGCCATTATTTAAGATACTCTCGCTTCTCGTTTTTTCAAGGATCCCGTAAGCTGTTTGTACGCTTAATTAGTTCACCGTCTTCTCATTTTTCTTTTATCAGGAGGAAGCAGAGACTTGGGTCGTCAGCTTGATCCAGGACTGCCGCATCGATGGTGCGAAAATTGACTCTGATAAGCGTCAAATCGTCATGTGTCCCAAACAGACAAATATTCATGGCCAATTGGCGGCAAACAGTGAGCGCATCTATACTCGGACTCTGAAGTTGACCACACAGCTTGGTGAATTGAAGGCCAATAAGAAAGTGAGTTGGATTATTATGTCACTGTCCCTTTATTCCCACTCAACTTCTGATTTTTCAGGCTGCTTGGAAGTTCGAACTTCATCATTAAAGTAGCGAAAATCATAATATTGTTTAGCGAGCAATTGTTGTCGCGTCGCGAAAATGAATAAAGCGCGTGTTACATTTGTGTTACTCGTAGTTAGAAATAATTTCCTCTTTTTAGGTAGCATATTAGTTATATACAAAGTTCTCATATGTACTTCATTTAGGACCACAAATCTTTAGAATTTTTGTAATTTCATGTCAAAATCTTATTTTTTGGTGCTAAAAACTTGAAGGAGGGGTGAAAGCTGTTAAGGAGATAGTCTCAACCCGAAAATTTTAGCCCTACTTTTTTTAGTTTTTTAAATGTAGTTTTGTCGACAACTCGGTGTTGCGATTACTGACAAACTTGTGCAGAATAAAAAGTTGGATTAGCATAACCGATATCAGAATTTCTTAATTTTTTTTTAAATTCGCCGAAAATCGAAATGGAAAAAGAAAAAAACGGCTAAACAGAACCTTTGGGGCCCACTCGCCAGAACCCTAGGTGCCCCAGTCATTTTAAGTCTAATCTATGCGAAAAATAAATGAGGCGCAAATTCAAATTAAATATTTTTTTGCATAGTTAAGACTTAAAATGACTGGGGCCCCTAGGGTTCTGGCGAGTGGGGCTGGGGCCCCAAAAGTTCTGTTGCTCCAAAAAACATACAAAAAAGGTTGATTAGTCGTGTATTGCAGTTCAATAAGGGCACCAGGGCTGTAAAAACATCCGGAAGATACATCCGGATGTGGATGTATACATCCGAAACATCCACATCCGGCGGATGTGGATGTTGGATGTCAAAAATGTTTGGGTCGGATGTCGGATGTGGATGTCAATAAATTTTCAGGTCGGATGTCAGCGAATGTTTTCATTGATTTTACATGGATTTTTCGGATGTTTTCGGATGTTTCGGATGTCAAAAATTTCACATCCGGATGTCGGATGTGGATGTCGGATGTCGAAAATTTTTGGGTCGGATGTGGATGTGGATGTCAAATTTTTTTTAGGCCGGATGTGGATGTAGGATGTCAAAAATAAAAAATTTACAGCCCTTAGGGCACTCATTGAAGGAATTCAGAAATTCTGATATTGATGATGCTAATCCAACTTTTAGTTCTGCACAAGTTTGTCTGAGATCGCAACACCGAGTTGTCGACACAATATGACTCGAAAACCACATTTAAAAGCAAAAAACCAGGATTAATCCTTTCTTGTCGAGACCAGGGATGAGAAATTATGGTTAACTAGGCCTATTTTAGGCCTATCTTAGGCCTAAAATAGGCCCGCGCCAATTTGAATTAGACTTAGGCCTAAATAGGCCTATCTTAGGCCTAGCCTAATTTTAGGCCTATTTTTTGGCGGGAATTTGAAATACATTTAATTTTTAGACGTTTTTTTTGCTTTTCTGCAAATTTTTGGTTTTTTTAGCTCAGAATTTCACCCTAGAGTGAACAAAAACCGCTGAAAGTTAGTTTTCTAGAGTTTTACCAAAGGGAGGTAAACATTTTTCGACAATTTATCGGTATTCGCCATCTATCTCGGTGAATCGATTATTTGCGACATATTTTTTAGGAATTTGTCAATTTTGGCCCCGGATTCGTGTTCAGCATGTTCGATTTACTTGTAAAACTGTTCTTAAAAGTCTAACATTATCGTAAAATTCAAATTCCTCTCGAGACAAAAAACATTTAAACTACTCAGACAATTCAATATTTGAATCATTTTTGTCTCGAGAGTAATTTGAAATTTTACGATAATGTTAGACCTTTAAAAGCAGTTTTACAAGTAAATCGAACATGGTGAACACGAATCTGGGGCTAAAATTGACAAATTCCTAAAAATATGTCGCAAATAATCGATTCACCGAGATAGATGGCGAATACCGATAAATTGTCGAAAATGTTTACCTCCCTTTGGTAAACCTCTAGAAAACTAACTTTCAGTGGTTTTTGTTCACTCTAGGGCAGTGTTGTCAAAAGTCATAGGCATAAAGTTATAGTCATAGCTATGACTGACATGGTGAAAAGCATAGTCATAATCATAAGCAGAAATTTTCAAAGTCATAATCATAATCATAATGATTATGACTATGACTTTGAAAAATTCTGCTTATGATTATGACTTTGAAAAATTCGGCTTATGATTATGACTTTGAAAAATTCTGCTTATGATTATGACTCTGATTATGACTTTCAGTATGACTCTGACTATGACACTGAATAGTTCTGCTTATGAGTGTGACTATGACTTTCATTTTCCTTATGACTCGCACTATACCTATAGTTTTACTTATGGCTTTGACTTTATTATGACTATGATTTTGAGTATGACTTTCATTTTCATTAGGACTGTGGCACTGCATAGGCTTTCTTTATTTAACAATCGTGTATTTGTAGGCTCTTCTTGAAGTAGAATGTCATTCTCGGTCCAAGGCTCACCGTCGTCTTAAACTAGCAGCGGAAAAAAGCGAAATGGTGGCGCCAATCGCGGTCCTGTTTGGAATTTCTTCAGGGTGGAAATTGAACCCAATGGAGTAGTCGTGGTGCGATGCAGAGAGTGTCGCCAAGTAAATTGAGATCTTGTTTTTTCTAGTTATTTTTTTTTCAGAGCTTCAAGCATCCTTCAAAGGCCAGCACTTTATCTTATCATTGGAAATCAAAGCACTCGGAGAAAGAACAGCCTTCTACGAAATTGGGAAATTGTGCTCAGTTAAAAACAAAGTATGATTTACCACTCTATTGGTTCGTAACGACACTGTAAAATTTGTTTGAGAAAGGACAAAATCAAAAATTCATTGACTGATGCTCTGGTAATCCCTAGTTATCCAATTAACATGTTTCTTCATCCGTCGATGCGAAACCTCTTCAAGGCAATGAACTCTGATATTGAAGTAATAATTCCTTTTTAATTTTTGCACAATTTTCTTAAGTTCCGGTTATTTAGCTTCCAACAAGCAAAAACACCCTAAAAGATATGCTTATGGATAAGTGCACTGCTGTTAAGAAAAGAATGAAAAATGCGTTGGAAAATATTCCTGTTCGACCATCTATTACCTGCGATGTGTGGAGTGACAGCAGCATGAAACACGCATATCTCGGTATTTCACTAACTATTAAAAATGCTCGCATTTGTATATAATGTTTGCAGGTATCACACTTCATTGTTTGGACAAAAACTGGTCTCTTCGAGGACTCTTTCTGGGACTATCGGAACTTCATGGCTCACATAAAGGAATCCTTCTTGGAAGCAAAGCCGATGAATTGCTGGGAGAATATGGACTTACAGTGCATGACCTTTACAAGACTGTAACTGATTCGGGAAGTAATATGATAGCAGCTTTTAAGGACGTCTTGTCACGTAAGGTTTTCATTTATGACAAATTAAGATCCGTACACCTTCAATTCAGTAGATCCCAACTGTGACTGGGCAGAATACGAGCAAGTAGAAGAAGATTATAGTAGCATAGACGAATTTGATCATTCCGAAAGGGAGATGGAGCTTGAGTTATCGTAAGCTCTCATAAAATGTCTGTCGATTTCACTTAAGCATTTTTATTAAGTATGGCTTTTAATATCCGGATCCGTTGTTTTGCGCACTGCCTACAGCTAGTAGTCATCAAGTTTTTTGCCGAGCATGTCAACAGCAACGAGGCTTTTAAGAAGATGCGAACACTGATCGGTAAATTCAGCCACTCGACTCAGTCATCAAATGTAGGCTACTTTTTTTAAAGTCACTTATTATAGCTTATGAAATATAGGATCTTAACAGAGCAACTGGGAAAACTCTCATGGCTCCAAGCAATACAAGATGGGCTTCGTATATCTTAGTCATTAAAAGCTTTCTGGAAGTCAATGAAGCCGCAGCAGCCATATCTGAGATCAAAGTTTGAAATTTTCCTACCAAAAAGAATTCGAGGTCAGAGTTTTTTTAAAGAGGGGGTGGGTGGGTAGATCCAAATTTTTGTTTTTCAGTTTCTACAGCTAGTCTACAAGCTGTCTAAAGTTTTCGTGGATGTTTTGATCAGAGTACAAGGAGAAAAATATGTAAGTATCTCAAGATGCTACAGTTACATAGAGGCTATCAAACGAGGACTTGAGAAATCAAAGGTAGGCTAGTGAATCTGTTCTACAACCATCTGATCTTTGATCTATCAGGCTCTTCCGAAAACAAAAGATATGGCGAAAACACTTGAACTGTTTTTGACTAGACGTTTCCGATGGATGTTTGATGTGGACGCAATAGACTTCGACCCTATCTATGTGATGGCTGCTGCTTTTGATCCGAACACAGTGCAACATTTGAGCAAGGAACAGCTCGAGCTGGCGATAAATTCAATTCAACCCTTTGTAAGATTTTAGAGTGTTTCAAGGGGTTTTTATGTACACTGTCCATTTAGGTGACTTGGCAAGCAGAGTTGCAAGAGAATAATCTTATTACTGCAGAGCCGATGTCAGAGCTAGATCTTCTGTTGAGTGAAATCGCAGATGAACAGCTAAAGAAAAGGCAGGAAGAAGAAGGCACATATTCAGGAGCTAAATCTTGGTTGAAGAGTATATTGACACGAGGGATGGCAGCAAGAGCTTCGTGTGCGACTCCAATTGATCCTTTGAAGTACTGGTCAAACATGCTGTGCACGGTTAGTTTCATTTAAAGTGTTCATCTCGTTTTTTAATGTGTCATTTTATTCGTGCTCAGGAGTATCGATCAGTTGCTGTGTCAGCTTTGGAAGTTCTGTCTGTGCCGGCTACAAGCGCACCTATTGAACGAGTGTTTTCTCTGGCAGGGCTAGCAACAAGAAATCAGCGTAACCGAACAATGATTGATCTTCTCAATGCTCAAGTGATAGTCTATTGCAATCAGCTGGGTAAAAATATCTAAAAACAGAACACCGTTTTGTATCATAATTTGGAGCTGTTAAAAATTGTTCTCTGTTTTGGTCAATAAAACTTGTAATGGAAGTTATTTAAGGGGTTCATTATGTGAAATGAGCAGAATTGCAGACTGTGTCCTGCAAAAAAAATATAAATTTAAAAAAGGCAGCGTTTACTAAATGTCATAAAGACAAAACGATTCAGATGGTTAAGGTACGATCTAGGTGACTTGGGTGTCCTCCAGGTGGTTTGGATAAGATTGAAGTGGTTGGGTTCAATTCAGATTGTTTTGCTAATATTCAAATGGTTCGGGTGCCATTAGAGTAATTTGGGTACAATAAAGATGGTTTAAGTACCTACTAGGACAGCAAAAAAGAGAACATAGTAAATTTAATGCACAAAGATGTGAATAATGAAAATAAAAGTCATAGTCACACTCATAAGCAGAATTTTTCAATGTCATATATCATAAGCCGAATTTTTCAAAGTCATAATCATAATCATAAGCAGAATTTTTCAAAGTCACAGTCATAAACATAATGATTATGACTATGACTTTGAAAAATTCTGCTTATGATTATGATTATGACTTTGATCCCTATTATGCCTATGACTTTGGCGTTATGCCTATGACTTTTGACAGCACTGCTCTAGGGTGAAATTCTGAGCAAAAAAATGAAAAATTTGCAGAAAAGCAAAAAAATCGTCTAAAAATTAAATGTATTTCAAATTCCCGCCAAAAAAAATAAAAAAATATGCAAAAATAGGCCTAAAATTAGGCCTTAGTCTAATTCAAATTGGCGAGGGCCTATTTTAGGCCGGTTGATGTATTTGAAAAAAGGCCTAGTTAACCAGCTTCACCCCTCCTTTAAAGGACCATGGTTATTGAACGCAGCCGCATTTCCGAAATTCGGATTGAGGCGGGACTCTTTTTCATAGAGCTTATGATCCGTATTTTCGGTATTATTCTCAAAATGCATTTTCGACAAACTTTTATTAGAAAACTGCTAGCTGAAAATTTTACACCTATATGATACTTTTCACTCTTTTGTCAAATTTCTATTTCACTTTCTGTATTTTTGTCTAAAAAATTTTGCCTGCGAAGTTCAATACCGAAATTGGTCAATTTCGGTATTGAGGGTCGTAGGCAAAATTTTTTAGACAAAAATACAGAAAGTGAAATAGCCATTTCATATTAGTGGAAAAATGATCAAATTGTACTTTATCTGGCCAAATGTACTTTATCTCGAAAATTTGAGATGAGAATCCTGGAGAATTCTATAGTTGTCTTGCTGTTCTTATCTCGGCTATAATTTTTTTCATTTGTCCTTTAGATAAATTTATGGGCAAAATCTTTGTACATATATACATACAGCCCAGTCTTTTGATATATTAACTAAATCTGATCTCCAGCTGGGTAACGCCATTTTTCCAATTTTCGACATCTGTACTCCAATCTTATTCGTCGTTCTGGTCACGAAAATGGTGATTTAGAGTAAAATTCTTAAGATTCTGCAAAGCAATCAGCGAAATTGAAATCGTTGCGATATTAAGGACCAGACTGCTGAAGCAAAACTGGCAAGGCATTTAAATATCTAGGTGAAAAAAATGTCGGAGTGAGCTGGGTTTCCAAATTTTTTTTGTAAGATTTATAAACAACAAGCATCTCGAAGCGAGCAAATAATTAAGCAAGAAAATTGAAGTGCTGCCTAGCATTATCAGAAAAGATCACGGGGAATTAACACTGATTTAGACGCTTCCCTTTTACAAATCAGGCATGCCTTTTGAAGCCGTATACAAAAATAACAAAAGCAATAGCTTTGGAACACTTACCCTGAGGGCCTAGTCGTTCAAACTCGCGAATAAGCAAAGCTTGCGATGCATCGCGTATCTCAATACAATTGTCTTGCCAACTGAATTAGTTTGTGATTAGTTTTTGGGTTTGGTTTAACACTTAAAAGCCGGTTTGTGCTAATGGGAGCGTTTTGTCCAGAATTTCATGCTGAAGAAGATAGGCGAAAGAAAGTTTCAAAAAAAGTTCTTTTTTTCGACTTTTTATAGAAATTCATAAATGGACATTCTCAATTATGAGTTGTTTTAGTTATTTGATCGTATCTTTTTATTCGGAAATATTTTTGTGTAACTAAAGCCTCGTGTCCAATGACTGAGAGGAAATTCAATGTTTTTAACGCGGCAAGGGCTGTAAACTTTGTTTTGTTCATATAATTTTTTTCTTTTGGTCACATTTTGTAGCTAAGACGCAGGGCTACCGAATACAATATTTTCCAGCCACAAATCTCTAAAAAAAACTTTAAAAAAATGCGTTTCCTCTCACTCTGCCTTTGACTATGCCTTTCAGTCATTAGAGTGAATGGCCGAGTGAAAGCAGAGTGAGAGGAAACGCATTTTTATCAAAGTTTTTTCAGAGATTTGTGGCTCTAAAATTTTTTATTGGGTAGCCTGAATCTTAGCTACAAAATGTGACCAAAAGAAAAATAATTCTATGAACAAAAAAAAGTTTACAGCCCTTCCCGCGTTAAGAAACATGGAATTTCCTCTCAGTCATTGGACATGAGGCTTAAAGCTTTTATCAGGTGCAGAATTCTACAGGCTTTCAAATAAATACAAACTTAGTCGGGTAAATTGCCGTATTACATGCGAAATATTAGCTTTTTTCGAAAATCTCATGAAATACAGAATTTAGTTCTTTCGTATAAACACTAAAAAAACATTGATATCGCCGTTTATATTTCAGTACTTTTATTGCAGCATAAAGCACAGAATCTGCGCATTATTTTGATACCAAAGAAGGCAGAAAATCATAAAACGAAGAATTACCAGGATCATCAAATTGGTTAGTGACCAGGCCTTTTCGGGTTTATTCAAATTCGCGCCTTTCTTGGCGTTCTGTACTTTTAGGCTTTTTACAGTTGCCAACGCATGTTCGAGCTCTTCTCAACATTAATTGACCCAAATTTCAAAAAAATAAAATTTTTTCTCGAGAAAACGTGAAATACAGAACGCCAAGAAAGGCGCGAATTCGAATTAACCCAGAAAAAGCCAGGTCATAAACCAACTTCTTGATCCTGTTACTGCTTTATGTTATGATTTTCTGTCGTCGTTGGTATCAAAATAATGCGCAAAATCTGTGCTTTCTGCTACTGTAAGTATACTGAAATGAAAACGGTGATAGCAATGATTTTGTAGTGTTTATACGAAGGAACTTAATTCAATATTTCATAGGTTTTTGAAAAATGCTAATATTTTGCATGTTATACGGCAACTTACCCGACTAAGTTTTTATTTATTTTAAAGCCCGTCAAATTCTGCGCCAAATAAGCACTTTAGCTACTCAATTTTGTGCGCAGGTGAAAAGTTACACTCAAATAATTAAAATACACCAAAACCGAGAGTGTCCATATATAAATTTCTATAAAAAGTCGAAAAAAAAAGAACTTTTTTTTGAAACTTTCTTTCGCCTATCTTCTTTAGCGTGAAATTCTGGACAAAACGCACCCATTAGCACGAACCGACTTTTAAGTGTTAAAGGTCTAAATTAAATCTACCGTCTGGCCAATAAATCAATTCTTGGTGCAGCATATGAAGTAGAAGGTTTTACTAAGTCAGGTAGTAGCACACAGTGAAGAGCTGCTACATTCGACCACCCCTGCTTTATTTGCTGGCTCTCATTGTCGGCAGTACTATCTGTCGATTTCGTAGAGGATACTCTTCTACAATGATTCTCTTTATTGTATATGAAACTTTTCCTTCAAAATCAAACCTCAAAACTGGTCTCTTGGCAGTCAGGTGTAAATGCCGGCTGCGGAATGACATTAAAGTATTGGACAACGCAATCACGGACAGAAGGTGCACTGTTGTTAATGCTGAACACTTCAATTAGCATAAAAATGCTACTCAGTGAAAAAAGGGAAAGGCACTTTAGAAAAAACCGGTAGCGTACCCAGAAATTTCAGACGGAGGAGTAGAAAAGACGAAAGAGTTGTGTGTTAAAAAAATCTTCAGAATTATAGCTGCTCCGCAACCAGAGACTGCTATTTTTTAAAAGCCCAGCGGCCCCACCACACGTCGCTGGAAGAGTTGTTCGTAACCAGTCCGAACGAGAATGCAAAAAATTTCGAACAAAAAAACTGAAAAATTCAATCCTGACAAGAGAAGGGGCACCAATCAATGAATTTTCGTGATAAGGGTCAATGCACTTCACTCACGTCGTGTCAAATTGCCAAATATCGGAAACAGGAGTTTTCGTGGCAGGACCCGAAATTCAAATCATATAAGAATTAGGCGAAAAAGTACCCAAAATTATAAACTTTCTTAAAGGACCCTGTCTCTTTCTTATCATGGCAATTTGAAAGGTTTGAATGCTCGCGGGACCACATAGATTTTGTCAATAATGTTTTCGAATTAATTTTTTGTCTGCGCTGATTGTTTAGAAAATAAATTTGAAAATTTGTTCAAAACTTAGAACCATTCACTAGTCGAGCCCAACGTTGCTTGACATTGCCAAATCGGACAACTCATCCGACTTGCACTGCTCCACAACTGTCACTGTCATTATGTGACATTATATCGATAGAACATAACGTTTTATGTTTTAAAATGCTAATAAAAAAATGATTCGAAAACATTATTGACAAAATCTATGTGGTCCCGCGCGCATTCAAACCTTTGAAATTGCCATGATAAGAAGAGACAGGTCCTTTAAAGGAGCATGGCTTTTGCGCGCAGTGGCATGTGCAAAATTTGAATTGGCGGAGGACACTTCTCTTTCGTCTATCAGTGTACTCTTTCGAGTTGTTCGAATGACTCAAAGAGTACACTGATAGACGAAAGAGAAGTGTCCCCCGCCAATTCGAATTTTACACATGCCACTGCGCGCGGATGACAATGACAAGGCTGGAGGCATTCATCAGGTATGTTTTATTAGATTCGTAATCAAAACCTTGTCACTAAGCGATGGCTTCTTGCGTGCAATACTATAAAGAATTTAAGAACAATTGGCAGAACTATAATTCTTACAATTTTCCGATATACCGTAAAAACTCTATATAGTCCCCCGCGGGAGTTGTTTTCCAATCACCCTCTGAGGGGGAGGGGGGGGAGGGGGTGGGGGGGGTAGGGTACTTAAACCAGGGGAAAGCTACTTAGGTCTGAAACAGTGGCCTCCATGGCGCAGTGCGTAAGCGTTGCATTTTTGGCCCAAAATGGTGTTGCAGGTTCGATCCCAAGTGGTGACATGCTATTTATTTTGGCGAATGAGGGAAATATGAAAACACCTTTTTTATCGTTTTCAGCGCAAAAGAATTACTTAGGAATGGTTAAAACCTGATTTTGAAAAAAAAATGTTGGGGGGGGGTATTCGCTACTAGCGCCAAAAAAACCTTTGAAGAGGTTTAAAATTTAAAAAAACAGAACGCCACAACCTATTTCGTATTTTTGGCATTATTACACGCCGTACACTGGGTACGCCACTGTAAAAAACCACATGAAGAAAAAGAAAACACCTACAAACCTCTATTTTGCTGCCACCTAATATTTTTGGAAAATTTTGATAGGACAAATCATTGAGTGCAGGCAGTTTGCCCGTGCAATATGGCATGTACAATGAAATGTGACCTTAAACAAAACAGAAGTATTAACTCAAACTACCATTGCAAAACTAAACCAACCCTTCCTGGATATTGTACCATAGCAAATCGGCACCTTTGGTTTCAACAACTTTAAGTTTTTGAGGCAAATCGGATCCAGGTTTTCATCCATATTCCAAGCATGCAGCAACGAAAGTAATAGCCTGGCAGTATCCATGTAAAGTCCAGTCTCTGTTTGCCAACGTTGGGGCATCAGCAATGAGTTGTTGGCAGTGGTATTGCTGGATTGTATTGACTTAGGAGACACTGAGTTGGAGTGCAGGAAGTTGCTACCGGAGTTGTTGTTAGAATTAGGCAAGTGTTTTGATGAAGATGTTGCTCAGCTTTTTTCGACATAAGAGTCGATAATGATGGCTTGTTCTCAATTGAATTTTGGTCGTTAAAATGAGAGATGAGAAGACAGCTCATAATCCATAGACAGAAGACCCGCTGAAATTTTTTAACACTCCGTCTGTGATGCATAATCTTTAGAGCTCCTGGTCAGCCTCTAATGAGGACACATATTCTAATGGCTATAAAAAATTTTCACACTAGACAGGCTGAGTAAACACAGTATATTTTTTGTAGAAAATTTACGAGGATTTCAAATCTGCAAAAAAAAATATAAAAATGTGGCTAGACTTACTTGACGTCGAGAGCCCCCCTTAGAGAGCGCGGGATTAATAGAGAATATATGATAAGTGATTTCTGGTATGCATGCTTTTTCATGCATCCAGAGTCACTTGTGAGTGATTGTGTCTAAGGTACAGTCAAACCTCGATATAACGTACCCCCTGGGGCTGGGTAAAGGGGTACGTTATATCGAGGGTACGTTATATTGAGGGTACGTTATATCGAGGGCAGAAACCAAATAGATGACAGGTGTACGTTATATCAAAGGTTTGTCTTCCTTGGTCCCTCCTGTTGTTTGATTAAGTGCTAGGGTATACCAATTTGAGTGCTGGGGACATACCGAACTTGATTGCAGGAATACCCATCGGTTAGATATAGGGTAAGTTTTACCGGGGGTCGGTTAAACCAAAAACTAAACTTCCAAAAGCACACTCAATTGCTCTATATTTTCCCAAATACTTTCAATAATGCCGATAATGCACCACAAGCTAGGGCAGATTCAACCAGGAGGGTTCGCTTATAAATAGCCAATAGCTTATAAATATTCGCTTATAAAAAGCCATAAGCACTGGATAACATGAAACATATTAATTTCATGTGCTACAGTAGAACCTGGATATAACACCGCCCCGATATAACACGACACAAAAACGGACCGATTTGGTCAGCTTTGACTGAAATGTAGTCAAATGAACCCTCGATACAACACCACCCTATGGTCGCTCCCTTGGGTGGTGTTGTATCCAGGTTTGACTGTAAGAAGAATTCTTCTCTAGATTAGACGAAAAGGCATTAACCACGTGATTCAGCGAGAGTTGGGCTATCGAATGGTCTGTTGGTATATAGCTGCGTTACCCACTGTTGATGTTCCTTTGTAAAAATGAAAAAACTTGATGACTACAGAAAATGTTGCAGAAGCAGAAAAAGAGCAAAAAACTGTGTTGGATTGGTAAATATAACACACCAATTTTACAAGGGTACGTTATATCGAGGGTAATGTAAGTATCAGTGTTATCTGCAAGGGGTACGTTATATCAAGGGGTACGTTATATCAAGGGTACGTTATAGCGGGGGTGAACTTATTCTAATTTGAAATGAATCCAACCAAATGTCTCAAGGGGTACGTTATATCAAGGGTACGTTATATCAAGGGTACGTTATAGCGGGGGTGAAACTTATTCTAATTTGAAATGAATCCAACCAAAATGTCTCAAGGGTACGTTATATCAAGGGGTACGTTATATCGGGGTACGTTATATCGAGGTTTGACTGTATCGTATTCCTCCAATAACTCCTCGTCTCCGTCTCGATCTAAAAATGCACATAGAAGCTTTTTTGCCACGGCCCATGTTGAAAAACATGTTAAGACAGCCAAAATAGGGCAATGTTCACTGTTTTATCTTTTGCCTTGGTCAAGTGAAGGGGCAAATAGAAATTTTGCCGCAAAAAGTCGGAATTTTGCCGCAAATCTGTTTTTGCCGCAAAAAGTCGGAATTTTGCCGCAAGTATTCGAAATTTTGACAAAAATTGTCAGAATTTCGCCGCGAACTGCAGTAAATTTTGGGAATCCGAATTTTATAGTCAAACAGGACTTGGATCGCTCAGAATTCAATCCTGGAGCGGCCAGAAGGGCGAGCACTCAGTTGCGGATTTTTTTTGCGGATTCCACATATGCGGATCGAACTTATGTGGATTTTACACTTGCGCATTTGTTCTTCCGGATTATCAATTGCGGATTCCACATTTGCGGATTTTTTTTGCGGATTGACTCGCGGATTTTGACTTGCTAAATTTTTTGCGGGTTATACATTCTTGGTTTTGTATATCATTGGATACCACATTCGCAAATTCGTACAAAGAGGATTTCGATTCTGTATTTTACACAAATCGTTCTTCTGTAAAGTCCTATACAATACCCTTAGGCGCAGGTCTACTTTTATTCCTAGTCATCAATGAGTTGCGCAATCTTTGGACTGCCTAAAAACAAAAACAATGCAAAAGAAACCAAGCCAAGTTTCTCAGTTTCGATCTTCAGAAAATCTTGTCTTTTATGACGCTCATACCTTTTTGAAAGTTATTTTAAAATTTTGCTGTCTCAAACTAACTTTTCAGCGATCGAGTTAATAGCGCAATTACTTAGGTTACTTCATAGTTTGCTCACTAGTCTTAACATCGGATAAATTTTTGTTTACAAAAAAGGTAACATATGCCATACACAAGGTGATAATAAAACTTTGAACTCGTTATTTTCAATGATCTGATTTTGTTACATTTTGCCACCTTTACAGTGAAAAACCAAGCACTGTTGTTTGTTTATCTTTGTCGATTTCTCGTTGCTGTATTACATGTTTTTACTCGTTTCTGTCCGAGTCATTTCATTGTCATTTCATTGTCATATGAACTAGATCCAACTGTTGGATTATTAGTGCGCCCCGGTTCTGTTCAATCCCAATCAACAGACCGGGCTATTTGGGAATTGATAGCAAAATACGATGCGCTCCAAACACCCACAGATGAGGAAACCTTACAGCATCTAAAAGCCCTGCAATTTCGCATTATGAAAAATGGGGCTTGAGTATAGAATACCCCCCCCCCCCACGGGGAGTGATCAGATCGAGGAGATAACATCATATTGGTGTTTCTCTACCCCGATTGTATGAGAAAGCCGCGCGTTTTTTTGATTCCGAGAAAAAAAAATTTTCGAACCACAGGGGGTATATCATGGTTTTTTAGTCAAAATTTGAAAATTTTAAATTGGCGCCTTTTGAATTTAAAAAGGAATAAGGGCTGTACTGGAAGGGGAATGGAATAAAAAGGGGACACGTTTATGGCAGAACGTTAAAAAAGTAATTTTTTGCATTTTTCCACTGTCTTACCATGTTTTTCAACTTGGGCCGTGGCGAAAATAGACTCTATATGCATTTTGTGATCAAGAGTACTTCTCGGAATCATATCTAAGGTAAGTGAGTGCGCGCATCTCTAGCTGTCGAGGGGAGCTTGGAGTTGAGATGCGCACACTCACATACCTTAGACATAAATCACTCAAAAGTGACTCTGGATGCATGAAAAAGCATGCATACCAGAGTTTATTTACGGGGTAGGCCCCAGTATTCAAACTATGTTTGACATCTTCTTGATAGTAGGCCCTGTATAATTAGTGGCACCCTTTTATTCCCTTTCCTTTCCTATACAGCCTTTAATCCCTTTAAAATTCAAAAGGCGCCAATTTAAAATTTTCAAAATTTGACTTAAGAACCATAATACCCCCTGTGGGCATTAGGTGAATTCATCTATATCGAATTCATCTACAAACCGAATTCATCTACATTTTGGCATTCTGTTTGTAACCCTTATAAGAGTTTCTAAGCCAAGTTTCCAACTTTTACATTTAATGGAAGGGCTGAAGGGTTTTTGCATATTTCGAAAAGCTTTGATTTTCATGTAATGTTTTAGCCCAGATCTTATTAAATAGTTTAAGGCATAACAATGGGTAAAAGAATGCAAGCGATTAAGAAAAACAAAGAAAATTATCAAGTGATGCTTTCCGAAAAAAACAAGTAAATGGTTCAAGATATCTATGGTTGCCTTTACTGGAAGAACAATTTTAGAGGGGACCGAATATACTGGAGATGTATCTTTTGCCAAGCTGGAGCCGATGGAGACGTTGGATCAAAATGTCCAGGTTATACAGGGGAGCTGTCAGTCACCGCCGAACACAACCATTTGGGTGATAGTGCCCGTGTGGAGCTAAAGTGTTTGCAAGGTGTGGTTAAGAGCAAAGCAGTCTTGAGTGAGGAAGTGCCTCGTTCAATTGTTGCCGACTGCATAGCTGGTGTGTCAGAAGAAGTCAAACCTCTTGTGCGTCGTTCACTCTTAGCCAGAAACATTCGCAGCATTCGCAACGAAGAAAACCTTGAGCCAGCTAATCCGAAGAATCTGCATGAGTTACTAGTAAGTTTTCCTTCTCCAATTTTTGTTTTAAGTGTGATATTTCCGGTGCCTAATGAATACAAGCCTCTTGATGGCGAAGAATTCCTCAAATACGATGGGTGGAACAATGATGAGCGAATACTCATATTCTCGACCAACCGTTGCCTGAATTTGCTACAGTCTATCAACAAGTGGAGGTGTGACGGCACCTTTGATGTGGTACCAGTGCTTTCCGACCAGCTCTGGATCATTTTCATCCGCCTTGCTCACTCTTATGTACCGATGGTATTTTGCCTTATGAACCACCGCCTGCAATCATCGTATGAGTTTGTGCTAAAGGAGCGAAGTAATGAGAACTCGAAAGTAACTGGAAATTTTTCAAATTTTTGAACTCAGAAATTGTTTTAGGGAGTTTCTCAAGAAGTTTGCTGAGAAAACTGGTATCTCAGGTGTGGAGAGTTTCATTTGGTCGGGTTTTGCATGGAAGTGAGTATTCCAAACTTTATTGTTTTATTCCAATGAAATTTAATTTTCAGGAGTTACCACGACAGCTCAACAGCGACGACTGCAGTGTATTTACGTGCGTCTTTGCAGAGCGGAACATCCGATAAGCCTATTGTGAACACCCTTCCGCAACGTCTTTCGCATCCGGATGCGGTCTGCAATGCGGTCTGTATGCGGCACAATAGAATTCGAAGCTAAAGAAATGGATGCTTTTCGCAAAATAATCACTGAAGAAATATTAGCTGGAAAACTGTCATTTACTTAATTTTATTTTTGCTTCACATTTATATCTCTTATTTCGTTGACTGTTACTGCACACACGAGCCTTCTAATAAAAGAAATCGGATAGTTTGACTAAGTCTATTAGAGGCGCAAAAGAATTTTGGGGTGTAAGTTAAATTGTAGCCGTTTTGTATAGGTAATGGATCGGTATGTACGTGTTATATTCTTGTAATGCAACTCGTCCAGTTAAGTTTAATATTAAAAAAATCTGGTATAATGGGCATTTTTGATGTGGTGGAGACTTTCCTTGACCCATAGAGCAGATAACATTTTGCTTGAAAAAAGGCGAGGCTGCTTTTCCAATAGACTTGTTTCTGTGGGAAAAATTTACCGTCACTCGCATAGCTAAGCTTGTTTTGTTGACCATTTTAACTGTGATTCTAGGGAACATTCTTGGTAAAACAAAACATACGTCTACTCTGAAAAGTAATGAATAAGGCTTACTTCCAGTACGTCTTACAAAGTATAATCTGACCGCTAAAGATGCATGGTACTTTTCCTTGCATCAGATTTACTTTTTTTTGCATCAGAAATACTTTTTTTGCATCAGATATACTTTTTTTTGCATCAGATTTTTTTGCATCAGATATACTTCTTTTTGCATCAGATTTACTTATTTTTGCATCAGATTTACTTATTCTTGCATCAGATCTGTTTTTGCATCAGAAATACTTCTTTTTGCATCAGATTCACTTGTTTCGCATCAGATATACAGTTTTCTACAATACAGTTCTCAAACTATACAGTTATAAAACTATACAGTCAAAGTATACAGCTATACAGTCTATACAGTTCTCAAACCATCTTAAACCACCCCAAACTACTGAAGATCGAGCAAGATATGTACTCAGGTTGATCATCAGTTTCCCGTTAATTTTTTACACGATTTTCACGGGTTCTTTGCTGTTTACTCAACATTGTCTGCAATATATTTTCACCTAGCAGGAGTACACAAGTGGGGTATCCAGTTGGTGGTACCCAGGTGTGCGACTCAGATAGTGGTACCCAAGTCGGAGTATCCAGATGGTGATATTCGCGATGGAGTTTGACTGCATTGACCTGCATTTATATGTCATATTTTGAAGTAAAATCATCGACAAGCTTGTAGATGAATACACACTATCCGGACCACATACGTGCACTTAGTCAAGTAAAATTAACTACATTAACATACATCTAGCGAGATCGTCAAGGAAAATCTGCAAAATGCTCGATATGAGGCCACCTTCAGGGCAGTCCCTTGGAGTTACTCAAGTGGCCTTATTTTGAAGTTTGATTAAATGAGGAAACCAAAGTTTTTACTGACAACAAACAAAAATAACAATGACGAAAAATGAGACTTCTGTAAATTCAATATCTTAACATGTTTCTAGCTTTTTTTGTTCTTCCAACCTGCTTTCTTTGATCCATATTTTGACTTCGAAGCTCTTGAGGCACCTGGATGCGCTTATCCAACACCATAGCTGAACACATAAATTTTCAAAAAAGATAAGTTTTTACTAGTAAAAGTACCGTAAATCATGTGTTTGCAAGCTCTTTTCTTGATTCCATCGCGACATGTGCAGGTATAGCAGACAGGTTCTGGAGTCACCACATGATAACGATAGCGTTCTTCACTGTAATCCTTCCACGATGTGAATTCGGCTGAGAGGTACTTTCTGCAACACGATATTTAAGTGAAAAAGAGTGAAAGGCATTAAAAAAACTCACCTGATCCAAGCCTTCATAACTGATTCTGATTCATAAGGCGTGGTTTTTGCTGGAATCAGATAGCAACGTCCTATTTCTTAGCGTTTCTATGTTCCTGTGACAACGAGATACCAGATTTGAGCAAGTTGTTTGTAATCGAGTAGACCAAAGAGGGATTCTAAAAACGACAACTAAATTTTATACGAAAAGTTATCTAACCATAAAGTCAGGCGAGACGCTCCACTGCTTCACCAACTTTTCTCCTTATACGATAAATTGGCCAAACGGAAGCAGACGACGAAGGGTATTGCACTGCTTTATAGTTCGGTTCATTGCTTCAAGCCCATTGTTCGAAGAGAGGAGCCTTGATGCAGCTTCATACCAGTTAGAAACTCTGCTTTCGATCCACTGCTCTTGAAAGTAATCTTTGAATTGAATCACACCACTGAAGCGACTGAAATCACGTGTCCAACGCTCAAGCATTAAAGCAGCCCCTAAAATCTTTGCGGTTAATCTATTAGGCTGAAAAAACTTGATAACCTAATTGGAAACCTTCTCGGGTTATCGATTCTTGCAAAAGGAAAATGTCCGACTCGATTTCTTTTCTGACCGCAGAGCTTTGTATTGTCTTTAATTTTCTGTCAACATTGCGACTCTTGACGTGTGCCCAACACATCAGACGAATAGCGCAAGGAAGAACACTTTCAACAGCTCGAAATTTCAATTTAACTTTTAAAGGATACAAATTGAGCAGTTACCTCTGGATATAGCCTGACATCCATCCGCCAAGACTGCTGCACACGATCTTTCATTGCCTTCATAAATAGTTCGAATGATTCGCTTATAAGTGTCGATATTTTCGCCAGAACCAATAGCCAAGCCAGTGGGAAAGAACTTCTTTTCAACATCAGAAAACCCAAAAACTTGTACGGGAAAGCCAGCCCACACCAATTTGTACGTGGAATCAATCTGAAAAACAAAATCCAAAGAACTTTTGATGTGATAAAAAATTACTTGGAAAAGGGTCTGATTTTTAAGTCTTTTCATTAGACGTGGAGTAGACCAGACAACGTGAAAGTTCAGCTTTTGCGGAGGCGATTCTAACACATGAAATCCGACGACGTAGACTTCATCCAGATCCACTGGAACTTGATTCATTCTCAGAGCGTATTGTTTGAGATCTTCAGCTGTCATCTTTTCCATCTCTGGATGCTGCTTTCGACGCGCTCGCCACAAGAGATTTTCGACCTGCTTTTGAGTAGGAATATTTTGCCAATCATCCTTAACAACTAAAATGTGAGAAAAATGCTAAAAAAACCAATCTTCTTACATCAGCCATCTTCTTCAATATTTGAAGTGCTGTCTGTTTGTTGGCCAAACCTTCTTGGATTCGAATTTTGACTTGCTCACAAAGTGTACTGGCTTCTTCACCCTCTACGTCCCGATGTTCTCCAATAGACGTTTCAACCCTTACAGCCATTGAATCATTTTCGAAAATAACGTAGCATTTCATTGGGCAAAGGTAACCTTTCTTGCGGCTGAACTTGCAAACGTAAGTGTCCATCTTGACTGACCCATTTGGATGGCTCACAATACTAAAGTTTATATTTATATCTGAAAATTCTAAGCAAGAACAACTTACAGCTTCCACTTCGGTTTTTCACCTTCAAACCAAGTCAAAAACGATGCTTGGTCAGAGAATTTTTTGAGAAGCTTCCTTGGGACATTTTTGACACCTCGGCGAGTGCGCTTCGGAGACGGAGATGCTTCTACTTCAGATTCAGCACTTATCAACGACCTTTGCTGAACAGAATGCATACTGGCATCATCCAAATTTGAAAAGTCCATATTGACACTGAAAAATGAGGCCATTATTGGAGCAACACTGCACAGCAGCCTATCTGATGCAAAAGAAGTATTTCTGATCCAAAAACAGATCTGATGCAAGAATAAGTAAATCTGATGCAAAAAAAAGTATATCTGATGCAAAAAAAAGTATATCTGATGCAAAAAAATCTGATGCGAAAAAAAGTATATCTGATGCAAAAAAAAGTATTTCTGATGCAAAAAAAGTAAATCTGATGCAAGAAAAGGATTTGCGGCTAAAGATCTTTTAGAGTCAGAGCCGTTACTAGAATTTTCGTAAGAAAAGCAAAATTAATTTGTAATGTCACAAACAGAATGCCAAAATGTAGATGAATTCGGTTTGTAGATGAATTCGGTGTAGATGAATTCACCGTCGCCCCCCCCCCTGTGATTCGAAATTTTTTTTCTCAGAATCCAAAAAACGCGCGGCTTTCTCATGAAATCAGGGTCGAGAAACACGAATATGAGGTTATCTCCTGGAGCCACTTTCAGGTCGGCGATAGAGTAAGGATCAAGAGTTACTCGTGATCCTACTCGTCCGTCTGAAACCGGATCAATAGATCACGAGTTACTCTTGATCTATGATCCTACTCGTCCGGTCTGAAACTGGATCAATAGATCAAGAGTAACTCTTGATCCTTACTCTATCCGCCGACCTGAAAGTGGCTCCTGGGGGGGGGGGGGCGGTTGGTGATTCTGAACTCAAGCCAAATTAAGTTCTAGGCCTTGTTTCGTTAGCAACCAAGTTGAAAAATCTGTACAGAAGTTCAATGATTTGGATAAATTTCGAATTCCCGGGGACAAATTCAAAAACATGCCAACCCTGTCCAATGCTAAGAAACACGATTTCGACGACTTTTTCGTAAATTATGACAGTATGGTCAGAAGTGATGAAAAGTCGACAAACTACTCAAATTTTTGATTTAGTTTGAAAATTGACATAAGATAGAGAAAAAAATGAAATTCGGTGATAGGTTCTAAATATTTGGTGCTGCACTACGCTACGTACACAATGAATTCGCATCCGGATGCAGTGCGGATGCGGAATTGCGTTCACATTGAAATTTGTATTTTTGCGTTCCGCAACTTTGCCGCTTCCGCACCGGTTTCTGCGTGCGCACCGCTTCCGTTTTTTGGTGTTCACAATGCATCCGCACATAATGTGTCCAGGGCCGCAACTTGAACTTTCTCAAGGGAGGGGGGGGGGGGGGGGTGGTTAATTTGCCTAATTTTCACGGTCAAGGGGGGAGGGGTAATTACCCCTACGAATCACCCCCCCCCCCCAAATTGCGGCCCTGAATGTGTCTGAGTAATACTGAATCGTTTTTGATACATATCTTCACAAATATTTCATGCATAAATGTGAATTCAAGGTGGGATGGTAGAACATTCTCTAACTTTTGATTATAACTATTCTAAAGTCTCAGAAAGCAAGTATCAGGCGAAAAAAATAAAAAAGGGTATCTCGAGTTAATATATGGGCGTCGATACCACAAAATAGTTAAAAAATTTTGAAAGCTTCCGGATCGGCCTACGCACCACATCCGCATCGATAAGCCTATTGTGAACACCCTTCCGCAACGTCTTTCGCATCCGGATGCGGTCTGCAATGCGGTCTGTATGCGGACCGCATCGCGCATGCATTGTGAACATCAAAAATGCGGATGCGGACGAAAAACGGATCATTGTGTATGTAGGGTTACAGTAACAGCCTTTTGAAAATGCTATAAAACGTAAAAAATAAATTTTTAAACGTTTTATTTTATCGAAAGGAAAGAGTTTTGTGAAAATACTTTTCTCATTCATAAAATGTTTCAAGTCAGCATTTTTATTACTGATTTTGTCCCTCCTTGAATTTGTGCTTTCCAAGTAATTATTTGATGTTTTATTTTTCAGCTTTATCTGTAGAAAATGACTGAAAATACGACTGATGTAGCTTCACGAGAGCGTCACGCCGAGACCAAATCGTGCGGACGGCTCTACGTCAAGGTTAGACTTCTTGTGAAAATATGTAGTTGCCTATCGTGCTTTTTAGGCAATTTTCACAGGTACAAGCGCGGTCAGAGAAATCAGCATGAGCACACTGCGCTTTTGACTCTCGATGGGGTTTTCAACAAGCAAGCTCTTTTCAATCTTTTTTAATTTGAGCATATGTGTTACGTCGTTTTAGGAAGATGCTGATTTCTACGTCGGCAAGCGTGCAGTGTACGTCTACAAGGGTCGCAAGGGGCAGCGTGTTCGTACTATCTGGGGCCGCATTACCCGCGTTCATGGCAATTCTGGCGTCGTCCGAGCGAAGTTTCATCACAACTTGCCGCCGCGTGCTATTGGAAAGCGAATTCGTGTCATGCTCTATCCGAGCACCATCTGAAAGTCTTAGAAATCCCATGGCTGGAATTCCCGTGTTATTGTCTCCGTTAATGTTTCCGCTGCTGAATAAAGTTTAGTAAAGTGTTTGAGTGCTCTAACTTTATCACGTGGACCGTGAACAGCCTGGAATCTCTGATTTGCCTATGCGCACGCCAACATCGCTTGAATTATTATCGTTATCTGGTCTCAGTTTCTCTGTGGCTTTTCAAATTTTATATGCCCGACAAGTATTTACAGGGTGAGTCAAAAAATTCGAACGCTCTTCAAGGGCAATAACTTTTTTGTCTACTTCGAATTCCAGAAATCTGTATCAGTATGGGCAAAACTTTTTTTTGTGACCGAAAATCTCTTTTTTGTGACCGGAATACTTTTTCTTGTGGCCGAAAAAAATTGTGGCCGATAATCTCTTTAATTGTGGACGAAAATCTTTGGCTGAAATTGATTTCACGCACCAAAATACTGATTTCCCCAGTAAATTTATTTTTTCCCCCAGTAAATTTGAATTTCAAACAAAATACTGATTTCCCCAGTAAATTACTGATTTCCCGCAGTAAATTTTGTATTTCCTGCAGTAAATTTTGCGGGAATTTGAATTTTCAGGTCAGAAAATACGTTCAAATCGGTCAGAATCCCACCCCAGAGTGGCCAGAAGCACCTGAAAGTTGGTTTTTTGGGGTTTACTAAAGGGGAGTAAACTTTCTGCGAAAAATCGATTGGGCGAATCAGATTTCGGGTCATATGGGGTTAATCGCTCAGAATTTCACCCTGGACTACTCGAAACCACCAGAAACCTGGAATTCTGAGCGATTGGTTGGTTTTTGGGGTTTACTAAAGGGGGAGTAAACTTTCTGCGAAAAATCGATTGGGCGAATCAGATTTCGGGTCATATGGGTTAATCGCTCAGAATTTCACCCTGGACTACTCGAAACCACCAGAAACCTGGAATTCTGAGCGATTGGTTGGTTTTTGGGGTTTACTAAAGGGGAGTAAACTTTCTGCGAAAAATCGATTGGGCGAATCAGATTTCGGGTCATATGGGGTTAATCGCTCAGAATTTCACCCTGGACTACTCGAAACCACCAGAAACCTGGAATTCTGAGCGATTGGTTGGTTTTTTGGGGTTTACTAAAGGGGAGTAAACTTTCTGCGAAAAATCGATTGGGCGAATCAGATTTCGGGTCATATGGGTTAATCGCTCAGAATTTCACCCTGGACTACTCGAACCACCAGAAACCTGGAATTCTGAGCGATTAACCCCATATGACCCGAAATCTGATTCGCCCAATCGATTTTTCGCAGAAAGTTTACTCCCCCTTTAGTAAACCCCCAAAAAACCAACTTTCAGGTGCTTCTGGCCACTCTGGGTGGGATTCTGACCGATTTGAACGTATTTTCTGACCTGAAAATTCAAATTCCCGCAAAATTTACTGCAGGAAATACAAAATTTACTGCGGGAAATCAGTAATTTACTGGGGAAATCAGTATTTTGTTTGAAATTCAAATTTACTGGGGGAAAAAATAAATTTACTGGGGAAATCAGTATTTTGGTGTGTGTTTTTAGTTACAGCCAAAATCTTTTCTTGTCGCCGAAAGTTGGTCTCGACACGAAATCCACAATTTTTAAATTTTTTTGTGTGAAATTCAGGGTGAGCAAAGACCAGATGGCTCGGGACCCACTTTGGAATGGTCAAAAGGCCAAAATAATTGGTTTTCGGGGTTTACTAAAGGGGAGTAAACTTTTTGAGAAAAATCGATTGAACGGATCAGATTTTGGGTCCGATCGGTTGGATCGATCAGAATTCCACCCTGAACCACCAAAAAAACCACCAAAAACCTGGAATTCTGAGCGATTAAGCCCATCGGACCCGAAATATGATCCCCTCAATCGACTTTTTACCAAAACATAATTTTTGCTTGATCCTCCCTGTGGTTTGGGTCCTGGTCTGTATATTACCTGCAGGTCGGTAAGGGTTAAAACGGGCGGCGGTCAATTGAACCTCTACACATTGAACCCCGGTAAATTGACCCTCCGGTAAATTGAACCTCAAAATTTGTCTTGAGAGGATTTTTTTTTATTCAAGAGATATTTTGACGCTACTGTCATATACCCCCCCCCCCAAAAAGCTACTGTAATATACAACCCCCCCCCCCCCCCCCCCCCAAAAATCGGACCTACTGTCATATACCCCCCCCCCCCCAAAAACCGATTTTTTTGGGAGTGTCTAGAAACCATTTTTATGCAGTAATTTTGCCATAAAGGGACTAGAAAAGCAGTTTAAAAGGGATTATGGGCTGTATTGGGAGGGAAGAGAATAATACAGGGCCACTTTTTTTAGCTGCTTTACCATGTTCTTTACCATGTTTTTCTTTCCCTTCGGGACGCAGGGGCTTGGGGGCTTGGAGTTGAGATGCGCACACCTACATACCTTGGACACAAATCACTCGAAAGTGACTCTCGAAAGTGACTCAAAAAAACATGCATACCAGAGTTATTTATGCGGTAGGCCCAGTATTCGAAACTATGTCTAACATTTATGTTTTTTCGCCGAAGAGCATTTCCCCTCGTTCTACAAGGCCGGGCCAGAGGCCCAGCATCCAAAAATTCAGCCTAGCACTCAAAAGTGCTAGCCTATGAGTAAACCGTCGAGATCCACCCCGCTGATGGTCTAGGTCCATGAAAAGTACTTATACTTATGCCTGCACCACAAGTTCCTGGGTTTGAAAGTACTTTTAGACGCTTACAGAATTAGTACTCTAAGGATCCCAACCATCTCGAGAAGTGGCCCCTGTATTATTCCCTTCCCCTCCCAATACAGCCCGCAATCCCATTTAAATTGCTTTTCTGGTCCTTTTATGGCGAAATTATTGTGTAAAAATGGTTTTTGACCATCCCTAAAAAAGTCGGTTTTTTTGGGGGGGGGTTATATGACAGTAGGTCGATTTTTTGGGGGGGGGGTATATTACAGTAGCGCTTTTGGGGGGGGTATATTACAGTAGCGCCGATATTTTTTTCCAGTTCAGTTGCCAGGTCACCGTGTTTCAAGGAGTCCGTATACTCCACTGGGTAAATCCTCCGTCAGGTGAACTCTCCCCTGGTGAATTCCACCTTCAAATTTTTGAGGTTACAGGTTCAAATCCCGGTGGAAGCAGATATTACTTTTTTTGAGTAAGAGCTATAAACTGTTATTTAGGAGATCACCTATTCTCACGGTGAGTAATGTAATCACACTGGTATCACATTCCCTAAATGGGTATCCACCTCCAGTATCCGAAATTTTGCATTTAGCCGAAAGTAGCTAAAGATCATTGTACCCTATCCAGAATCATGTCCTGAGCACGGTTTGATCATGCTAAACAGCGATTTGACTTGCAGTAACCCCAGTTCTGGAGTAGTTTCGTATCCCTTAGGGTATCCACGCAGTAATATGCAGCTGGCACTCGCACTCTCAGTGTACCCATTGACTCTTTGACTCTCACTTTCAGTTAGAAATTTGCAGGAATTTAAATTTTTTAGTCTGAACCAACCAAACCAAGTGGTCGTTCACTTGATCAAAAAATTTTTTAACTTTTTCGGAATCCGAAACCTGTTTTCTGGACTTATTCGGGCATGCTGAAGATGGTCTGATAGTGGTAAAATGCCGTTTTCTCGGCTATTTTTTGAGTTTTGCTACAATCGAGTTTTGGTGGAACCAATTATTTCTCAAAAATAAAAAAATACCGACAAAACTCATTTTGCTACTATCAAACCATCTTAAGCATGCCCGAAATAGTCCAGAAAATAGGTTTTAGAACATGAAAAACAAAAAATTTTTTTGATTGAAGTGGACGACCACTTGGTTTAAGTTAGTGCATGGATTATCCAGTAGAACTGAAATTGGAACATATAAAAACATTTTAGGTTAATCGTTTTTTTTGTGGCAAATTTACTTTTTTTTTGTAGCAAAAATGTTTTTTTGGGCAAATTTTTCTGTAGCTAATTTACTTTTTTTTGTGGCAAGTTTACTTTTTTTTGTGGCAAATTTATTTTGTAGCAAATTTATTTTTTTCTGTAGCAAATTTACTCTTTTTGTAGCAAATCCGATTTTAGTCCGTAGCACATATACTTGAGTTAGTGTGCTAATTTATTTCTAAAATTTCATAAACATATATATATCCGTTGATACGCTTGATCCGCATACCGTTTTTAGTCTTTTTAGACTCAAAACCGATTTTCGAGAAAAGTGAACTGGGAATTTCGGTTTGGTCCAGCACCCGAAAATTTCAAATTCCTGAAAGATCATAGGCAGTTGGCAGAAGATCCCACTTGTACCCGGCTATTTCCGCCAACACTCTTTTCTTCACAAGAAAAAGCCCGTTAAGATCCAAAAGCGTACGGACTGAAGTGTTGCTCTTCTCTAAATAGTGGAGCATAATGTGGCTAAGGTTGAAAGAATTATCATCATGCATTGTATTGATGGTAAATCTGGTAAGCTTGAATTTAAGAATTTCATAACTGATCCATCAGAAGATTTGAGCAATGAAGCAGCCGAGAGTGTGCCAAGTGCGTGTGCTAGAATAGATTTAAAGCCCAGCAGCTTTACCAGCAATTAATCCACTTGTCTTTCATGAAGTCCAAGTCTTTCATAGACTCGGAATACCAATTTTGAGAATTTTGGATGAATAAATAAGCACACTACCTCAAGTATATGTGCTACGGACTAAAATCGGATTTGATACAAAAAAGAGTAAATTTGCTACAAAAAAAAGTAAATTTGCCACAAAAAAAAGTAAACTTGCTACAGAAAAATTTGCCACAAAAAAAACATTTGTGCTACAAAAAAAAGTAAATTTGCCACAGAAAAAATGATTAACCAACATTTTATTACTAATATTACTACCGGGTACCACTACACTACCTGAGTTCCCCAATCTGGGTACGACTACCTGGGTGCAGCAAAACCAAGTGGTCGTCCACTTGGATCAAAAAAAAATTTCGTTTTTCACGTTCCAAAACCTATTTTCTGGACTAATTCCTGCATGCTTAAGATGGTTTGATAGTAGTAAAATGCAATTTTGTCGGGTATTTTTTGAGTTTTGGGAAATAATTGATTTCACCAAAACTCGATTTTATCAAAGCTCAAAAAATAGCCGAGAAAATGGCATTTTACCACTATCAAACCATCTTCAGCATGCCCCAATTAGACCAGAAAACAGGTTTTGGAACCGAAAAAGTTAAAAAAAAAATTGGTCCAAGTGGACGACCACTTGGTTTAATTAGTGCATGGTTCATCCAGTAGAACTGAGGTTGGATTATAGAAAGACAATTTAAATTATAAGAGCTCTTCACATGACAAATGAAAAATTTAAAATTTTATAACGGAGAGGGTTGACTGCATTTTGTTTACTGGGCACCCAAATGGACCAAGAGGACACCCAAAGATTTTTCACATCCAGGTTAAATCAAGACCACTGAGGATGGATCTAAACTATCTGTAGTAGATCTGGACTGGTGAAAGTGTATAAGGACCCCTTAGGGTCAATCTGGACCATTTGGGATGGACTTGAACCACTGAGGGTGGTTCTGGATCATTAAGAGTTTATCTGAATAACTGAGAGTGGTCTGGACCATTGAGGTTGAATAAGATGGATCAAGTGGCCTTTTAATATTCCTTTCCCTTACCTATACAGCCCATGCTAAAGGCTGGTGGTAGGGTGCATATGACACCAGCGTTAAAAATCTTTTGAATAAAAAAATCCTCTCAAGACAAATTTTGAGGTTCAATTTAGGACGGTACTTTTTTCTGCCCCCAAATTACTTTTTTCTGCCCCCAAATTTTTTTTCATTTTGTTTATTTATTTATGTTTTTATCTGAAAATGGAAATTTTGTTCAAGCCATCCTACGCAAAATCAAAAGTAAGTAAAAGTCATCTATATCAGAATTTTGACTTCAGGTGAAAAATTTTGAGTTATAGACTTTTTATGTTTTGAAAAAATGCCCCAAAAAATTAGGGGCATTTTTTCAAAACATAAAATAGTCTATAACTCAAAATTTTTCACCTGAAGTCAAAATTCTGATATAGATGACCTTTACTTACTTTTTGATTTTGCGTAGGATGGCTTGAACAAAATTTCCATTTTCAGATAAAAACATAAATAAATAAACAAAATGAAAAAAATTTGGTGCAGAAAAAAGTAATTTGGGGGCAGAAAAAAGTACCGTCCTTCAATTTACCGGAGGTTCAATTTACCTAGAGCCGGTTAAAACACATGAGGACCGAACGAAAATTGTGTTTTTCATATGATATATCAAAAAATTGTTATAAACAAAATGAGTAGTTCTGCACTTACAGAATTTCGGATTTCGGCCTAGACAAAAAGTTATGTCCGTTGCAAAGTGTTCGAATTTCTTGACTCACTCTGTATTATTGAGATGGAGTTAGATCCTCTATTAGCGTGAAGCGTATATTAGAGCAAATATGCCACATCAAAGTTCTTAGTCTTGCCTTTAAATTGTTTATGATAAGCCGTAGCAATGAAATAAGTTTAACAAGTGTTCACTTGACAAAGCGCGCGTCATGCTGCCAACTTTTTTGCTTGGGCGAAAGCTTACGGCTTGCCCGCAATGATGTTAGGAAGTTGGAGGTAGAAAGCCGGGATTCGGTCAACCATTTCTAATTTTTTTTCTAGAGCTATTTTTCCGGAGAAAGACTCTACGAATAGTCAAATCACTTTACAATACGATAAAGTGTTGAAAACTCGCAGGGGTACATGACAATATTTCGCCGTCAATTATTTCGCCGACAATTATTTCGCCGCGACAAAATTTCGCCGACATTATTTATTTTTACTTGATTACATGCCAGACATTTTTCAAGTGAATCTCATACAAATTTTTATTACTCAAGTCATATAAGAACAAATCAGAGAAGCAAATAACAACAAAGAATTAAACATTCCTTTTATTCTCCATCCAGATCCGAAATTTCTTCCTCAGAGAATTTCGGCTCGCAGGCTTTAATGTACCGTATTTATTCTAATAGAACACCATAGTGCTCTATTTTTCAACCTCCAAAAATTTTTTTGACTTCGTGTAAAAATGCAATAAAACATGGTTTACCACCCTAGTTTTGCCCTTAAGGGATGGTGCTCTATTAGAGACTGGTGTTCTATTAGAATAAATACGGTAAGTTCCTTGAGCCATTCTGAAGTTGGAAGCGATCGCACCGAGATTTTCGAAAGGAACGATGTTCTCCCAATTGTTCACTGCTTGTGTCACCAGCCGTTTTATTCGTTTGTCAGGAGGTACTTCCTTCTCTTCTTTGGATGATTACTACCAAGGCCATTTCTTTGCAGACACCGATAATTCCTCTTCGGATCACCTAAAAACATTTCATAGACCCTAAACTTTATCTTTATTTATTTGCAAACAATTAATGTGTCAAGATTACATGCCAACGCCACGATTTTTCGGCACTAAAATCTTCCAAATTAGAAAATATAGCTGAAGCAAAGGTACCTCATGAGACAAATACGCATCTGAGTCATAGCGGTCGAATAATTACTCTTCTTGCAGATGGTTGTAAAGATCTGCGCCGTAAAATCAGCCAGAAAACAATGCGCGAATTATATCGGCGAAATTTTGTCGCGGCGAAATATTGTTGGCGAAATAATGTCGGCGAAATAATTGTGGGCGAAATATTGTCCGGTACCGCTCGCAGAGCTACGGTACTTAAAAGACTTCGACTTCCGACTCCCATTGTCGGCTACCCTATTAGGGTAGGTAAAAAAAACCGTGTGAAAGCAGTGTTTTGGACTATAACTGTGTAAGTGTATAAATAGCTAACTTACTGATTAAGTTGTCTACATTGAATAGCACAAGATGAGCTTGATCAGAACATTTTTTAGTTGCACAACATCCATTGGAGGCAGGAGACCCGTGGAAGTGGAAAACATATCGGCGTTGGTATTTTTGTCGTCTCCGTGTGCAGCGATCTTTTTTATCTAAAATTTAAATGAATTTATAATTTATATGATGTTGGTGAAAAAAGTACCACAGCAACGTTTTTATTCTTTAGAGCTCTGAACATTTGAACAGCTTGAGAAGCACCGGCCTCATCTTCAGCGTCCATTAGACCAATTTGTTCTTTGCAAGCCTCCATGACATCCTCGGTTATCAAACCTGTTACTATCCTGTCCAAATTACCTGTGAAATGTGAGTGGTCAAACATGATACTATGCAAAAAACTGTGCGCAACTTACAGGTTTCGATTTCCCAAACGTAAACAGAGTCATCCTCACACCTCAGCAACATAAAGTCATCAAGAGGGCGCCATTTTACATCTTAATGTAACTTTTTAGTTTGCTTAATTCTGAATTACCCTAAAATATGCAAACCAATAATGGGGAACTGTTGTCGACTAGCTAGTAAAACACATTTGTTTTCTTTGAGGCTCAACAAGGATGCAGAATTATCTCCAGCGATGGCACAGATAGTGTGCAGAACTCGTGGCTAAAGGTTAATCATTTTTTGTAGCAAAAATACTTTTTTGTGGCTAATTTACTCTTTTTTGTGGTAAATTTTCATTGCATGATTTTATTTAAAAAATTGTCTTTTTACAAAAGTGACAACACCATCATGTAGCCCTACCATTCTAGTTTCTAATTAGGTATCTTTTATATAAACGTCTCTGCAAAATTTGGTACAACAAATTAAAAATATGAAGCAAATAAAAATAATAATTTGCTTCATACTTTTAATTTTTTGTACCAAATTCTGCAAAGACGTTTCAGGAGACCTTTTTGCAAATCTATGTCAGACATCTTCCTGGAACCCTTAAGAACAATATCTTAGCTTTTTTTTAGGCACAGAAACGTATAATTAAACTTGCTTCAAAAAAATTTTCCTGCCCTCCAAATTGAAGATGGTTGATTTTCGACTGGATTCTGGTGGATTTTTTTGTTCATACTTAATTTTCTGCCAATTTTTGCATATATATCAGATATCTTTCCGGAACTCTTAAGTACGACATCTTAGCTTTTTTAAGCAGAAGAACGTATAATCGAACTTGCTTCACGAAAAAAAATTCTTGACCTCCAAATTAGAGACGGCGGATTTTAGTCCGGATTTTTGGTGGATTTTTCTGTTCAGGCTTAATTTTTTGCCATTTTTGCCCATTTTTGTCGAAAATCTTACCAGAAAAATTATGTTCAACATCTTAGCTATCTTTTAAGCATAAATACGTAAAATATAGGGTGCTTCTACGTGCTTCTTCTTGGTGCCCTCCAAATCGGCCATGGTAGATTTCAGCCAAAAATAATTTTTTGGGTAAATTTTCGTGCTAAAGCCAATTTTTTCGCAATTTTTTGCAAACTCATGTTAGAGGTTTCACCAGAACCCTCAAAAACAACATCTGAGCTTAATTTTAAGCATAAAAACGTATAATAAAAGTAAGTCTTAGAAAAAGTTTTTGTTGCCCTCCAAATAGAGAGCGTTCCCGAACCACAGAGATAGCACAGGAACCGAAACACTAATGTTCCCGACCGACATAGGCGCCGAAAGGCGCCTGCAGATCCTAGTTTGATAGATTGGTAATACAGGGTTTAATATTAAACGACTCCAATTTCTAATTATTTAAATTGACGTGCTCGTCGCCAAAAAAAAAAGATCTTTAAAGTTGGTTTAAAATTAAAAACGAAATTGTAAGAAATCAGTGATTTGAGATAAAAGGGGTTATCTGAGCAGGATTCTAACAAAACATCTCGCTCTTTTTTTTTAACAAAATGGCAAAGATAGAGCTTTCAAATAAGCCATAGATCAGCGTTCCGAAGCAATAAAAAAATAGAGTCATTTAAAATTTGGCCAATATAAAAAATCACCCCGTATATGAGGGTGAGGGTATGAGGCTCATTAATTTAAAAAAAATTAAAAGAATATATTTTACATTGCAGTTAGGTGGTGGAACCAACATCCTAAAATAAACAGTATCGATTCCGAAAAACCTTTCTAAGGTTTAGTGTACCTCAAAACTGGCCCTCCTTGGCAGCAGAATCTGTGTAATTTTAAGCCGGTGGTTATGTTCCAAACAACAACGGCAAAATCAGCACCTCCAGAGAGTAAAATTTGTGAGTCGTACCTAAGAGCAAAAATAATAATTTGGTTAAAATACACGGATTTTACTAACCTAGGACTGTCTTCGTAAGGGTATAAGAAGCAGTTCACAGCTGCAGAATGACCACATAAAACTCGGTGATTTATGTTTTCTGAATAGTCGGCGGATATTAATGAATAGAATATTGAATTAGTACTTATGTGACTGATTACCTATGTTCGGATTGTCTAACAGCTGGTTCATTATGGCATGGCAAGCATTCATCATGAGGATTGAGCCATCCTCTCTTCCAAAAAATAGTTTGTTTTGGTTACCTACATAGACAGTTGCAGTGATGAAATGGTCATCCTATAAAGAACAATAATAACAATCTTTTTTCAAAGTTCAAAAAATATACATCTGTGCCGGAAATATTAGGTGGAGAAGGGTTAAGTCGATTCCACACTTCCGCGAAACTCTGCCTTATAGTTGGTTCATAAACTATAAAAGCTCACTTGTGACACGAATGCCAAAAAGAATCCTTACCAACTGGCTTTCTACTCCTGATGAATTCATTAACAAGAAGGTCATAGTTTTTAGGTATGTGCCAGACAGACAGTGAACCATGTTGATCCACCCTGTAGGCAACCCTCCGACGTCGACCATCTGAGCTGGTCCTTGTGTCAAAGTGGAATTGAACAGTGCTCCACAGAGGCTAAATCGAACCAATATTGGTTAGCCAAAAATGCAACCTAACCGTTGTTGGGGAAGTTGAAATGCCCTTGACAAGGGCAAACACAAATGGTTGGTCAATATTGCCTATGTTCGTAGGAGAGTCACCAAATCGCTCACGAATCTGTTTCCCCACTAGTTTACTGTAAATAATTTTATAAATTATATTTCAAAAACAAAATTCACCTCCTGGGAAGTTGGAAAAGAACAATTGTGGAATCAGCAAAACCTGAAGATTAGACTAATAAATAATTCTTCTTGAATTGAATCTTTAAACCACACCAATGGCTACTCTATCAATGTCTATAATGCAGCCCTGAATGCCTTCTATCGCACATTCTGATATGATCAACTGTTTCAAGTTGCTTGGATCAACTATCTTAAAGTATCAAAATAGCTTTTGCGGTACATTGAAAAACGCATTAATATACAAACCTGCCAAGAGTTTGTACAAATTACAAGCATCATTCGTGTGTTTAGATGAGAGCAAGCAATAAATTGTACACTGCAATATATTAAATTATAAAGGATGAAATAAAAGTCAGATCTTACTTTTGTGATGTCATGGTTTTGGACTCGTCTTCATAGATGACATGACCTGGGTCCTGCACGATAAAACTTTATGTAATAATTTAGTACAATAAAATTTAGCAACCCTTTTGTCCAAATCATTCAAGGACCACAGCTTGATCATGCCCGAAACGGAAACACCAATAACAACGTCTAAAAATTAAAGCTATCTTAGGCAGAAAGGTACTGCAAATTACCATGTTTATCAGAAGGGTGAACAATGGTCATAGTATTTATCCAGTCGGGCTCCACCCTGGAACTGAGCCAGAATAGAATATTGAGATCCTGAAATCAAAAGCTCATGTTGGCTTTACAGGGTAACTTTGCTACAATCGAAACTAACCTGAGCATCCACCACAGCAATTTCAGCATAGTCACCAATACAAACAAAAAATTATCTGATGGCTGAGGAGGAGTGGAGGTTGAGGAACTCTGGAATGCACATCTAATTACAGAGCGTTTCAAGAAATCTGCCTTTTCGAAATGATCATAACTTTTTTAAGAGCGATTTTGCAAATTTTGTGTTCGAAAATTGATTTTTCTCGCGACAATATTTTTTTAGTGTAATGCCGAAAACACGATTTTTGCTTGGTCCCTTCTGTTGTTGTGTCCTGGTTTGTGGATGGTCCCTGGATGGGCAAAACTTAAACCATTGGAAGACCAAGCAAAAATCATGTTTTTATACATCAAAAATATTGTCAGCGAGAAAAGGGTAATACTTAATTTTGCCGTACTAATTACTGAAAAATGCCTACTTATTCGCTGAAAAATGACCCTAATTTTAAATTGAATTTTTTTCTTAATTTTCACGTTTATTTTTTAAGCTTTTTTTAATTATGATACAGTCAACCTTCGATAGCACGTGCCCCAAAAGTTCATTCCCCAGCTGGGTCCGACACTTTTTTAGCCCAGTTTTATTAGATAGGGATTCTGTGGAATAAAACTTGAAGGCAGAACATTGTGGCGGTTGTACACCGAAATATAAGCGCCAATTTAAGGCGCATCCCCAATGAGTGCAATGTAGAGTGCGATGTGAATTGCAAAAAAACGGCTGTAAATTTTTTTCTCGGCCGAACTTGTGGTTATTTCGGTAAGAAACTTTTTAGTACGCGGTCATTCCGGTAAGAAGTATTTTGGTACGCGGTTATAGGATGGCCTGAAAATTAAAAGTTTTTAAATTTTAAACAAGCAATTTATCATATGCAACATAGTGTGAGGAATTGTGTCCTTCAAGACGAAATCCCCGATTTTCCACAACAAAACCCCAAAACGTGGGGCAGGTACCACCTGGATGATTATAAATTAAAGCTCTCCGAATTTCAAAAACAAACCATGCTATCAAATGTCAAATCGTGACGTGAATAAGGTTGATAAGACCAAAACCCAATTTCACCTACCCAGACCCCAAAACCCGAAATGGGCACCTTCTGGTCAGGTCGATATGCATTTACGGGCGTTAAGCGGATTGACCACACCGAATTGGTCCACACATGAATTGGTCCACACTTTTCAAATAATTTGAATTTTTCAAATTATTTGGAAAATTTTGCGGGAATTTAAATTTTTTAGTCTGAACCAACCAAACCAAGTGGTCGTTCACTTCAATCAAAAATTTTTTACGTTTTTCATATTCTGAAACCTGTTTTCTCGACTAACTCAAGCATGCTGAAGATGGTTTGATAGTGGTTAAAACGCCGTTTTCTCGGGTTTTTTTTTGGATTTCGGTAAAATCTAGTTTTGGTAAAATCAATTATCTCTCAATACTCAAAAAATACCACACAAAACCTTATTTTACTATGGTCAAACCATCTTCACCATGCCCAATTAGTCCAGAAACAGGTTTTGGAATAGGAAAAACGTAATTTTTTTTATCGAAGTGGACGACGACTTGGTTCAGTTGGTTCAAACTAAGAAAGTTAATTTCCCGCAAGATTTTACATACGATAGCATTGTTTATCTTTAATTTCACAAATTTTTATTTTTCATGTCCTCCAGGTGGATATCCACGTGGTCAGGTGGTACCTACCCAGGTTTTCGGGTTTTGGTGTGGAAAATCGGGGATTTCGTCTTGAAAGACACAATTCCTCACACCATGTTGCTGATGATAGGATGGTTTGTTTTTAAAATTTGAAAACTTTTAATTTTCAGGCCATCCTATAACCGCGTACCGAAAAATTTCTTACCATGATAACCGCGTACCAAAAAAATTATTACCGAAATAACCGCGTACCAAAAAGTTTCTTACTAAAATAACCGCATAGCAAAACAATTCTTACCAAAACGACTTCTTACCAAAATTGGCGCTTATATTTCGGTGTACAGCCACTGTGGCAGTTCAGTAAAATTCAAAGTGTTTCATCGGTTCTGATTCGTCAGTCTATTCCCAAATATCGCAAGGATTCGGGTTTCGCCGATCGTTTTTAAGTAATGATATAGTTTCGCCATTTCGACCCGCAAGCTTCGATAGTACGTACACCTAAATTCAGTTTTTTAGAATTAAGGTGTGCGTACTATCGAAGCTTGCGGGTCAAAATGGCGAAACTATATCATTTCTTAAAAACGATCGGCAAAATCCGAATCGGAAATCTTTGCGATATTTGAGACTAGACTGACGAATCAGAACCGATGAAACACTTCAAAAACTGGGCTAAAAAAGTGTCGGACCCAGCTGGGGAACGAACTTTTCGGGGGTACGTACTATTTAAGGTTGACTGTATAGCACAAGATCTCAGCTTTCTATCGAGCTATCAAACTCCTCTGAATCAAAACTAACGAGTTTAGCAGTTGGCGGGAAAAAGCATAAGGTGTGGGATTTCGGCTCAGGAACTCGGAAAAAACCGTTTTTATGAGCCACACTCAGAATATCGTGTAGATTACGGGAAAATGCTAAGAAAATTCATCGATTTTTTAAAAAAGTTGGAAAATCGATTTTGATTTTCAATAATTAAATTAAAAGTATAAGATAAAAAGGCAAATCGACTAGATGTTATATAACAAAATGTAGCTCAATTAAAGTTAGCTCAGTAATGTAAAGTCTGTTTAACCACACGTTTTGTTATCATTGTCAAAATTAAGCCGAAAAATTACAGAAATGACAATCGAAAAAATAATTTTTTGTCATGTTTCGGGTCAATTTTGACGATGATAACGAAAATCTGTGGTTAAAGAAACTTTACATTACTGACCTAACTTTGATTGAGCTACATTTTGGTATATAAAACCTAGTCAAAATTATATCATAATTATTACGGAAAAAACCCCTCAACAAATAATCGCAAGCCCAAAAATAAAAACACCTTTGTGATTATTTGAGTCGCAACAAGAAAATGAAGAAGTCACTGATGATATACTTATGTTCGATCGAAAGTGTAAATAAAGCTGTTATTTTGTATACGTAAAATTCGTTCAGGACGTTAAAAAATTGAAAAAAAAACCAGATTTTCTATATTTCCCTATGTTTCCAATGTCTCCCAATATTTCTGGGAATATTCCCGGGTTTCTATATGCCCGGGAATTTCTACAACTCTACTAAAAAACCATTATACCCCCCCCCCCTGAGGTTCGAAAAAATTTCTTTCTCAGAATTAAAAAAACACGCGGCTTTCTCATGGAATCGGGGTCGAGAAAGGTTATCTCCTCCATCCGAGCACTCTGCGTGGGGCGGATTGTACAGTCAAGCCAAAAATGCTATCATATGTAAAATCCTGCAGGGAATCACGTTTGTTAAGTCCAAAACTAAGATTTTCCAGACCAAAAAAATTATCTGGTGATTTATGTTTGTTGAGACCACAATTTCGATTTCTCCTACCCGGAACCAGAAACCAAACTGGGTATTAAAATTTCTAATAAATCCTGCCGCAAATCTGTCGAAAACAGATTAAAATTTGAGACTTTGAAGAAGCCTCTAGGACCACTTCAAACACGAAGTGTTGTTTACTTCAATTCTGAAATTTATTTTTCCCCTAAATTTGTCTTCTTCCCTGTCAGCTAGTTTGAAGAATGTGGAAATTTAGAGATTTGAAAAAATGTGAGAAAAATATGATTTATTTTATTCCAACCTCCAAATCTGTACATTTCCGTGATTATTCGATAGAGTTTGATAGCTCGTAAGAAGGCTGAGATCCTGGCTACACGGTAGTCAAAAATTTTTTTGGAAAAATAAACGTAAAAATTTAGAAAAAAAACTTTCAATTTCTGATTAGGGGGCATTTTTCAGTAATTAGGGGGCAAAATTAAATACCACCCATTTTGAAAATCGCTTTTTAAAAAAATGACCGTTTCAAAAAGGCGGAATTTCTTGAAACACCCTGTACTTCAAAAAAAGTTTTAAAAAATTTTACATGAGGAATAATCATTCGATGGACATAGTTTCCTCTGACACTTTCCACTACTCTTCCATCTTGAGAGTCCCACAAACAGATGTGACCATCTTGGGAGCATGTCAAATATTTGCTAAAACAAAAAAATATATAAATTTTCCAACAAATTAGATAATTTTACGTAGAAGTCGAAGAAAGTGAACATGGAGAGATGCAGGAATAGCTATAAACATTTCCACTTTAGTAATATTTCTCGTAGTTGTGAGAATCAAACCAGTCTCATGAGCAAGCATCATCATCTGTGGCTGGATCCATGACAAACTCTCGTCCACCACCCACTGAATCACTTGACCCTCGGTGGTTCCTGTCACAATTATTCTCCCGTTCAAAAGACATGACACGTGAGAGATTTGGTTCCGCGGGGTTTCTTGCCCATAGGACAATTGCACCACCAATCCACTAGATATTGCCATTGGTGTCTGAGATGATGTCATTCATTGTGGTTAATTTTTCACCAAAAGATTTTTGGATCGCACCCAACTGGTGAAAGAAATAATTTCCGCAGAAATTTTCAGTCCAATTCTGAGAAGAGATGACGTAGAAGGTGGAAAAAATAAAAGTATCTAATAAAATCCTTACGATTATTGTAATAACTTTTTTGCAAAGACACAATAACACACGAAAAATGTATGAAATCGGCGTTCAGTGATCACGATCGTATCCTATAAAACAGTTTTTCGTACATGATTGCAAACAAAGGATGCAAAACAGCTGCATAAAGGAAAAGTACATGAAATCAAAAAGTATTGGTATTTTGATTTTTCACCCGATAAACAGAACGCCATGATAATGCGTTCTATAAATAACCTAAATTCAAGAGATATTTCTATCAAAATTGTTTCTACTTTTAAAGCTTTTAGAATCTTATCTAGTTTTTAGCAAGTTTTGTCTTATTTAATAATATCTTTGATCGTGTGCTACCTTCCTAATTTCTAATGGCTGCTGCTTCAACCAATTCTGCTGGTCAGAAAGTTATCGACCTTCATTCATTATCCGTTGAGGAATTGAGCAACTTGCAGAGGTTTGTATTTGCAACTTTTTGTTGTCATTACTATGCTAAATAATGTTTTTAGACAGTTGGATGGAGACTTGAGTTTTTTCAATGAGTCACTGAATGAGCTAAAAAGTGTAGCCAGTAAATTCGGACGATGCCAGTCGACTGTTGATTCGATTAATTCGAGTGAGAAAGACAAACAGGTGTGTTACTTATTTATTTGTAGAGTAAGTGGTAATTGTGTAATTTTCCAGGCACTTATCCCCCTATCTGAATCTGTAATGAGAAATTTACTTCTATTATTCCTAAAATAGTTTCGAAAAGGCATGATTTAGGTGTACATCAAAGCCCGAATTCCTAACCCTGACAAGTGAAATTTATAATTTTGACTGACAAATAATTTAATACATTGCAGATATTTGATAGAGATAGGCACAGGCTATTTTGTGGAGATGAAAAAGAAACAGGCCCATGAGTATTTTCAACGAAAATATTCATTTGTTGAGGCCCAATTGGATACTGTTTGCCGAAAGGTCAGTCTTAGTAATCATACTAAGAACCGAACTTTGATAATTTGTACATCTTAAGGTGCTACCAGAAAACAACAGGTTCGTCAATCAGTTGTGGCCGCTCTTCAAAAAAAGATTCAAGAAATGACACTTCCGTCAGGTGGTGGCTCATAGATGACAAAGAACAGTATTCTATTATTTTTTTACCGTCAATAAGTTTATAAACATGTATTGAAATTGGTTTTGAGTTGAACATTTGGTGCGCAAAAAGTTGTGCAAATCTCTATTGTACTTAGCATTTCTTTTGTACTTAATTTTTCTTAGGTAGTTTCTAAGATTTTTCAATAAATTACGGCGAAATAGTAGGCCAGCGTGCAGACTTAATTTTAATTTTTTTATGAGGCATCAAATTCTCCAAAAAAAAATAAAACTAAAGCTTTCTTTTTGTGTATAACACTATTAAAAGAAAATTCGATTTGAACGATTCATAGCTTTTTTTCCATTTCTACGCCTCGGCGCTTAACCAATCCTGATTATGGACTGTATTGGGAGGGGAAAGGTATTAACAGGGGCCACTTCTTAATGGGGCGTTTTTTTGACTAACCCTGCATACAAAAGTGGGTGGAATCACATTTTGGTTTCTTCAAACATTATTTTTTCGCATTATTTTATACACATCAGAACTATTTGTAAGCAAGTGATACAACCTGGCTCAGACTGACTGGACACCATAGTGACTGCGCCGTCCTTCGCTGTCCTAATTTTTTCATCGCCGTCCTGCATTTAAACCATACTTTTCATTATGATTTTTTTTTTAATTTTACAGCATATAATCGGTTTTTTTTTTATACTTATGTAAGGGAGGCAGATAGCAGAGAAATAAGAAACAGGCCTGGGGCGACCCGATAGCTCAAATGGTTAGAGCGCCGACTTGCAAGAAGGATATCGTGGGATTTTAACTGGCGTACGCTTACTCTTACTCGCCATTTTCGGGCGACCGTTTTTTTTCCCTCATTTTTATTTCAAAAAATGGGGCCGTCCTAATTTAACCGACTTTTTTTGAAAATTTTTGTGTAAAATCAGGACGGTTCCATTTTTTCGAAATAAAAAAAAAGGAAACATGGACGGTCGCCTAAAAATAAAGTGTAAAAATAAAAAGTGATTATATGATGTAAAATAAAAAAAGCCATCCATAATGAAAAGTCAAAATAGTTACACCTTATAACTATTTTGGTAAAATCCCAACTGCCGGCCACCGACTGGCGGCCCCCGACTGGCGGCTATCACAACTTATACCCACCAAATACAAGCGGACGGCGCCGATAGTTTCCGGCCTGTATAAAAGGGACAATTGTTCCTGGTTTATATAAAAGGTTATGCGTAATTAGTGCGCCGGTAATCAGTGCGCCAGTAATCAGTGCGCCAGTAATTAGTGCGCCAGTAATCAGTGCGCCAGTAATTAGTGCGCCAGTAATTAGTGCGCCAGTAATCAGTGCGCCAGTAATTAGTGCGCCGGTAATTAGTGCTCCAAAATATCTCTAGGAGAATTCAGAATCGTAACCATAACTGGAAGGGAACCCTGACCTCTTGGATGGTGCCGCAAGCACCTGGTTGGCACCCTTAACCCGTAGACGGTATCTCAACCGTCAGTTAGTATCCCAAGCAATGTTAGTAACACAAACTAACTTTTATCAATAATCAGCCTCAAAACACATGTTCTCATCGCAGTTTTGGAGTCAGCTTTGCGGCAACCCAACTTTGAGGTACTGACAAGGTAAAATTGAAGTGTCCAGGTACCAGTGCTCAAGTGATGGTACTTAGATAGGGGTACCTGATTTTACCTAAAGGTTTGGGCTTGCTACCAGGGTGGTGGCTTCAGCCGGCTGACTTCAGCCGACTGAGTCTCAACTCAGCCATCGTCAAGTATACCACCCTGGTTGCTCTTAGTTGTTTGGTTGGCCACCTAGTGGTTTGGGGTGGCCACCTAGTAGTTACCTCACTTGCCTGATGGTTATAGCACCCTCCAGGCAACTGAGGGACTACCTAACTCGGTACCGGGGTATTCGTTTGTAAAATCTTTTTCTTGGAATTATCAAACACTGTTGAACCATGCTTTTGAGTAGGATACCATGGTTTTTCACACATTTTGGCTAAATCTAAAATTTTCAGGTTGTAACAGAGGTATACCCTTCCAGGGTGGATACAAGTGGTTTTCCTACTCATCCTGAAGTTAATTAATCCCTAGAAAATTATATTACTGGCATAAATAGCAAAGAAAAAAAGTCTGCACCCACCGGGATTTCAACCTGTAAACTCGGAGATTTAAAGGATGAATTTAGCGGAGGATGAATTCATTGCTGGATATACTTACCGGATGAATTTACCGTGGATGAAATTGTTCAAGGATGAACTTATCGAAGATGAATCCATCTACAGCCATTCTGGCGCACTAATTACGGCGCACTAATTACCGGCGCACTAATTACTGGAGCACTAATTACGCATAACCATATAAAAAGACTACCGTATTTCCTCTAAAAAGGCGGCCGGCCGCCTTATTTTTCAAACCCCAAAAATCTGAAAATTGTCAATCAAAAATGGCCTTAACTCTGAAATTTTAGTCAAAAAAGGAGGGGGGCCGCCTTATTAGAGAAAATACGGTATTAGGTTTCTTACAATGGGCGTTAATCATTTCAGGTGTAGGTGCAGGTGTTGGTCGATGTACGTGGAAGTTTGAGGTGTTCTCACTGTGCAATTTTGCCTGTTTTTTATTTTTCATTGAAGTAAGGGTCTAACTTCTCTTATTTTTAGTTAGGGTTGGAATATGATCGGTCATTTTCGAATCCGGTCATATGACCTATCATATTTGGGGAGGGGAACTGCCCTTCTAATTGAAGTGGAATTAAAACTTACTGTGAAATTAGAAAATATTTTAACACCGTCACTACAGACGACGGTCAACTGGCGAAGGTCAACTCGCAAAGAGTTTAACTCGCAAAGGTCAGCTCGCGAAAGTTTTTAAAGTTCCGCTTTTATAGATATCGGTACTTATCCGTGCCTTTTTTCAGTCAAATAGAGTCAAAAGTGATAAATTTGAACAGGTTTTCATTTTCTAGGGCCCACAAAAGTTATTTAAACAGACCAATGATATTTGCCCGCGGAGCGGCCAAAGACCAGCACACTGCACATTGCAATTAATAGGGATTTCTTCTTCACATTTCGAACAAAATGAAATTCATACAGTCACAGCGCATTTGGAATAAGAAGATGGCACTCACAACCCACCAAAAGGACCTATCTAAATTCTACACTTGATGGGTAGGTAAGGTAGGAGGGTACGTAGGGTAGTGAGGAGAGTAGCTAGGGAGGAGAATAACTGGTACATATGGTAGGTGGATAGATGAGTTATGTGGATGTGTAGTTATGGTAGGTGAATGGGGGGGGGGGGGGTAGAAGGGTAGTATGGTAGGTGGATAGGTAAGAAGGGTAGGTATGCCATAAGAGTGGATGGGCATGCGAAGGAACTAAGTAGGCATCTCAGGAGCGTGGTAAGGTATGCCAGAAGAGCAAATGGCTATCTTAGGATAAAGGGTAAGTATCTTAGATGGTGGCCTTCAGGTTCTGTTACCCAATGATTCTAGTATGCATGTACACTCCGTATCATAAGTATAGACCAGGGATGATATATGTACTTTTAAAAGATTTGTACTTTTTTGGGACCCCAAATCTTTTTTATTTTTGAAGTTTTTAGTCAAAATCTTTTTTTTCGCTCCAAAATAGCAATAAGCACTGGATAAAATTGCACTTTTTGACGAAAAATGACCAAATTGTACTTTTTTTGACCAAATGTACTTTTTTTCGAAATTTTGAGATATCATCCCTGGTATAGACGCACCCATATTTTGTGATATTTTAGCGATTTTTGACTAAAAGTGAGAAATTTTTTAATATAACGAGATACATTTAGGCGAAAAAACATGTTCTGGCGCAAAAACCGAGTTAGAAAGCGCAAGAAAATAATTTGTAGTTGTAAACATTGAAATCAGACGTATAATAAGTATAGACGCAGTTCGGTTTGTAATGCGCCGCTCGATGTTTTCATTTATTTTGAAGCAGATATCATCTTACTTCTGGTTCGACTGTGTCTCGGCTACAATTTGGTAGGTCAAACTTATTTTTTTGATGATTCTAAGAAAAGTTATGACCATCAACATGAAAACGTCGATTCCTAGTCAAAATAAAGGAAAATCTAAAGAAAATGACTGTTTTAGTCACATAAATAATAGCTTTCTCAAAAAATGTCGATGAAAAGATAAAATCCATTGCATGATTCAAAAGCTCTTTGATTTCTCTACATAATGACATGTTGACTGTTGTTTTATAAAAATACAGGGCTGAGAAACGGACGGTTGAAGTTAAGAAAGTAAAAAACCCCTCTTTTTGCCTTATTTTTAGCCTGTTTTGTCTTGTCGAAATTCAACCGTCCGTTTCTCAGCCCTGTATTTTTATAAAACAACAGTCAACATGTCATTATGTAGAGAAATCAAAGAGCTTTTGAATCATGCAATGGATTTTATTTTTTTCATCGACATTTTTGAGAAAAGCTATTATTTATGTGACTAAACAGTCATTTTCTTTAGATTTTCCTTTATTTTGACTAGGAATCGACGTTTTCATGTTGATGGTCATAACTTTTCTTAGAATCATCAAAAAAATAAGTTTGACCTACTAAATTGTAGCCGAGACACAGTCGAACCAGAAGTAAGATGATATCTGCTTCAAAATAAATGAAAACATCGAGCGGCGCATTACAAACCGAACTGCGTCTATACTTATTATACGTCTGATTTCAATGTTTACAACTACAAATTATTTTCTTGCGCTTTCTAACTCGGTTTTTGCGCCAGAACATGTTTTTTCGCCTAAATGTATCTCGTTATATTAAAAATTTCTCACTTTTAGTCAAAAATCGCTAAAATATCACAAAATATGGGTGCGTCTATACTTATGATACGGAGTGAAAGTACTCATAAGGGAATTACCTGAGGTGTGCTTTTGAGGAGAGGAGGTGATTATTTTTTATATTGTCTATTCTTGTAGAGCATCCGCAAGTGTCGTGTATGCAATATAATAGCCCATACAAGAACATAATTTTAAAAACCTTCGCGAGTTAAATCCTTCGCGAGTTGATATTTTACCCGTCACTACGCGCCTGATGTACGGCCAGTTCTCCCCGTTTTTGTTAACGCTTAGGTGCAGGGTAGGCCAGCGTAAGTTAGGACGGACTCAAACATGTCCCCAAAACGACAAAAAGGTAAGAAAAACATGTTTGGTGAAAAAGGCCCCTTTTAAGAATACCTGGCATGGATACTTAGGTACTACTTTTTAGGTATAAGGTCCTAGATATTACCATCTTCAATCTAGATACTTGGGTCTTGATACCGCCACCTGGGCGATACTACCTGAATTTGAGACCTTTACACCGCCGGGGTACAACCACCTAGGTACACAGATCAAGAGTCTATGCGGTCACGCTGGCACAGCTATTTCGGTCAGAAGATGTGTTTTCGAAGGTTGAGATACCATACAGGTAATTAGTGTACTTTTAGATAGTCGGGCTAATAGGTAGTAGGCATAGTAGCCGCCAGTCGGTGGCCGCCAGTTGGGATGGCCGCCAGTCGGTGGCCGCCAGTTGGGATTGCCGCCAGTTGACCCTCGTTCACTATTTTTGACTGTTGTTACAAATTCAAAAATTTGTAACTATTTCCCCCAAATAGTTACAATTTCTCATCCCTGACCAGTTTGGCTACCTTATCTTTTTTGCAAAGTTTTTGGCGAAGTTTATAAATCGTAAGAAAGAGAAATAAGACTACATGATGATCGAAAAAATTTGAACGGAAAATCTGAAAAAGACAAGAAAGATATAATAACAAAAAAGGTATTTACCGTATTTCCTCTAATTGCCGCCCCCCCCTCTAATTGCCGCCCCCCTAACTTCAAGTGGTTCAAAATTCGTGTTTTCATTTAATGTTTGAGCTGTGTAAAAAGTGCCTGCGAGGGATTTCAAAAATCTAACAGGCACTTTTTACACAGCTCAAACAGTAAATGAAAACACGAGTTTTGAACACTTGAAGTTTGAAAAAATTGCATGCTTCTAATTACCGCCCCGGGCGGTAATTAGAGGAAATACGGTATGATATTTGTCACGACTGCAATAAAATGTTTCTACAAAATATTGTACACTTTTGTTTGCTGTTTGTTGAAAATAAATTTTAATTACCTGGAGCATTTGATTTGTACAAACACAAGCAATTTATTGTTTACCGGCAGTTTTGTTCTCTTGAGTTTTTAATTGTAGTAAACCTCTTAATATTCTTTTTAATTTGTGTTCCAGATGCGCCCAAGAAATTTCTTTTGCAATTCGCAGTCTGAATTTATCCAAAAACTATTTGAAAAAAAGCAGGTATTTTGAGCGAAATTCATTAAATTTTGGACTCGGTATTTTAATTGTGTGTTTAGAGAATAGATCGAAGAGAATGGAAGGAGTCCAGAGCTGTAGAAGTTACATTTGACAAAGATTCTCGTATGGCCACAGCATCTGTCGGAGAGACAAGGTTTATTCACAATTTAAATAACTTGTCGAAATTCGCGAATCTAGAATTTTATGCACAGTGGAAGCGGAAATTTCGGCGCCAAGGAGAAGTAGTCGACCGGGGGCTGGTTCAATTCAATTTTCAATGGAATTCTTATCGATGGCTCATCCCTCAGGTAACCGTATTTTCTCCGATTGTAAAATTTTTGTCCGAAATCGTGTTTGCGGATGGTGTTTGAGCTATTTCCGCTAACGACTCTTAAAATGGGATGGTCACCTGTTTTAAATTTGTCCGCGCCAATTCAAAAATTTTCCGAATCATTGAACTTCTGTACTGATTTTTCAACTTAGATTCTAACAAACAAGTCCTAGAACTTAATCTTGGGTAAACTTTTGTTAGAACCCAAGTTGAAAAATCCGTACAGAAGTTCAATGATTCGGGAAAAAAAATTGAATTGGCGGGGACAGCATTTGTGACAGGTGACCGCTCCCTTTAAGAAAATTACCGCCGAAATTTAGGTATTGAGATATGCTTTAATTAATACGATAACTTGAATTTTATTAAAATCTTTCTCAAAAAAGTAATGCTGAAGACACGTTTTTGAGCGAGAACGCTATATCTAGAGTACATTCTTCATCCTTCTTTTTTTACAACCTAAATTATACAGCAAATGAGTCGGCCTTGGATGGTGAAACAGAAGAATGTTTAACAATGCTGAAACACTCTTCCGCGAAACCTATTGTATTGACTTTGACACACTGGTTAGTATTTTTTGCTCGATGTTTTACTGTTAATGCTTCATGACATTGTTTTAGTGCATTGAATTGAACCAGTATGGTATGTGTTTTTTGCTTCTTTTGTTACTATTATTTGTTGCAGCGAAACATTAAATTATTTTAGTGTTGATTTAAAGTGCAGCCTGAAGTATTGGGATACGATGGCGGGCTGTTTGATTGCTCTGTTCTGGCTGTTACAAGTGCTCTCATTGGATTCAGGCGCAATGATGTCACTTATGACGACTCACCAAAGACTTATTCAGGTTTCGATAATTAATTTATACTTCTCTCTTGTGTGTGGTGTATTTTTATCAATAATCCAGCATTCCGCCAGTGAGAAGCCTATGATACCTCTAACAATGATCTATAAACCAGCTACCACAACTTTTGGTTTCATCGAAGGAATGTGAGAACTTTATTTTTTTGACTGATTTTAACATTTTTCCTTTTAACTTTTCCCTCTTTTTAGAGAAGATCCGATTGTCGATCCGAGTGAAAGTGAGTGCATCCGAATCCGAGGTTACCTGGTTATCGGGGCAACCAGCGTAACGAGATTTGTCTGATGCATCAGAGTGAAGGATCAATGTGACCCTGAAATGGTATTCATTCGTTTGTACATCTTTATTTTAAATAAAAAAACATTTCAGATAATCAAATGTTCTTCTTTTGCAATAGAGCATGCAAAATCGTTGGTCCTGAAGATGACGAAAGCGGTTGAAGACGGTAAAGATGCTAAGTGAGCAGAGAAGGCATATCTCGATTGTTATGTTGTTAATTGTACTGTTTGGATTCGAAGTTTGTTCAACGATAAATTTCTGAAATCTTGCAAGATAAATTTTGATTTTAATAGTCAACCTGAAAACACGTCAATAATTTTTAAGTCAACAAAAACAGAAAATCCGGGGATAGAAAATTCGGTTTTTTGATTTGCTCGGTCTATTTGCCCACTTTTCAATTATCACTTAGTGAATGTTAATATATCATCCGCTAGAGAAATACCAGGGTTACAAAATGACATATTGTTTGAAAAAAGTGAAATAAAAATTTTTTCGGACGGCGCCCTTGAAGGGCAGGGGTTTTTTTTTCTGGGACACCCTGTACTTTTTGATTTTGGTAATTTTGTGCCCTTATTCTCATATCATTTTGTCACTGCATATGTGCTAAGTTATGACAATGAATCCTTTTTTATATAGGCGAACATTTAGGCTGCGAAAAAACGGCAATAACAGGCCAAATGGCGGAGTAAAAAATTATGAACTAAAAATGGAACAAAATCGTAAAATGTAATTGTAAGAATACCCCATTTGGTAGGTAAAGGTGCTGTGGTATTTTCTACAAGTCAGGCATTTGCAGTAGTAGTAATAAGCACTATACACTCAACGCTCTATATAGCATCGCCCCGAAAAGTTTGTCTCCGCCTAGGGTCAGACATTTTTTGACCCAAATTTTGACGCTACTATGATACCCCCCCCCAAAAGCTACTTTGATATACCCCCCCCCCCCTCAGAATCGGACCTACTATGATTACCCCCCCCCCCCAATCATGATTTTTGGGGGTGGCTATAAACCATTTTTATGCAATAATTTTGCTATAAAAAGACTAGAAATGCAATTTCATAGGGATAAGAGGCTGTATTGGGAGGGAATGAAATAATATAGGGGCACTTTTTTGAAGCCATTTTCGGCCAGTTTTTCACTGTTTTACCATGTTCTACAGCTGGGCCGTGGCGAAAAAGCCTCTATATGCATTTTATGATCAAGAGTACTTCTGGGATCATGTCTAAGGTAAGTGCGTGCGCGCATCTCTAACTCTCAAGCCCCTGCGCCCCCGAAGGGGCTTGGAGTTGAGATGCGCACACCCTCATACCCTAGACACAAATCACTCGAAAGTGACTCTGGATGCATGAAAAAGCATGCATACCAGAGTTATTTACGAGGTAGGCCCAGGTCTCCGAACTATGTTACACATCTTTTATCGATATATATTTTATTTTTATCTAAATAATTTCATAGTTTAAAGAATAACATTCTAGCGGGACCGGCCAGTTAGCGATACGGTCAGTTAGCGATGCTTTTTTTACGGTCAGTTAGCGATGGCCAGTTAGCGATGCTTTTTTTAACGGTCAGTTAGCCATAGTAAGTTAGCGATGCTTTCTTAACGGTCAGTTAGCTATAACCAACGAAATCCTTCACAGCCTTCACGACAACTTTTATTCAACCAAACGAACATAACAACGATACAACAATGATTAGATTATTTGAGTTCTTTTTTCATTTCAAACATTTTCTTTCATCTTGAACTTCGCCACATCGAAGTGGTTGGCTTGGTGTCGAATCCATCCCACCGGAGATTCCATGGCGCCAGTTTCAATGTTCTAAAAGGTCTTAAATTAATCCATCATCAGCAGAATAATATCATCAGTCAACCTTGTCGACGAGGAAGGGAACAAAACGAGGAGTATCATTTGGCTGGAAGAGGACGAGTTTGTAGAGTTTGGCGGCCAGGAGGAGCTGCATGCTACTACCCCATTCCCGAGTTGCGAATATTTCGGGCATATTCGGGCATATTGGCATATTAGAAATGAGTGAACAGAACAGAAAACACCGTTGATAAAACGCTATTTAATTCACTGTCCCACTGCTGTTGATTTCGATTACCGTATATTCTCGATTAGAAGGCCCTCTCTAATAGAAGGCCCCCTTGAGGACCTATATATCAGCATAGAAAAAGAAATTCGCAAATCTGTTTTTCGCGTTTTCTTAGTTAGCACGAGCTCACCTGATTCCACTTTTAAAATTTGGTTGAGCACCCAAAAATCTCAAAATCGAAATATTTTTTTTCCGACTTTTTTAGGGTTGAAAAATAGAAGGCCGGGCCTTCTAATAGAGAATATACGTATATTTGAAATATTGTTTTGGGACGAAAATGACTTTTGAATTTTTGACTGACAATCGCTAACTCACCGTTAAAAAAGCATCGCTAACTGGCCATGGCTAACTGACCGTTAAAAAAGCATCGCTAACTGGCCATCTCTAACTGACCGTTTATAAAAGCATCGCTAACTGGCCATCGCTAACTGACCGTATCGCTAACTGGCCGTACACCCATTCTAGCATAATATTCTAATATGAACAGCCAAAAAAGTGGCCCTGTATTTTACCCTTCCCCTCCCAATACAGCCCCTTATCCCTTTAAAAATCGCATTTCTAGTCTTTTTATAGCAAAATATTGCATAAAAATGGTTTTCAGACACCCCCAAAAAATCATGATTCGGGGGGGGGTATACCATAGTAGGTCCATGGATTGGGAGTGGGGGGGGGGGTGTTTGTTATATCATAGTAGCGACCAATTTTTTAATTTTCTGGCAAAAGTATTTAGTTAGTCTTGTCGGAAATATTTCAAGGATTCCGATTTGCCGGTCGTTTGTGAGAGACATTATAATTGTGCCATTCAGACTCGCAACGCTCGATATAGCATTGCCTTAAAGCCCACAAAGGCGATGCTATATCGAGTTTTGCCAAAGATTGGCCATTTCAAATTGGGCCAATTCAAATTGGGGCCGAATAAAGTGAATAATTCAGTTCAAAACAACTGAATTATTCACTTTATTTTGCCCCAATTTGAAATGGCTCAATCTTTGGCGTTCCAAAATTGTTAGTTTTAAGCATGGTTCGCAAAACAGCAAATTTGCTGAATGTAGCAAAAATATTTGGCGTTGTGTGGTTTTTGAAAACAGCAAAATTGCAGCAAAAATGCAGCAAAAATTTTGCTGCATTTCAGCAAAATTTTGCTGCATTTCTTTGTTCCCTACTTATTACGCATCTTTCATTTTTTTTTTGCTTTTTTTCTATCTGGTGTCAAAAATGTATGAACCACCCGTATAAAAGCAGTACCTGGGCTACATGCAGCCCGTAAAGTCACTCTTAAAGGGAGGGAGGGATTTTCATATAAGCATCGTCTAGGTCACAGGTTCAGATCCCCTGGATGCAAGCCTATTTTTCACTTTATTTTTCATATTTTATTTTCAAGTTTGGTATGAAAATAATGCTCATTCTCATGGCTATCCGACAAGATGGACTTCTGGGTACCCAAAAGTGGGCTCTCCCACCTGGGTACCCCTCCTGTGACAGGGTGGTCCGAAAAAATTCGGAAATTATGAAAAAGTTTAAGTTTGAATTTTATCCATCTGCAACTCATTCATATTGTTTTAAATGAAATATTTTGTGTTTTGTATAGAAGAGCTCGCAGGTAGCTTAACTACTGTCACAGATTTTTCCAGGAAATCGATGGGGCAGGAGCTACCTAGCAAAATTTTCAATATTTGCCGAATCTTTTTGGCCACTCTGTACTCCTCCACCTCGATACTTCTCTTCTGCGTAGCTCCGTCCTGTGTACTCCCCCACCTCTGTACCACCACTTGAGTACCCCCACATGGGTATTCCTCCCTAGGTACTTCTCATATGGTATCCCTCACCTGAGTAACTCCACCTGGGTCAACCAACTACTTAACCACGAGGATCGGGCCACCTGAGTACTGATCGTGAGCAATGGTAAACTTATAATCATCTTCAGATTTTCGCCCTTTAGATTGGCGACTTACAGCGTTTTTTTTGTTGATAGACTTAATCTAAGTCAATCCTAGAAGCTTTTTCCTAGAAGCTTTTAGAAGCTTTTATCCTAGAAGCTTTAAGCTCTGTCCTTAATTTTGCTTTTGTTTGTTTTTTAAAGCCAGAGTTGAAAGATGAATCAAATATAAATGTTTTTACATTAAAATTACTTGCTTGCGAAGGTTTGACCAAGCGAAAAAGAGTATGTTCGACGGCTAGGATGGCCCTACATTGGATATTTTGAAATTTTAATTTTCATTTCAATTTACAGCTTTATTATAGCTTAGATATATGAGCGATAGCCTATAATCATGGCTACACATTGGTATGCAAAACGTGCAATTGTAAAAAAAAATACAGAAAATATCAATCAAGGAAAAACCCAAAATAAGGTACAGTCGACCCTCGATTTAACATACGCTCGATTTAACGTACGGTTGGAAAATATTTGGTTGGTCTAATTAAAATTAAACCAAGGCGACACTCGATGCAACATACGCTCGATTCAACATACGCGCGGTTCAACATACGGTTAGGGTCAGTCCCCAGGCCGTATGTTAAATCGAGCGTCGACTGTAGCTAATTCAGGTAGACTTCAGCCTTAACTCAGCTGTTATAGTTGTTTAACCATGCGCTCATAGTCTTGTCGGATAGCCATGAGAATGAGCATTATTTTCATACCAAACTTGAAAATAAAATATGAAAAACAAAGTGAAAAATAGGGCTTGCATCCAGGGGATCTGAACCTGTGACCTAGACGATGCTTATATGAAAATCCTCCCCCTTTAAGAGTGACTTTTACGGGCTGCATGTAGCCCAGGTACTGCTTTTATACGGGTGCTTTACATATTTTTTGACACCAGATAGAAAAAAGCAAAAAAAAATGAAAGATGCGTAATAAGTAGGGAACAAAGAAATGCAGCAAAATTTTGCTGAAATGCAGCAAAATTTTTGCTGCATTTTTGCTGCAATTTTGCTGTTTTCAAAAACCACACAACGCCAAATATTTTTGCTGCATTTCAGCAAATTTGCTGTTTTTGCGAACCATGGTTTTAAGTAGAGATGCAGAATGGAAAAACCGAGATTTTCATCTTCAGCTTGACTTTTCGGTGTCAAATTGAAGCCAAATCAAAAATCTGCTTTTACAACTTATAGTTAACTTTTATTTTGCATCTTTGGCATAGTCAGATTTTGTAAAAAAAGTTTCCATGATTGCGTAGGTGGGTGCTTAAAAGAATCTCGGTCTGCTGTTGGTCAAAAGAGAGACCGAGATTTAGACCGAGATCTTTTTTGACAGTAATTTTCTACAAATTTTAATTCAATTTTTGAAAACCTTTTTTACTGAAAAGTGCACAAATAAAAGTTGCCTGAAAAATATTTTGAACAGAATATTAACTTCTATTTATTTTTTTAGTTAAAATAGCTTCCGAGTTAAAGTAGCTCCCGAAAATCTCGCACTAATTCTCGCTCTAACTTCTAGACAGCTATTTTAACTAAAAAATAAATAGGAGTAAATATTCTGTTCACATCTATTTTCAGGCAACTTTATTTGTGCATCTTTCAGTGAAAAAATATTTTCAAAATTGAATTAATTTGTAGAAAAATGACCGTCGAAAAAATCTCCGTCTAAATCTCGGTCTCTCTTTGACCAACAGCAGACCGAGATTTTTTTAAGCACCCACCTACGCAATCATGGAACTTGTTTTTACAAAATCTGACTATGTCAAAAGATGCGAAAACAAAAAGTTAACTGTGAGTTGTAAAAGCAGATTTTTGATTTGGCTTCAATTTGACACCGAAAAGTCAAGCTGAAGATGAAATCTCGGTTTTTCTATTCTGCATCTCTAGTTTTAAGGGCTAGGTGAAAACCTGCTTAACGAATACCTGCTTAACCTGCTTAATGGCACGAAATCAAATATTTTTGTTATATTAGCTACATTTTTCGTCTGAGCCTTGTTTTTACTACTTTTTGTTCCTGGTTATCTATATTTAAGTTATGCTTTGTTAATTTTCACATCATAATTCTTTCTTTTGCAAACATTTTTACAAACTTAAAGGGGAACTTTATATACGCATCGCCTTAGGTCACAGGTTCGACTGCCACTGGGTGACACCCTTTTTTCATCTTCTTTTATTAACATATTTGGTGTAAAAATTTCCTCAGGCTGTCCTATCCACAGAATCATCAGCGCAGGAAAATTAATATAAAGTTAGAGCTAGAATTTAAAAAACCTTCTACGATTCCGTTCCATGACATCCTACCCAGGACTATCCCAGAACTTTTCGGTAGTATCCTTGAACTGACGTTTTTTCGCATATTAATTACAACCTCAACCTCACCACTCAAAATGTAGCTTTGCTTCTTGGCGTCATTTCAGTATATGGTTGCGAATGATCATATAACTTGAAATTGCAAAAACGTCAGTTGCAAAATAATACCGAAATCTTACCCCTCAATAGTACTCATTTCTTCTCCGGTCAAACTCCGCTAGCTAGCTTATTTTTCTGAAATGATTTTGTTATGGCAAAATTGCGGCTACTGTAATATGTCCCCCCCCCCCACAACCGACTTTTTTAGGAGTGTCTGAAAAACCATTTTATACAATAATTTCGCCATAAAGAACCAGAAAAGCAATTTAAATGGGATTACGGGCTGTATTGGGAGGGGAAGGGAATAATACAGGGGCCACCTTTCGCGATGGTTGGGATCCTTAGAGTATTAATTCTCTAAGCGTCTAGGGCACTTACACTTGTGGTGCAGGCAAAAGTATAACTACTTTCATGGATCAGCCGAGTAGCGGGGTGCACCCTGCGGGTTTAGCACTTTTTCAGTGTATTAAGCAAAATTTTGGATGCTGGGCTCTGGCCGGCTTGTAGAACGAGGGGAAGTGCTCGTCGGTAAAAAACAAAGATGTTGAACATTTTGGAATACTGGGCCTACCTCGTAAATAACTCTGGTATGCATGTTTTTCATGCATCCAGAAGTCACTTTCGAGTGATTTGTGTCTAAGGTATGTGGGTGTGCGCATCTCAACTCCAAGCCCTTCAGGGGCGCAGGGGGCTTGAGAGAGGATGCGCGCACGCACTTACCTTAGACATAATCCGAGAACTACACACTTGATCATAAAATGCATATATGAGTCTATTTTTGCCACGGCCCGAGTGAAAAACATGATAAAGCAGCCAAAAAAAGTGGCCCTGTATTATTCCCTTCCCCTCCTAATACAGCCCTTAATCCCTTTTAAACTGCTTTCTGGTTCTTTTTATGGCAAAATTATTGTAAAAATGGTTTTTAGACACTCCCAAAAAGTCGATTGGGGGGGGGGGATGGTTACATTACAGTAGCTTTTTTGGCGGGGGGGGGGGGTACAATGGAATAGCGGCAAATATTTGATTTCGCGTCATTAAGCAGGTTTTCGTTAAGCAGATTTTCACCTATAGCCTTTTTAAAACGACCGGCAAAATCGTAGTCCTTGCGAAATTTCTGCAATGCTGACTAGTCAGTTTGGTAAAAGTTATAGGGTGGTTAGGAACAGGCGACAATTAACTATTTTCAATAGCTGTTTCACCCGTCCGAATATCTCGTGTTTCCAATTTTTTCAGTCATCGTGCTCAGCGGTAAAGTTCTGCCAAACGCATAGTTTGGTACACACAACCTTTTTCCGTGTTAAACCACTATTTGTAAATATTTGTGCTCTAATTTCTTTTTTAAGTTCAAGTCTTAACTTTAGTGATTTTTTATTTATTATTTATTACAAGGATAATACATAAATACAAAAGGTTATATATTACACTAAATATCAAAATTCACACAAATAAAAAACAATTAGCTATCTTTGCTCCTGTTTCGCAATGGCTGGACTCCTCTCCATCTTTTCTGCCACTTCTTGGTTGTCAGCCGTATAGTTCTCCTCGCCTTCCTCTGAGCTCCTGAAGTACTCTGCTTCAACAACATGTGTTGTGGGCTGAACAAGTTGGAGTTCAATTCAGACGAGATGATTTTGTTGAAATCAATCCCATGTTGTTGCAACAGGTTCTTCAGCGATGGTTCTCAGTCTTCAGATGAGTCACTTTGTCAACCAGATGGAGTTGCACTTGTTGTTCAGCATCTCACGGTTCACCTAAAAATCAAAGTTAATTTTTTTGTGAAATATTTCGTTATATTATAATATAACTGCTAGGTGACACCTGCTTAACGAAACCTGCTTAACGAAAATCTGCTTAGAGAAAACATTATGTAGAAGAAGTAAAAATCAGATGATGGGTTTCACAAGTGAATTTTGAATAGTAAAAGTCTACTTGTGAAACCATCATCTGATATTCTTTTTCATATGATTTTTCTCTAAGCAGGTTTTCGCCTAGCCTATAACTAGAGGGTCTTAATACTCATGATTTATCCTACGGTTTGAAATTTCTAGTTAATTCTAACACAACTTATTTGCGTACTTTTCTCGGAGCTCGATGTCAAAAACGTTATTGAGTTATAGAGGCAGTAAACGTTTCGCAAAAGTTTAAGGGCGAATGAAAGAAAAAAAGTACATTCTGCTCTCATAAGGCCTTCCAGTTTTCTACCTAATGTAGATATATATGTTGGTCAAATAAAATACCTTCTTCTTGGAGCCCTGTCCTTCTTCCTCCCAGCGAAACATCGTAGACAGCGAGACTCAGTGTCATGTTCCTCTTCTTGCTCTTCAATCACTATCGCTAGATGCATAAGATAGGAGGACTCTTAAGTGTCATTTTTGTGTACAGAACGTAGCATCGAATTTGAGAAGTGTCTGCGAGAAGTCTCCCAATGTATTCATGCTATGTCCCTGTCCGATTCCCGCTCCTCCGGTCCGTAATCAAACTGAAAAAAAAAATATATTTATTATGTTATTAAAAAATAGATACTCGGCCAGAAAAATTCCAAAATTTATTTTTTTAGCACCTGGAGTTCATTATTATTTTTACGAAAAGTAACCACTAATACATAAAATTGACTACAACTTAAGTGGTAATTTCACGTAAAAAGGACTACCACAAAATTTATAAAAATATCATAAATTGTCTAATTATCGAAAAAAAGGAGTTCACGAGGAAAATTGATGCAAAAATAGTGCGAAATTTTTATATTGTTGTCAAAATTATGCTTTATGTGTGGTTTATCTCCCGAAAAATCTTAAATATACTTGAGTGGTGTTGTGTTGGAGCTTGGTTGTTGAGTCAATGGCACTCGAGCAAGCAGCTTTGGCAGCCTTGCCACCTTTACCTCCCCACCAATAACCTTACCACCACCCCCGTCCGAACCTCATTGGAGCTGAAAAATTTCATACCAAAATTTATTTGGCTTGAAATTAGAGTAGTTTGGGCTACACCCAGCCGACGGTTGTCCATTGTTGGATTGGTCCACCCTTCGACCACTACCAGAACCATAGCAAACTTGCGTTTGTAAGAGTTGTGATAGGGACGGGCATTCCCCCGCACAACTGGATAACGCACATCGGCGTTCATCGGCCGACTGAAAGGAGTGGAAAATTGCGAGACATAGCGGAGAATAGTTTGGCACACACATATTTTGCTTCAAAACAACTATGATAAAAAAGAAATAAATATGCGGTGCAAAACTAAAAAATCTTATCAAAAGATATGGTGAAATGACAGTTCAGCGTATTTCTTCCTGTATATATAGGGATTGTGAAATACTTCTTTTCGAAACCAGCTAGTGGCGGATGGGGGAAGAGAGAGAGAAAAAAGATTGATGGGGGTCTCTCTCTTTGCTTGCAGTGTTAGGTGAATAAAACACAGATAGACACTCTGCTCTTTCTTTTGCAATAAAGGGAGGGAGGGGATGTTGGTTTCATACACAATTGGTGGTATGTGTGTATTGTCTCTAGGGAACAATGACCAAAAGATTGTTTGGAAAGGAATAATGAGTTGTGGCTTTTTTGCCCTTTGTAAAAATGGTAATGTAGTGAAGAGAAAAGATTTTTATGTATAAAGAGCAAAGAACACCTTTGGAAACCCGTTAAGCCTAGTGTCCAATGGCTGAAAAGAATTCCATGTTTTTTTTAACGCGGGAAGGGCTGTAAAACTTTTTTTTGTTTATAATTTTTTTCTTTTGGTTCGGTTGTTGCTAAGACCCAGGGCTACCGAATACAATATTTTCCAGCCACAAATCTCTAAAAAAAACTTAAAAAAATGCGTTTCCTCTCATGCCTTTGACTCTGCCTTTCAGTCATTAGAGTGAATGGCCGAGTGAAAGGCAAGTGAGAGGGACGCATTTTTATCAAAGTTTTTTAAGAGATTTGTGGCTGGAAAATTTTTTATTGGGTAGCCGCTGGATCTTAGCTACAAAATGTGACCAAAAAGAAAAACATTTTTATGAACATAAAAAATTTACAGCCCTTCCGCGTTAAGAAACATGGAATTTCACTCTCAGTCATTGGAACTAGGCTTTATTGTGTTACCTGGAAAGTAAAGGGCATGCTTGTCGCGATGGGAATATTTTGAAAAGGCGGGTACCAGCAAATTAAGACGATGAATTAATTTGAGAAATTTTGGAAACGTCGAGGAAATAATTGTACCTCCAGTGGGAATCGAACAGACACCCAAGGTTTGGCAGTGCACCGCTCTATCCAACTAGGGCCAAACAATACTATTAAATTATTGATATGTTTTTAATTACTTATTCCCTGCAGAGTACTCAGCTGAAATTTATTTTTTAAAATAATTCTCGTTTGAATTGACCTGGTACCCGCCTTTCAAAATATTTCCATCGGCGGCAAGCGTTCCCTTTTAAGCAGTGGCTTAGATGATAATATGTTTTTACGGGAAAAATAGCCTTAAAAATCATAATTATGGATGGTTATTAGGCTTTTGTGTTCAGTTCAGAGTTTCGCTGCAAAGAAGTTTCAGCCATAATTTTCCGGTGTTCTACTAAAAACAAATTGCCTAGGACCCAGACCCTCGGCAATTGACTAAACTTGTGACTGGATACGGCAATTTAATAAATTTGCTATTACAATTACGTTCGTATTAATATCCGAAATATTTATTAAAGCAATATAATGTTGCCAATATATGTGCCTTGAAGTGTTTCAATTAAACTGTTTCAATAAATTTGGATTCGCACATATAAATTTAATACTTTGTTTATATATTTTGTTTGATTCCTAATAAATTTGGATACAATCATAGTTGCACAGGCGCTGGCGCCGCTAGTCAAATGGGCGCCGACCTGACAATGCTTGAGCCGACCTGAAAATTTTTGTTGCCAGCGTTGCGATAACTTTTTTTCGAGACTGCAAATGACGTACTTTTAGATTGAAAAAAAACTTATTCGTCATACTTGCTATAACCGCAGCTGCTAAGAGTTTTTATAAAAAAAAGCGGCGCCGCGCCCGTGCAACTATGGGTACAATATGTGTTATAAAGAATCCCTTTTTTTTAATTTTGATTTTTTAATTTTTTTAAAACAAAATTAAAAAGACTGTATCGAATCACACAATTTGTATCCAATTGACTGACGTTCCCTAATCATTTTAGCAAGATTTTTGAAAATTAGGTTTTGTAATAAATATATTTTTTTGAAAATATGCTAATTTATAAAAGGATATTCATAAAAATCATCAAACAAGAAACAAGCTCAAAAAGGCATTATTTGTGAGTTTGGCTGTTAAAATTGAGTTTTGGGTATTTTTAAATTTCAACTTTTGCCCGTTTTAGCATGTTTCAAACATGGAACTTGGCAAAAAAGCCTCTAAATGCATTTTCTGATCAAGAGTCTTGCTAGACATTTTTTTGACCAAAATTTTGACGCTACTATGATACACCCCCCCCCCTCCCCCAAAAAGCTACTTTGATATACCCCCCCCCCAATCATGATTTTGGGGGGGGGGGGGTGGTATAAACCATTTTATGCAATAATTTGCTATAAAAGATAGAAATGCAATCTTTATAGGGATAAGAGGTGTTTTGGGAGGGGAAAGAAATAATATAGGGGCACTTTTTTGAAGCCATTTTCGGCCAGTTTTTCACTGTTTTACCATGTTCTCCAGCTGGGCCGTGGCGAAAAAGCATCTATAGGCATTTTATGATCAAGAGTACTTCTCGGAATCATGTCTAAGGTAAGTGCGTGCGCGCATCTCTCTCTCAAGCCCCCTGCGCCCTGAAGGGCTTAAGAGCTGAGATGCGCAACACCTCATACCTAGACACAAATCACTCGAAAGTGACTCTGGATGCATGAAAAAAACATGCATACCAGAGTTATTTACGACGGTAGGCCCCAGTATTCAAACTACGTTTCAACATTTTGTTTTTACCGACGAGCACTTCCCGTCGTTTCACAGGGCGGCCAGAGGCCCAGCATCCAAAATTTTGCTTAACACTGAAAGTGGTAAACCCGCAGGGTGCAACCCGGCTACTCGGCTTGATCCATGAAAGTAGTTATACTTTTGCCTGCACCACAAGTGTAAGTGCCCTTAGACGCTTAGAGAATTAAAGGGGCATGATCGTGCCGATGGGAGAAAAGCGAACCAGCAGTCCTTTTCTTTCTCGATAAATTTTCACATTCGTTCTCGTCTAGATTTTTAAGTTTTCTGTCTAGTTTTTAAAAGCAGTATAAGTCATCTATATCAGATTTGACGCAGAACGAAGGAAAATGGGGACGATTCGAAAAATTCGAAAAAAACTGCTGTGTTCGCGCCTTACGCACGGGCATGCCCTTTAATACTCTAAGGATCCCAACCATCTCGAAAGGTGGCCCCTGTATTATTCCTTCCCCTCCAATACAGCCCGTAATCCCCATTTAAATTGCTTTTCTGGTTCTTTTTATGGCGAAATTATTGTATAAAAATGGTTTTAGACACTCCTAAAAAAGTCGGTTAAGGGGGGGGGTATATTACAGTAGCGGCCAATTTTTCCATGACAAAATCATTTCAGAAAAATAAGCTAGCTAGCGGAGGTTTGACCGGGGAAGAAATGAGTACTATTGAGGGTAAGATTTCGGTATTATTTTGCAACTGACGTTTTTGCAATTTCAAGTTATATGATCATTCGCAACCATAATACTGAAAATGACGCAAAGAAGCAAAGCTACATTTTGAGTGTGAGGTTGCAAAGGAGTATGTAAATTAATATCGAAAAAACGTCAGTTCAAGGATACTACCGAAAGTTCTGGATAGTCCTGGGTAGATGTCATGGAACTGGACATCGTAGAAGGTTTTTTTAAATTCTAGCTCTAACTTTATATTAATTTTTCCTGCGCTGATTCTGTTGGATAGACAACAGCCTGAGGATAATTTCGACACCAAATATGTTAATAAAAGAAGATGAAAAAGGGTGTGCACCAGTGGCAGTCGAACCTGTGACTAAGGCGATTATAAAGTTCCCCTTTAAGTTTGTAAAAAATGTTTGCAAAAGAAAGAATTATGATGTGAAAAATTAACAAGCATAACTTAAATATAGATAACCAGCGAATAAAAAGTAGTAAAACAAGGCCAGGACAAAAAATGTAGCTAATATAACAAAAATATGATTCGTGCCATTAGCAGGTTAAGCAGGTATTCGTTAAGCAGGTTTTCACTAGAGCTGACGACGATCGATATATCGCATCGCAAAATCGATCGATCGCACCAAGTTTTAGCCAAAAATATCGATCGCAAATATCGCACCGGCCATTTTTGAAAATATCGCATATCGCATCGCATCGGTGAGATATATCGCAAGGCGATTTGACATTTTTCGCCTAAAATTTGACACGATTTTGTGAAAATTTTAGATTTTCGCCCAAATTTTTTGCCGAATTTTTTTGTTTTTGAGCGAATTTTGGCGAAATCTTCGCCTAGTGTCACCGCATTGTTATTTCTATGTCGAAAGCGCCGAAGAAGAAACTCAGCGGATGTGATATTCGAACTGAAGGCATATGGGCGGCAGAAGCGAATTAATACGAGGAGGATCCATTGAACTGGCGGAAGGTATATTTGGAATGAATCTATTTGCTTTAACATCATTTCTATTTTTGTTCTTTAGAAGAATGCAAAAAGCTATCCAATCTTATCCGCGGTGGCCCATCGTTTCCTCTCAGTTCCTGCGACAAGTCAGCCAAGTGAGCAACTCTTTTCGGTCGCTCGGGATATCTATGACTACAGGCGCTCGTGTTTGGATCCGCAGAATGCGGAGATGTTGCTCTTTTTTGAACAAGAATCTGAAAGAATTGAATTTTAAGTATTAGGTGATGTTATGTGAGGATGATGATGGATGCACGTGGAAATGTGAAAAATAATGTTAATAAAATTGTTCAATGGAGTTAGTCTGCTTGATTAGTCACAAATAAATAGTAATTCTGCGGCGGCTTGGCCGCGCAGAATTTTTTAAGGCTTTGCTCACCTCTGTGGAAAATATCGCATATCGCAGCGATATAGCGCATCATCATTTGGATATATCGTATATCGCATATCGCATTTGATCGTGAACAAAAATATCGCAAAAATATATCGCAACAAGCCAAATCGTCAGCTCTAGTTTCACCTAGCCCTTAAAACTAGAGATGCAGAATGGAAAAACCGAGATTTTCATCTTCAGCTTGACTTTTCGGTGTCAAATTGAAGCAAATCAAAAATCTGCTTTTACAACTTACAGTTAAATTGGTTTTAGCATCTTTGACATAGTCAGATTTTGTAAAACAAGTTTCCATGATTGCGTAGGTGGGTGCTTAAAAAAATCTCGGTCTGCTGTTGGTCAAAAAGAGAGACCGAGATTTAGACGGAGATTTTTTCGACGGTCATTTTTCTACAAATATAATTCAATTTTTGAAAATATTTTTTCACTGAAAGATGCAAAATAAAAGTTGCCCGAAAAAGATGTGAACAGAATATTTACTTCTATTTATTTTTTTAGTTAAAATAGCTCTAGAAGTTGAGCGAGATTAGTGCGAGATTTTCGGGAGCTACTTTAACTTCGGAAGCTATTTTAACTAAAAAATAAATAGAAGTTAATATTCTGTTCAAATATTTTTCAGGCAACTTTTATTTGTGCACTTTTCAGTAAAAAAAAGGTTTTCAAAATTGAATTAAAATTGTAGAAAAATTACTGTCAAAAAGATCTCGGTCTCTCTTTTTGACCAACAGCAGACCGAGATTTTTTTAAGCACCCACCTACGCAATCATGGAAACTTTTTTACAAAATCTGACTATGCAAAAGATGCAAAAATAAAAGTTAACTACAAGTGTAAAAGCAGATTTTTGATTTGGCTTCAATTTGACACCGAAAGTCAAGCTGAAGATGAAAATCTCGGTTTTTCCATTCTGCATCTCTACAGTCAAACCTCTCTACTATGGCACCCCAAAAGTTCGTTCCCGCCTTGGGTCCGACACTTTTTTAGCTCGATTTTCAAAGCTTTTTCAAATTCTGTTTTTAGAGTCTGGTCCCAAATATCGTAAGGATTCCGATTTTGCCGATCGTTTTTTCAAAATTATAAAGAAAATTCTTCTGAAAAAGCAAAAAACTCAGTTTAAAACAGAAATTTTTGAATTTTCCTGTTTTTAAACTGAGGTTTGCTTTTTAGAAGAATTTTTTTTATAATTCTGAAAAAACGATCGGTAAAATCGGAATCCTTGAAATATTTCCGACAAGACTAACTAAATACTTTTGCCAGAAAATTAAAAATTGGTCGCTACTATGATATAACCCCCTCCCCCACCCCCATCCATGACCTACTATGGTATGGCCAGTTAGCGATGCTTTTTTTAACGGTGAGTTAGCGATTGTCATCAAAAATTCAAAAAGTCATTTTCGTCCCAAAACAATATTTCAAATATAATCGAAATCAACAGCAGTGGGGACAGTGAATTAAGGGGCATGATCGTGCCCGCTGGGAGAAAAGGCGCGAACCAGCAGTTCTTTTCTTTCTCGATAAATTTTTACATTTGTTCTCGTCTAGATTTTTTAAGTTTTCTGTCTAGTTTTTAAAAGCAGTATAAGGTCATCTATATCAGATTTGACGCAGAACGAGTGAAAAATGGGAAGATTCGAAAAAATTCGAAAAAAAACTGCTGGTTCGCGCCTTAACGCACGGCATGCCCCTTTAAATAGCGTTTATCAACGGTGTTCTGTTCTGTTCATTCATTTCTAATATGCCAATATGCCGAATGTGCCCGAAAATATTCGCATCTCGGGAATGGGGTAGTAGCATGCAGCTCCTCCTGGCCGCCAAACTCTACAAACTCGTCCTCTTCCAGCCAAATGATACTCCTCGTTTTATTCCTTCCTCGTCGACAAGGTTGACTGGATGATATTATTCTGCTGATGATGGCTTAATTTAAGACCTTTTAGAACATTGAAACTGGCGCCATGTAATCTCCGGTGGGATGGATTCGAACACCAAGCCAACCACTTCGATGTGGCGAAATTCAAGATGAAAGAAATGTTTGAAATGAAAAAAGAACTCAAAATAAATCTAACCATTGTTGTATCGGTTGTTATGTTCATTTGGTTGAATAAAAGTTGACGTGAAGCTGTAAAGGATTTCGTTGGTTATAGCTAACTGACCGTTAAGAAAGCATCGCTAACTTACTATGGCTAACTGACCGTTAAAAAAAGCATCGCTAACTGCCATCGCTAACTGACCGTAAAAAAAAGCATCGCTAACTGACCGTATCGCTAACTGGCCGGTCCCCGCTAGAATGTAATGCTTTAAACTATGAAATTATTTAGATAAAATAAATATATATCGATAAAAAGATGTCTAACATAGTTCGGAGACCTGGGCCTACCTCGTAAATAACACTGGTATGCATGCTTTTTCATGCATCCAGAGTCACTTTCGAGTGATTTGTGTCTAGGGTATGAGGGTGTGCGCATCTCAGCTCTAAGCCCCCTTCAGGGGCGCAGGGGGCTTGAGAGAGATGCGCGCACGCACTTACCTTAGACATGATTCCGAGAAGTACTCTTGATCATAAAATGCATATAGATGCTTTTTCGCCACGGCCCAGCTGGAGAACATGGTAAAACAGTGAAAAACTGGCCGAAAATGGCTTCAAAAAAGTGGCCCCTATATTATTTCTTTCCCTCCCAATACAGCCTCTTATCCTATAAAGATTGCATTTCTAGTCTTTTTATAGCAAAATTATTGCATAAAAATGGTTTATAGCCACCCCCCCCCCAAAATCATGATTGGGGGGGGGGGGGGGGGGTATATCAAAGTAGCTTTGGGGGGGGGGGGGGTATCATAGTAGCGTCAAAATTTTGGTCAAAAAAATGTCTGACCCTAGGCGGAGACAAACTTTTCGGGGTGATGCTAATAGAGCGACTGCCCTACGACTCGATACACATTATGACTCGATACAACGACTCGATACAATTACGACTCGATACAACGACTCGATACAATTACGACTCGATACAACGACTCGATACACTTTCTCACATTCAAACATTTATTCAACTGAAATCAAAGATTTTCTACCTGCCTGCCTTCGGCAGGCAACCTAATTCAATAGGAAGCCCCTTTGGGGTACATGGTCCGGATAAGGGCTGACCCTTTGGGGTACATGGTCCGAGATAAGGGCTGACCCTCTGGGTACATGGTCAAAAAGTCAACACATAGTCAAAAAGCCACGGGGGGTCAAACGGCCCAGGCGGTCAATTGTCCAGGCGGTCAATTGTCCTGCTCCCAACACCAGTGAAACAAAACGAAAACAAATCAATGAAACGAAGGAATATTAGCAGGGTTTTCAATCAGGATGTTTCAAAAGGAGCTTCAAAAGGAGCTTTAAAAAGTGTATCGAGTCGTTGTATCGAGTCGTAATTGTATCGAGTCGTTGTATCGAGTCGTAATTGTATCGAGTCGTTGTATCGAGTCATAATGTGTATCGAGTCGTTGGTATACCATATAGAGCGTTGAGTGTATAGTGCTTATTACTACTACCTGCAAATGCCTGACTTGTAGAAAATACCACAGCACCATTTACCTACCAAATAGGGCATTCTTACAATTACATTTTACGATTTTGTTCCACCTTTAGTTCATCATTTTTTACTCCGCCATTTTCGCCTGTTTTTGCCGTTTTTTCGCAGCCTAAATGTTCGCCTATATAAAAAAGGATTCATTGTCATAACTTAGCACATATGCAGTGACAAGATGATATGAGAATAAGGGCACAAAATTACCAAAATCAAAAAAGTACAGGGTGTCCAGAAAAAAAACCCCGCCCTTCAAGGGCGCCGTCCGAAAAAATTTTTATTTCACTTTTTTCAAACAATATGTCATTTTGTAGCCCTGGTATTTCTCTAGCGGATGATATATTAACATTCACTAAGTGATAATTGAAAAGTGGGCAAATAGACCGAGCAAATCAAAAAAACCGAATTTTCTATCCCCGGATTTTCTGTTTTTGTTGACTTAAAAAATTATTGACGTGTTTTCAGGTTGACTATTAAAATCAAAATTTATCTTGCAAGATTTCAGAAATTTATCGTTGAACAAACTTCGAATCCAAACAGTACGATTAACAACATAACAATCGAGATATGCCTCCTCTGCTCACTTAGCATCTTACCGTCTTCAACCGCTTTCGTCATCTTCAGGACCAACGATTTTGCATGCTCTATTGCAAAAGAAGAACATTTGATTATCTGAAATGTTTTTTATTTAAAATAAAGATGTACAAACGAATGAATACCATTTCAGGGGTCACATTGATCCTTCCACTCTGATGCATCAGACAAATCTCGTTACGCTGGTTTGCCCCGATAACCAGGTAACCTCGGATTCGGATGCACTCACTTTCACTCGGATCGACAATCGGATCTTCTCTAAAAAGAGGGAAAAGTTAAAAGGAAAATTTTTTTTAAATCAGTCAAAAAAATAAAGTTCTCACATTCCTTCGATGAAACCAAAAGTTGTGGTAGCTGGTTTATAGATCATTGTTAGAGGTATCATAGGCTTCTCACTGGCAGAATGCTGAATTATTGATAAAAATACACCACACACAAGAGAGAAGTATAAATTAATTATCGAAACCTGAATGAGTCTTTTGGTGAGTCCGTCATAAGTGACATCGTTGCGCCTGAATCCAATGAGAGCACTTGTAACAGCCAGAACAGAGCAATCAAACAGCCCGCCATCGTATCCCAATACCTTCAGGCTGCACTTTAAATCAAACACTAAAATAATTTAATGTTTCGCTGCAACAAATAATAGTCACAAAAGAAGCAAAAAAACACATACCATACTGGTTCAATTCAATGCACTAAAACAGTGTCATGAAGCATTAACAGTAAAAAATCGAGCAAAAAATACTAACCAGTGTGTCAAAGTCAATACAATAGGTTTCGCGAAGAGTGTTTCAAGCATTGTTAAACATTCTTCTGTTTCACCATCCAAGGCCGACTCATTTGCTGTATAATTAGGTTGTAAAAAAGAAGGATGAAGAATGTACTCTAGATATAACGTTCTCGCTCAAAAACGTGTCTTCAGCATTACTTTTTTGAGAAAGATTTTAATAAAATTCAAGTTATCGTATTAATTAAAGCATATCTCAATACCTAAAATTTCGGCGGTAATTTTCTTAAAGGGGAACGGTCACCTGTACAAATGCTGTCCCCGCCAATTCAATTTTTTCCCGAATCATTGAACTTCTGTACGGATTTTTCAACTTGGGTTCTAACAAAAGTTTACCCAAGATTAAGTTCTAGGACTTGTTTTGTTAGAACCTAAGTTGAAAAATCAGTACAGAAGTTCAATGATTCGGAAATTTTTTGAATTGGCGCGGACAAATTTAAAACAGGTGACCATCCATTTTAAGAGTCGTTAGCGAAATAGCTCAAACACCATCCGCAAACACGATTTCGGACAAAATTTTACAATCGGAGAAAATACGGTTACCTGAGGGATGAGCCATCGATAAGAATTCCATTGAAAATTGAATTGAACCAGCCCCCGGTCGACTACTTCTCCTTGGCGCCGAAATTTCCGCTTCCACTGTGCATAAAATTCTAGATTCGCGAATTTCGACAAGTTATTTAAATTGTGAATAAACCTTGTCTCTCCGACAGATGCTGTGCCATACGAGAATCTTTGTCAAATGTAACTTCTACAGCTCTGGACTCCTTCCATTCTCTTCGATCTATTCTCTAAACACACGATTAAAATACCGAGTCCAAAATTTAAATGAATTTCGCTCAAAATACCTGCTTTTTTTCAAATAGTTTTGGATAAATTCAGACTGCGAATTGCAAAAGAAATTTCTTGGGCGCATCTGGAACACAAACTAAAAAGAATATTGAGAGGTTTACTACAATTAAAAACTCAAGAGAACAAAAACTGCCGGTACAATAAATTGCTTGTGTTTGTACAAATCAAATGCTCCAGATAATTAAAATTTATTTTCAACAAACGGCAAACAAAAGTGTACAATATTTTGTAGAAACATTTTATTGCACTCGTGACAAATATCATACCGTATTTCCACTAATTACCGCCCCGGGGCGGTAATTAGAAGCATGCAATTTTTTCAAAACTTCAAGTGGTTCAAACTCGTGTTTCATTTAATGTTTGAGCTGTGTAAAAAGTGCCTGTTAGATTTTTGAAATCCCTCGCAGGCACTTTTACACAGCTCAAACATTAAATGAAAACACGAATTTTGAACCACTTGAAGTTAGGGGGGGCGGCAATTAGAGGGGGGGGCGGTAATTAGAGGAAATACGGTAAATACCTTTTTTGTTATTATATCTTTCTTGTCTTTTCAGATTTTCCGTTCAAATTTTTTCGATCATCATGTAGTCTTATTCACTTTCTTACGATTTATAAACTTCGCCAAAAACTTTGCAAAAAAGATAAAGTAGCCAAACTGGTCAGCGATGAGAAATTGTAACTATTTGCGGGAAATAGTTACAAATTTTGAATTTGTGACAACAGTCAAAAATAGTGAACGAGGGTCAACTGGCGGCAATCCCAACTGGCGGCCACCGACTGGCGGCCATCCCAACTGGCGGCCACCGACTGGCGGCCCCTACTGGCGGCTACTATGCCTACTACTATTAGCCCGACTATCTAAAAGTACACTAATTACCTGTATGGTATCTCAACTTTCGAAAACACATCTTCTGACCGAAATAGCTGTGCCAGCGTGACCGCATAGACTCTTGATCTGTGTACCTAGCTAGGTGGTTGTACCCGGCGGTGTAAAGGTTTCAAATTCAGGTAGTATCGCCCAGGTGGCGGTATCAAGACCCAAGTATTTAGATTGAAGATGGTAATATCTAGGACCTTATACCTAAAAAGTAGTACCTAAGTATCCATGCCAGGGTATTCTTAAAAGGGGCCTTTTTCACCAAACATGTTTTTCTTACCTTTTTTGTCGTTTTGGGAACATGTTTGAGTCCGTCCTAACTTACGCTGGCCTACCTGCACCTAAGCGTTAACAAAACGGGGAGAACTGGCCGTACATCAGGCGCGTAGTGACGGTAAAATATCAACTCGCGAAGGTCAACTCGCGAAGGGTTCAACTCACGAAGGTCAACTCGCGAAGGTTTTTAAAATTATGTTCTTGTATGGGCTATTATATTGCATACACGACACTTGCGGATGCTCTACAAGAATAGACAATATAAAAAATAGTCACCTCCTCTCCTCAAAAGCACACCTCAGGTAATTCCCTTATGAGTACTTCTACACTCCGTATCATAAGTATAGACGCACCCATATTTGTGATATTTTAGCGATTTTGGCTAAAAGTGAGAATGTTTTAATAGGCACTAGGTCATTTCGTCCCGGTCATTTCGTCCCCGGTCATTTCGTCCCCGGTCATTTCGTCCCCCGGTCATTTCGTCCCCTGGCCTTTTCGTCCCCGGTCATTTCGTCCCCAAAAGCCGCCAAGTTAAATTTTTCAATAGCCATTCAATGTGCTGTCTTGTACGTAATCTATATCAATTTAAGTTTCTAACTGCGGTATAAGGTTACAGTCAAAACTTCATATAATGATAACCCCGGAAATGGCTGTGGAGAAACTTAATTTCGAATCTGAATGAGGCGATCGTTATATTGACTTGTTACTATATTTGTTTAAGGGACATTATGATTTTTGAACTGCTGCCATCCAACAGAGGGAAGAGCTCCTGAAAGATGTAACTGGCCAAATGTATTGGAAAAAAGATACAAGAGGGACAAAAACTTACTGGCGCTGCATATTCTATGAGGCTGGAGCCGATGGGCAAAGCGAATCAAATGTCCAGGTGGATTTTTGATATGGTCGTTTTTAATGAATTTTCGCCAATCAGGAAGAGCTGTCACCGAAAACGAGCAAGCTAGGCTAACTACGGAGCACAACCACCTACCAGATTCTAATCGGGTTGAGCTCAAACGATTGCAAGGTATCATTCAAAAAAAGTCAGTGACCAGCAAAGGAGCTCCCCGATCAATTATCGCAAAAGGAATCAAACGAGTAGCATCACCAGCAAAGCCGCTTATCCGTCGTTCACTTCTCGCCCGTTCAGTTCGTCGAAGACGCCACGTTGCCAATATGGAACCAACTAACCCGAAACACTTCATGACCTCGTGGTGATTTTTTTTTAATCTAGCAATTTTTAGTACAGAATTGTTTTCGAATAGATCCCTGATAAGTACAAGCTATGTGGAGAAGAAGTCTTCCTGAAATTTGATGGGTGGAACAGCGATGAAAGAGTGCTAATTTTCTCAACCAATCGCTGCTGGACTTGTTGGTTGACATTAACAAATGGGGATGTGACGGAACTTTTGATGTTGTGCCTCTTCTTTTCGATCAACTTTGGATTCTCTTTATACGGCTTGCACACTCCTATGTACCAGTAGTTTTCTGCCTGCTCAATCATCGGTTGCAATCATCTTATGAATTCGTGCTCAAACGTCTCGTAGAATTGCGTCCAAATTTATCCCCAAAAAGCGTAGCTGTAGACTTTGAAAAGGCTGAGTTCAATGCATTTCAGGTACATCTGGTTTTATTATAAGTCCTCAGGCACCCAGTAATTATTAAAGAGCGTCTTTCCAAAGATTGTAATTCGCGCATGTTTCTTTCATCTTCAAAAGTCGATTGTCAGAAATGTGGCTAAGAAAGGGAACAAGGTGCTTTACGACTCTAGTCCTGAGTTTCGGCACCAGGTGAACAGGATACCAGCTTTAGCTTTTGTTCCAGTGGATGATGTAGAAGAGGTTTTCGAATCACTGAGGCATATTATTTCTATGCTTTTTTAAATTTTACCTTTTACATGTTCCAGGATAACATCTGAAGAGTCAATTTTTGCTAGTGAGATGGAATCCCTGCTGGACTATTTTGAAGATAATTACGTTGGTCGTCTTTTGAGTGGAGGGAAACGCCGTAATGCAAGGTGAATTTAGTTCTGTCACTTCAAGATTGGAACTTGTAATTAAGATATCTGCCGAAAACGTGGAGCGTTCGTTCATTAATCCAAACTGGTGAGCCGACGACAAGCAACGGAATTGAGTCCTTTAACGGGCAGATGATAAGGACTATGGCAGCCTCTCATCCCACTATATGGAAGCTGATAAATGGATTGAAAATTGAATTTGCGTTGGCTGGACAGCGTGTAGCAGCATACTTCGGAGGAGAGAACACACCAAGACGAGGAATTGCTTATCGACATCTCAACGAGCGTATCAAGAATGTGGTAAAGCGCTATGAAGAATTTTCAAAGAAGGTGGAATACTTGGGCTCGATCGCCAACAATCTAGGAAGCATGATATCAAGCCTTTCACGACCTTGTCCCGGTATATGTTTTCTTGAGCTGTTTCCACACACCTTTTTTAGTTATTGCGAAAGCCAATCAAGTATGTAAGGTCAACAAGAAGCAGACAGAAAAGTCTAAGGGTCAGGATATTCAAGTAGTGATCCTTGATTGTAATGGTAAGTTTTTTTTATTGCACATAGATTTTTTTGCTTGTATTACAGGCGAAACCGAGAATACAGATAGAGAAATACTTGTCCAAAAATTCGGAATTTCATTGACTTCAGAAGATCTGGAGCGATTACTGCCTGGAAAATGGCTTAATGACGTTCTCATCAACTATTACATGCAACTGATAGTTAAAAGAAGCCAAGAGAATCTTAATCTGCCAAGGTTTGTTCTAATGTTTTTTTTAAATCGCCTATTGAAGATTGTGTTCAGGTGTTTGCACTCGATTCTTTGTTCTACACGCAATTGGAAGAAAAAGGATCAGAAGCCCTTCTCGAACAAGGAAAATGGGATGAGCTTGACCTGTTTTTCTATGATCTCGTGGTTGTACCTATTTATATGCCAGGCCATTGGTCTCTTATCGTATGTCTTCTACGACGCTTGTAGGGTTGTTTAATTAATATTGAAATCAGATCATCAAAATGGTGAAGTCCCGAGTGGTTTACTATGATTCTTTTCATGGAGATGGTAGCAGGTCAATAAGCCTGATCAAGTATTAAATGCTCTCTTTGTTAATGTTTCGCACATATAATGATTTTAGAAATTTCCTCAAAGAAATTGCAGTACAAAGAGGGTATGAAGCTTTAGATCCGACTAATTGGCTGGCTATGAACAAAAAGGTTAATTTTCAGTTGAATTTGTATTGATATTTTTTATTTTTGTAGAACATTCCCATGCAAGCCAAGACAAATGGAAATGATTGCGGTGTTTTCGTCTGCCAATATGCTGAATGTGTGACTCAAGGGAGAGAAATCGATTTCAGTCAGGAGACAATGGATAACTTACGAGAAAAAATGAGCATAGAAATTAGAAGAGGAGAATTAACGTAGAGTATTAACTGCTTATTTTGTCTGCTATTGTTGTTGCACTGTAAGACTTGATTAGGAATAAAAATTAGTTCGTTTTATATGATGCTTACAATCATGGTGGTTATGGACTCTAAAAATAGGACGGCCATCCCGTCTCTGCCTCACTGATTTTTGGTCATCGTACCCGGTCCTCCACCCACCCCTCCAAAATCTGGAGAGGGTACCAGCTGATCAAGCGGATATCCATCCTAATTGGCCTGAAATAAAATAGAGAATCTCAATACCTGTTCAATACCTGGATGCCCGATGTACCAACAAAACCAAGTAGTCGTACACTTGGATCAAAAAAAATTTTGTTTTGGGTTCCAAAACCTACTTTCTGTACCAATTCGAGCATTCTATAGATGGTTTGACAGTAGTAAAATTACGTTTTGATGGTATTTTCACAGTTCTCGTAAATCTCGCAAAACGTAATTTTAGCACTGTCATACCATCTTTATAATGATTGAATTAGTGCGAAAAAACAAGTTTTGGATTTCCAATAACGTAAAAAAATTCGATCCAAGTGGACGACCACTTGGTTTAGTTGGTGCATGTGCATCCAGCTGCTAGCATGGTCATATGCTTTGCGAAAAATAGTCTAATATACAATCTAGCTATTGTCGACTAAGTACTCACCTTTAGGTACCACTAAATATAAATTACTATCTACCACCACCCAAGTACCATCACCCAGGCACTTACACCTGAGTATCGATTCATAGTCACTGCCTTGTTACTACCACTAAGTACTACTTTCTCGGTACTACCACCTTCATACTATCACGTGTATTTTCTACGGGATAGGAAACTACTCATAGGAAACAACTCCCGAGCTGGGGTTCTTAATGTTTTAGCATTATAAACCATGTTCAGGACACAATTCTAGATGAGTACAATAATTTGTAATTAGTTTCAATTAAATCCAATATTTCGGATTCTGGAGGTGTTACATTTAGAGGAGATGCCACGGGATTATTACAAATATATGACTGTCATTCAGGAAAAAAATGTCTGCTACCACATGGATCTGAACCTGTTTCAAAATTTTAAATTGGCGGAATTTGGGGACGAAAAGGACAGGGGACGAAAAGGACAGGGGACAAAATGACCGGGGGACGAAATGACCGGGGGACGAAATGACCGGGGACGAAAAGACCGTCGCCCGTTTTAATATGACGAGATACATTTAGGCGAAAAAACATGTTCTGGCGCAAAAACCAAGTTAGAAAGCGCAAGAAAATAATTTGTAGTTGTAAACATTGAAATCAGACGTATCATAAGTATAGACGCAGTTCGGTTTGTAATGCGTTGCTCGATGTTTTCATTTATTTTGAAGCAGATATCATCTTACTTCTGGTTCAACTGTGTCTCGGCTACAATTTGGTAGGTCAAATTTATTTTTTTGATCATTCTAAGAAAAGTTATGACCATCAACATGAAAACGTCGACTCCTAGTCCAAATAAAGGAAATCTAAAGAAAATGACTGTTTAGTCACATAAATAATAGCTTTTCTCAAAAATGTCGATGAAAAGATAAATCCATTGCATGATTCAAAAGCTCTTTGATTTCTCTACATAATGACATGTTGACTGTTGTTTTATAAAATACAGGGCTGAGAAACGGACGGTTGAAGTTAGAAAGTAAAAAACCCATCTTTTGCCTTATTTTTAGCCTGTTTTGTCTTGTCGAAATTCTCTTCTGGCATACCTTACCACGCTCCTGAGATGCCTACTTAGTTCCTTCGCATGCCCATCCACTCTTATGGCATACCTACCCTTCTTACCTATCCACCTACCATACTACCCTTCTACCCCCCCCCATTCACCTACCATAACTACACATCCACATAACTCATCTATCCACCTACCATATGTACCAGTTATTCTCCTCCCTAGCTACTCTCCTCACTACCCTACGTACCCTCCTACCTTACCTACCCATCAAGTGTAGAATTTAGATAGGTCCTTTTGGTGGGTTGTGAGTGCCATCTTCTTATTCCCAATGCGCTGTGACTGTATGAATTTCATTTTGTTCGAAATGTGAAGAAGATATCCCTATTAATTGCAATGTGCAGTGTGCTGGTCTTTGGCCGCTCCGCGGGCAAATATCATTGGTCTGTTTAAATAACTTTTGTGGGCCCTAGAAAGTGAAAACCTGTTCAAATTTATCACTTTTGACTCTATTTGACTTAAAAAAGGCACGGGATAAGTACCGATATCTATAAAAAGCGGAACTTTAAAAACTTTCGCGAGCTGACTTTCGCGAGTTAAACTCTTTGCGAGTTGACCTTCGCGAGTTGAACCCTTCGCGAGTTGACCTTCGCGAGTTGACCCTCGTCTGTAGGGTAAAAGGACAACTGCCGACCATTCTAACTGCCGACCCCCAACTGCCGACCATCCCAACTGCCGACCCCCAACTGCCGACCATCCCAACTGCCGACCCCCAACTGCCGACCATCCAACTGCCGACCCCCAACTGCCGACCATTCCAACTGCCGACCCCAACTGCGACCAATTATCAAAGTCTGACCAAAAGACAATGTTTTCAGTCGTAGAAAGGACTGAATAAAAATTAATCTACAGAATCGGTTTTTTGTAACAAGTTAATCCAAACTGAAGCGGTGTGTGGATACTTTGTGGGAACATTCATGTACTCATCGCCTAGGTCACAGGTTCGAATCCCACTGGGTGCACACCATATTTTTAAACCTTTTTCAATATCTTATTTACAAGTTTAGTGTCAAAATGATCCTCAGGCTATTATTAATTTAATAAGATCATTAACGCAGGGTTAAACAGCTACTGCAGTTGAGTTGCACGTCAAAGAGTGCTTTTTGTCTAGAATCCAACAGATAAAAGGTATACTTGAGTTAGCATAAAAGTTAAAAATACATCGAACGATGTGCAACTCCATGCCATTCTACCCTTCAAAAATACTCATTTTCGCTTTATTAAACTGTCGAAGTATACTTCTTTTTTTTAAGTAATTTTTCTGTGAAAATATTTGTATCAGATTTCTTATGAAATTCTGACTCTGGAAAGTCACTAACCCAGGGATCCCATATCTACTTATTTATAAGAATTCTACTTATTTCGGCTCCCCGAATCTTATTTTTTTTGGATTTATTCTAAAATTATTCGAGAGCTACTGATTTTTTGTACCGGAAATCTTAGTTTTTTGGAAAAATATGCTCCTTTAAACGAAAAATCTTAGTTTTTGAAAAATCTACATATTTTTAAAAAAAAATTATGGATCCCTGCACTAACCCTTTTTTAGAAGTCATTAAAATACATAAAAAGTCAATAAAAAGGACAGGAAGACAGAAGGTTAACTTAATTTTGTTAACTGTGGTATATCACGCAAACTAAGTTTGCGTACGAATGCAAAGTTTTATAAATTTTGTAACTTAGGCGAAACCTTAGGCGCAGGGTAGGCCAGTGCCCTTTAAGAGAACTCAAACGTTCAAACATGTTTCTCGGACCACAAAATGTTTTACAAAGAAATGGTGCGTAGTCGTTTAAGGTTCGAATTGTTTTAACGCTCCAAATTATTCTTTTATCCCTGCAAATCGTAAAAATGAGTATTTTTTCGGTGTTTTTATGTCGTAAAATGTTTTTCTTCTGATCATCATGTAGCCCTAAATCCCTTGTTTCTGATTAGCTATTAACTGACCCCTTCTTGTTGAAAAAATTTGAAAGACGAGTTGTTTCATAAAAACGCGTGTTTCTCAAATTTTTTCAACAACACGGGATCAGTTGATAGCTATCAGAAACTAGAGGTTCAGAGCTAAATGATGATCAAACGAAAAAATTTTACGACATAAAAACACCGAGAAATACTCATTTTTACGATTTGGGGGATAAATGAATGATTTGGAGGGGTAAAAGAATAATTTGGAGGGGGAAGTACTTACAGCCGTCGTTTAAAAGGCCATTGCCACCTGTTTTGAATTGTCCCCCGCCAATTCAAATTTTTTCGCCTAATCATTCAACTACTGTACGGATTTTTCAGCATGGTTTCTAACAAAACAAGGCCTATAATTTAATTTAAGGCATAGTTCTGTTAGAAACCAAGTTCGAAATTCCGTACAGAAGTTCAATCATTAGGAAATTTTTTTGAATTTTTGAATTGGCGGGGGACAACCGTTGTCGGAGACGGCAATGGTCTTTTAAGTTACTTTGTGCCCGTTTTCGAATTCTCACCTTCTTTGAATTTTCGTTTGTCTTGCAGTTTGTAATACATTTTTTAGTCCCGGCTAGCTTACGCTGGCCTACCCTGAGCCTGAGGCCTAAGCCTAAGTTAAAAAAATATGAAAAAGCATGCAATAAAGGCGCGAATTTAAAAAAGGGCACAGAGTAACTCAAATGCCTCTATGCCCAGTGTTCCCAGATCTCCTTTTTTTGAGTGAGCGCCTTCGAAATTTCGTCGCTACTAGCGAATACCCCCCCCCAAGCATCCGACCTTTAAAAATTGCTGTAACTGCCCTTGCAAACAACAAGTTTAGGCTTAGCCTTAGGCTTGAGGGTAGGCCAGCGTACGGAAGTTGTGACTAATGAAGAGTTTGCGCACATTTTCCGGGGTCTTGGGCATAAATTTGGGTACTTTTTACTTTAAGTAAAAAAAGTGAAAATCGTACATATTTGATTTTTTGACCTAAAAGGATATGCCAGCGTCAGTTAAAGAAATGTATAAAACCTTACATTTTTACACAAACGCCTACGCAGCATCGAAAAAAGGGTTAGTACCTTTTGAGCATTTGCCTTTCCTCACCCAAATAGAAAACCCTTCTTTTGACAGAATTTGTTAATTGGTCGGAAGTTGGGGTCGGCAGTTGGGGGTCGGCAGTTGGGATGGTCGGCAGTTGGGGGTCGGCAGTTGGGATGGTCGGCAGTTCGGGGTCGGCAGTTGGGATGGTCGGCAGTTGGGGGTCGGCAGTTGGGATGGTCGGCAGTTGGGGTCGGCAGTTGGGATAGTCGGCAGTTGGGGGTCGGCAGTTAGAATGGTCGGCAGTTGACCTCGTTCGTCTGTAGTGACGGTGTTAAAATATTTTCTAATTTCACAGTAAGTTTTAATTCCACTTCAATTAGAAGGGCAGTTCCCCTCCCCCAAATATGATAGGTCATATGACCGGATTCGAAAATGACCGATCATATTCCAACCCTAACTAAAATAAGAGAAGTTAGACCCTTACTTCAATGAAAAATAAAAAACAGGCAAAATTGCACAGTGAGAACACCTCAAACTTCCACGTACATCGACCAACACCTGCACCTACACCTGAAATGATTAACGCCCATTGTAAGAAACCTATTACCGTATTTCCTCTAATAAGGCGGTCCCCTCATTTTTTGACTAAATTTCAGAGTTAAGGCCATTTTTGATTGACAATTTTCAGATTTTTGGGGTTTGAAAAATAAGGCGGCCGGCCGCCTTTTTAGAGGAAATACGGTAGTCTTTTTATATGGTTATGCGTAATTAGTGCGCCAGTAATTAGTGCGCCGTAATTAGTGCGCCGGTAATTAGTGCTCCGTAATTAGTGCGCCAGAATGGCTGTAGATGGATTCATCTTCGATAAGTTCATCCTTGAACAATTTCATCCACGGTAAATTCATCCGGTAAGTATATCCAGCAATGAATTCATCCTCCGCTAAATTCATCCTTTAAATCTCCGAGTTTACAGGTTGAAATCCCGGTGGGTGCAGACTTTTTTCTTTGCTATTTATGCCAGTAATATAATTTTCTAGGGATTAATTAACTTCAGGATGAGTAGGAAAACCACTTGTATCCACCCTGGAAGGGTATACCTCTGTTACAACCTGAAAATTTTAGATTTAGCCAAAATGTGTGAAAAACCATGGTATCCTACTCAAAAGCATGGTTCAACAGTGTTTGATAATTCCAAGAAAAAGATTTTACAAAAGAATACCCCGGTACCGAGTTAGGTAGTCCCTCAGTTGCCTGGAGGGTGCTATAACCATCAGGCAAGTGAGGTAACTACTAGGTGGCCACCCCAAACCACTAGGTGGCCAACCCAAACAATTAAGGAGCAACCAGGGTGGTATACTTGACGATGGCTGAGTTGAGACTCAGTCGGCTGAAGTCAGCCGGCTGAAGCCACCACCCTGGTAGCAAGCCCAAACCTTTGGGTAAAATCAGGTACTCCTATCTAAGTACCATCACTTGAGCACTGGTACCTGGACACTTCAATTTTACCTTGTCAGTACCTCAAAGTTGGGTTGCCGCAAAGCTGACTCCAAACTGCGATGAGAACATGTGTTTTGAGGCTGATTGTTGATTTTAGATTTTAGTTACTAACATTGCTTGGGATACTAACCTGACGGTTGAGACACCGTCTACGGGTTAAGGGTGCCAACCAGGTGCTTGCGGCACCATCCAAGAGGTCAGGGTTCCCTTCCAGTTATGGTTACGATTCTGAATTCTTCCTAGAGACATTTTGGCGCACTAATTACCGGCGCACTGATTACTGGCGCACTAATTACTGGCGCACTGATTACTGGCGCACTAATTACTGGCGCACTGATTACTGGCGCACTAATTACTGGCTCACTAATTACTGGCGCACTAATTACTGGCTCACTAATTACTGGCGCACTAATTACGCATAACCTTTTATATAAACCAGGAACAATTGTCCCTTTTATACAGGCCGGAAACTATCGGCGCCGTCCGCTTGTATTTGTTGGTATAAGTTGTGATAGCCGCCAGTCGGGGGCCGCCAGTCGGTGGCCGGCAGTTGGGATTTTACCAAAATAGTTACAAGGTGTAACTATTTTGACTTTTCATTATGGATGGCTTTTTTTATTTTACATCATGTAATCACTTTTTATTTTTACACTTTATTTTTAGGCGACCGTCCATGTTTCTCTCTTTTTATTTCGAAAAAATGGAACCGTCCTGATTTTACACAAAAATTTTCAAAAAAGTCGGTTAAATTAGGACGGCCCCATTTTTTTGAAATAAAAATGAGGGAAAAAAACGGTCGCCCGAAAATGGGAGTAAGAGTAAGCGTACGCCAGTTAAAATCCCACGATATCCTTCTTGCAAGTCGGCGCTCTAACCATTTGAGCTATGGGGTCGCCCCAGGCCTGTTTCTTATTTCTCTGCTATCTGCCTCCCTTACATAAGTATAAAATAAAAACCGATTATATGTTGTAAAATTAAAAAAAAAATCATAATGAAAAGTATGGTTTAAATGCAGGACGGCGATGAAAAAATTAGGACAGCGAAGGACGGCGCAGTCACTATGGTGTCCAGTCGGTCTGAGCCAGGTTGTATCACTTGCTTACAAATAGTTCTGATGTGTATAAAATAATGCGACAAATCATGTTTGAAAAAACCAAAATGTGATTCCACCCACTTTTGTATGCAGGGTTAGTCAAAAAAAACGCCCCATTAAAAAGTGGCCCCTGTTAATACCTTTCCCCTCCCAATACAATCCATAAATCAGGATTGGTTAAGCGCCGGCTGAGCGCCGAGGCGTAGAAATGGACAAAAGCTATGAACGTTCAAATCGAATTTTCTTTTAATAGTGTTATACACAAAAGAAAGCTTTAGTTTTATTTTTTTTTTGGAGAATTTGATGCCTCATAAAAAAATTAAAATTAAGTCTGCACGCTGGCCTATATTTCGCCGTAATTTATTGAAAAATATTAGAAACTACATAAGAAATGCTAAGTACAATAGAGATTTGCCAACTTTTTGCGCACCAAATGTTCAACTCAAAACCAATTTCAATACATGTTTATAAACTTATTGACGGCAAAAAAATAATAAAATACTTTTCTTTGTCATCTGTCAGCCACCACCTGACGGAAGTGTCATTTCTTGAATCTTTTTTTGAAAGCGGCCACAACTGATTGACGAACCTGTTGTTTTTCTGGTAGCACCTTAAGATGCACAAATTATCAAAGTTCGGTTCTTAGTATGATTACTAAGACTGACCTTTCGGCAAACAGTATCCAATTGGGCCTCAACAAATGAATATTTTCGTTGAAAATACTCGTGGGCCTGTTTCTTTTTCATCTCCACAAATAGCCTGTGCCTATCTCTATCAAATATCTGCAATGTATTAAATTATTTTTCAGTCAAAATTATAAATTTCACTTGTCAGGGTTAGGATTCGGGCTTTGATGTACACCTAAATCATGCCTTTTCGAAACTATTTTAGGAATAATAGAAGTAAATTTCTCATTACAGATTCAGATAGGGGGATAAGTGCCTGAAAATTACACAATTACCATTTACTCTACAAATAAATAAGTAACACACCTGTTTGTCTTTCTCACTCGAATTAATCGAATCAACAGTCGACTGGCATCGTCCGAATTTACTGGCTACACTTTTTAGCTCATTCAGTGACTCATTAAAAAAACTCAAGTCTCCATCCAACTGTCTAAAAACATTATTTAGCATAGTAATGACAACAAAAAGTTGCAAATACAAACCTCTGCAAGTTGCTCAATTCTCAACAGATAATGAATGAAGGTCGATAACTTTCTGACCAGCAGAATTGGTTGAAGCAGCAGCCATTAGAAATTAGGAAGGTAGCACACGATCAAAGATATTATTAAATAAGACAAAACTTGCTAAAAACTAGTAAGATTCTAAAAGCTTTAAAAGTAGAAACAATTTTGGTAGAAATATCTCTTGAATTTAGGTTATTTATAGAACGCATTATCATGGCGTTCTGTTTATCGGGTGAAAAATCAAAATACCAATACTTTTTGATTTCATGTACTTTTCCTTTATGCAGCTGTTTTGCATCCTTTGTTTGCAATCATGTACGAAAAACTGTTTTATAGGATACGATCGTGATCACTGAACGCCGATTTCATACATTTTTCGTGTGTTATTGTGTCTTTGAAAAAAAGTTATTACAATAATCGTAAGGATTTTATTAGATACTTTTATTTTTTCCACCTTCTACGTCATCTCTTTCTCAGAATTGGACTGAAAATTTCTACGGAAATTATTTCTTTCACCAGTTGGGTGCGATCCAAAAATCTTTTGGTGAAAAATTAACCACAATGAATGACATCATCTCAGACACCAATGGCAATATCTAGTGGATTGGTGGTGCCAATTGTCCTATGGGGCAAGAAACCCCCGCGGAACCAAATCTCTCACGTGTCATGTCTCTTGAACGGGAGAATAATTGTGACAGGAACCACCGAGGGTCAAGTGATTCAGTGGGTGGTGGACGAGAGTTTGTCATGGATCCAGCCACAGATGATGATGCTTGCTCATGAGACTGGTTTGATTCTCACAAACTACGAGAAATATTACTAAAGTGGAAATGTTTATAGCTATTTCCTGCATCTCTCCATGTTCACTTTCTTCGACTTCTACGTAAAATTATCTAATTTGTTGGAAAATTTATATATTTTTGTTTTAGCAAATATTTGACATGCTCCCAAGATGGTCACATCTGTTTGTGGGACTCTCAAGATGGAAGAGTAGTGGAAAGTGTCAGAGGAAACTATGTCCATCGAATGATTATTCCTCATGTAAATTTTTTTAACTTTTTTTTGAAGTACAGGGTGTTTCAAGAAATTCCGCCTTTTTGAAATGGTCATTTTTTTAAAAAGCGATTTTCAAAATGGGTGGTATTTAATTTGGCCCCATAATTACTGAAAAATGACCCCCAATCAGAAATTGAAAGTTTTTTTTCTAAATTTTTTAAAAAAATTTTTGACTTCCGTGTAGCCCAGGATCTCAGCCTTCTTACGAGCTAGCAAACTCTATCGAATAATCACGGAAACGTACAGATTTAGAGGTTGGAATAAAATAAATCATATTTTTCTCACATTTTTTCAAATCTCTAAATTTCCACATTCTTCAAACTAGCTGACAGGGAAGAAGACAAATTTTAAGGGGAAAACAAATTTCAGGATTGAAGTAAACAACACTTCGTGTTTGAAGTGGTCCTCTTCAAAGTCTCAAATTTTAATCTGTTTTCGACAGATTTGCGACAGGATTTATTAGAAATTTTAATACTCAGCTTGGTTTCTGGTTCCGGGTAGGAGAAATCGAAATTGTGGTCTCAACAAACCTAAATCACAGATAATTTTTTTGGTCTGGAAAATCTTAGTTTTGGACTTAACAAACGTGATTCCTGCAGGATTTTACATATGATAGCATTTTTGGCTTGACTGTACAATCCCCCCCCCCCCACGCAGAGTGCTCGGATGGAGGAGATAACCAAACTCGTGTTTCTTGACCCCGATTTCACAGGAAGCCTCGTGTTTTTTTTTAATTCTGAGAAAGAAATTTTTTCGAACCACAGGCGGGGGGGGGGGGTATAATGGTTTTTTAGTAGAGTTGTAGAAATTCCCGGGCATATAGAAACCCGGAATATTCCAGAAATATTGGGAAACATTGTAAACATAGGGAAATATAGAAAATCTGGTTTTTTTTCCAATTTTTTAAACGTCCTGAATGAATTTTACGTATACAAAATAACAGCTTTATTTACGCTCTCGATCGAATATAAGTATATCATCATCACTGCAAGTGACTTCTTCATTTCTTGTTGCGACTCAAATAATCGCAAAGGTGTTTTTATTTTTGGCTTGCGATTATTTGTTGAGGGTTTTTTCCGTAATAATTATGATATAATTTTGACTAGGTTTTATATACCAAAATGTAGCTCAATTAAAGTTAGCTGAGAAATGTGGAGTTTTTTTAACCACAGATTTTCGTTATCATCGTCAAAATTGACCCGAAACATGACAAAAAATTATTTTGTTGATTGTCATTTCTGTAATTTTTCGGCTTAATTTTGACAATGATAACAAAACGTGTGGTTAAACAGACTTTACATTACTGAGCTAACTTTAATTGAGCTACATTTTGTTATATAACATCTAGTCGAAATTATATCAAAATTATTGCGAAAAAACCTCTCAAAAAAATAATCCCAAGCTTAAAAATGAAAATCCCTTGGCGATTATTTTTTGAGAGGCTGTTTTTCGGAAATAAGAAATTGAACTACAAAAATCTGATAATGCCATTTTGTTAAGCGTTAAAAGTTGTTAAAAAAGATGTGCTATAAAAATTGAGCTCTGGCTAAAAAAACTGAACTCAAAAAATCGCAAAACGGAGTCGTCAGCTCTAATGTAGACGACCTGGCTGACTGTATCGACGTGCATTCTACAAGCATAAAATAAGAGGGAGTCATGAAAATCATGTCACTTACCGATTCCTGAGCTTTGTGGGTATTGTACGCTACGTCTGTCTTTCCGAATTCTTCTATGCTCCGCCAATTCAAAAGAAACATTTTTTCAATGTTTCCAATTTTTGATTAGTCGGACACATAGAAGGAAATATTCCCAACGTTTCCGGGAATATTCTCGGAAATATTCCCGGGATATTCTCGTTCTACAACCTATTTTTTAGTCAAAATTAACAAAAATTTAATTGGCGCCTTTTGAATTTTAAAGGACCATTGCCGTCTACGGCCACGGAAATTTGGACTATTTTAATTGGCGGGGGACAGCTAATTACTGCGAAAATATTTTTAGTTTCAAATTATAAAGGATCTACTAGTCGAGCCCAACGTTGCTTGACATTGCCAGATCGGACAAGATCTGACACAGCCACTGCAGCACAACTTACTTATAGTTCCGAAAGACTCGCTTCGACCAATATACATAAATTATAATTAAAATGAAAATAAATAAATAATTCAAAAAATATTTTCGCAGTAATTTAGCTGTCCCCGCCAATTCAAAAAGTCCAAATTTCCGTGGCCGTAGACGGCAATAGTCTTTTAAAGGGATAATGGGCTGTATTGGGAGGGGAGGGAATAAAAGGGTGCCACTAATCACACAGGGCCTACTAACAGAAAAATGTTGAAGATAGTTTTGAATACTGGGGCCTACCGCGTAAATAAACTCTGGCATGCATGCTTTTTCATGCATCCAGAGTCACTTTCGAGTGATTTGTGTCTAAGGTATGTGGCTGTGCGCATCTCAACTCCAAGCCCCCCTCGAGAGTTAGAGATGCGCGCACTCATTTACCTTAGACATGATTCCGAGAAGTACTCTTGACCAAAAAATGCATATAGAGTTTCTTTTTGCCATGGCCCAGTTGAAAAACATGGTAAGACAGTCGAAGAATATAACATTAAATTTCATTCCCTTCCCCTCCCAATACAGACCTTATTCCCTTCAAAATTCGAAAGGCGCCAATTTAAATTTGTTAAATTTTGACTAAAAACCATGATAACCCTCCTGTGGTTCGAATTTTTTTCTTCTACAAGGGAACATATGGTAGTGTCCATGCGATTTTTATTTATACCAAAATTGAGAGGACATTCTAATTTTGTGCCATTTTTTGTCAACCAGCATCACTTTCACTCACCAAAACCTAACTTCTAAATTGAGAAAGTCAAAAAATTATTGAAAATCAAAATCGATTTTGCAACTTTTTTTAAAAAATCGATGAATTTTCTTAGCATTTTCCCGTAATCTACACGATATTCTGAGTGTGGCTCATAAAAACGGTTTTTCCGAGTTCCTGAGCCGTAATCCCACACCTTATGCTTTTTCCCGCCAACTGCTAAACTCGTTAGTTTTTTCTTATATAAGGGATGATTCAGAGGAGTTTGATAGCTCGATAGAAAGCTGAGATCTTGTGCTATACAGTCAACCTTAAATAGTACGTACCCCGACAATTTCGTTCCCCAGCTGGGTCCGACACTTTTTTAGCCCATTTTTGAAGTGTTTCATCGGTTCTGATTCGTCAGTCTAGTCTCAAATATCGCAAAGATTTCCGATTCGGATTTTGCCGATCGTTTTTAAGAAATGATATAGTTTCGCCATTTTGACCCGCAACCTTCGATAGTACTTACACCTTAATTCTAAAAAACTGAATTTAGGTGTACGTACTATCGAAGGTTGCGGGTCGAAATCGGCGAAATCCGAATCCTTGCGATATTTGGGAATAGACTGACGAATCAGAACCGATGAAACACTTTAAATTTTACTGAACTGCCACAATGGCTGTACACCGAAATATAAGAGCCAATTTTGGTAAGAAGTCGTTTTGGTAAGAATTTTTTTGGTACGCGGTTATTTTGGTAAGAAACTTTTTGGTACGCGGTTATAGGATGGCCTGAAAATTAAAAGTTTTAAATTTAAAACAAGCAATTTTATCATATGCAACATAGTGTGAGGAATTGTGTCTTTCAAGACGAAATCCCGATTTTCCACACCAAAACCCGAAAACCTGGGGTAGGTACCACCTGACCACGTGGATATCCACCTGGAGGACATGAAAAATAAAAATTTGTGAAATTAAAGATAAACAATGCTATCGTATGTAATCTTGCGGGAAATTAACTTTCTTAGTTTGAACCAACTAAACCAAGTGGTCGTCTACTTCGATAAAAAAAGTTACGTTTTCCTATTCCGAAACCTGTTTTCTAGACTAATTCGGGCATGGTGAAGATGGTTTGACAATAGTAAAATAAGGTTTTGTATGGTATTTTTTGAGTATTGAGAGATAATTGATTTTACCAAAACTAGATTTTACCGAAATCCAAAAAAACCCCGAGAAAACGGCGTTTTACCACTATCAAACCATCTTCAGCATGCTCGAGTAAGTCGAGAAAACAGGTTTCAGAATATGAAAAACGTAAAAAAAATTTTGATTGAAGTGAACGACCATTTGGTTTGGTTGGTTCAAACTAAAAAATTAAATTCCCGCAAAATTTTCCAAATTTGAAAAATTCAAATTATTTGAAAAGTGTGGACCAATTCATGTTTGGACCAATTCGCATATCGACGTGACCAGAAGGTGCCCATTTCGGGTTTTGGGGTCTGCGTAGGTGAAATTGGGGTTTTGGTCTTATCAAACCTTATTCACGTCACGATTTTACATTTGATAGCAGGGTTGTTTTTGAAATTCGGAGAGCTTTAATTTATAATCATCCAGGTGGATATCCACCTGGTCAGGTGGTACCTGCCCCACGTTTTGGGGTTTTGGTGTGGAAAATCGGGAATTTTGTCTTGAAAGACACAATTCCTCACACTATGTTGCATATGATAAAATTGCTTGTTTTAAAATTTAAAAACTTTTAATTTTCAGGCCATCCTATAACCGTACCAAAAATACTTCTTACCGGAATGACCGCGTACTAAAAGTTTCTTACCGAAATAACCACAAGTTCGGCCGAGAAAAAAATTTACAGCCGTTTTTTGCAATTTACATCGCACTCTACATTGCACTCATTGGGATGAGCCTTAAATTAGCGCTTATATTTCGGTGTACAGCCGCCACAATGTTCTGCCTCCAAGCTTTATTCCACAGAATCCCTATCTAATAAAGCTGGGCTAAAAAAAGTGTCGGACCCAGCTGGGGAATGAACTTTTTGGGGGCACGTGCTATCGGAGGTTGACTGTATCATAATTAAAAAAAGTTTGAAAAATAAACGTGAAAATTAAGAAAAAAATTCAATTTAAAATGGATCGAATTGAATTTCCGCACCAAAAGTGTGAAATTCCCCACCAAATGTTTTATTTCATTGTCTGAGCTATTTATCATGTAAAAAGTCGAGCATTGTCTCTTTTTTCGTTCATGGAAGGCAGTTAAATTAAGTTATTGAGTTCGGAAGTAGATCTGAGACATAGATGCCAGAAAGACGGTTTAATATTTCTCTGAAGATCATAAGACAGCACAGACGCATTTCACACTTCTGCGAAAAACCGACTGGGCGAATCAGAATTCCAGTCAGATGGGCTTTATTGCTCAAAATTCTAGGTTTAGGATGTTTTGAGTGGTTCAGGGTGGAGTTCTGAGCGATTAAAAAAGTTTACCCCCTAAAGTTTTCACCCACCTTCAGTAAACCCCAAAAAACCAACTTTCAGGGCTTTTGGCCATTCCGGGGTGGGATTCTGAGCAATCCAAGTCATTTTCAGGCTAAAAAATTTAAATTCTTGCAAAATTATGCAAAATTTGGTCGGTCTTGGACAGAAAAAGGCATAAATAATTTTAAAAAATTGGTGGGAATTTCACAATTTTGGTGCGGAAATTCACTATTTTTAGAACGAATTTGAATTTGGTGCGGAATTTAATTAATTTGGTGCGGAATTTCACACTTTTGGTGCGGAAATTCACATACAGCCATTTAAAATTAGGGTCATTTTTCAGCGAATAAGGAGGCATTTTTCAGTAATTAGTACGGCAAAATTAAGTATTAGGTCTATCGATAAGTTCGTGCGCATTTTTCAATCCAATTTTTATCCACAATTTGACAACACAATGCAACATGTAATACACCATCATGTAGAGAATTTAACGGGCTATCGTTTGATATATCATTCGCCAATATACTTGCCACCGTTCTCAATCACTTCTGCCCATCTTCCTGGTAGCTTGTTGATTCCATCTCGATAAAAATTCACAGGTTTTGAGTCAAAGAATTCTTGGATCCACTCTTCCAATTCCGCTTCGTCCTTAAAGTTTTTCCCGCTCAGCTGATTCTGCATCGATAGGAAGAGATGAAGTCGGTGGGAGCCAAATGCGGTGGGAGCCAAAGACAATGCGCGTCCTCATGTTGCCAGATTGACTAAAGCGAAGATTTTGGAGCTGGGTTGGGAAGTGCTGTCACATCCACCATACAGTCCGCACGAACTTATCGATAGACCTAATATTACCTTTCAAAATTCTGTTTTCAGCAATCATTTTTCTCGCTGACAATATTTTTTGATGTATAAAAACATGATTTCGCTTGGTCTCTCAATGGTTAAGTTTTGCCCATCCAGGGACCATCCACAAACCAGGACACAAACAACAGAAGGGACCTAGCAAAAATCGTGTTTTCGGCATTACACTAAAAAAATATTGTCGGTGAGAAAATCAATTTTCGAACACAAAATTTGCAAAATCGCTTTTGAAAAAAGTTATGATCATTTCGAAAAGGCAGATTTCTTGAAACGTTCTGTAATTAGATGTGCATTCCAGAGTTCCTCAACCTCCACTCCTCCTCAGCCATCAGATAATTTTTTGTTTTGTATTGGTGACTATGCTGAAATTGCTGTGGTGGATGCTCAGGTTAGTTTCGATTGTAGCAAAGTTACCCTGTAAAGCCAACATGAGCTTTTGATTTCAGGATCTCAATATTCTTTCTGGCTCAGTTCCAGGGTGGAGCCCGACTGGATAAATACTATGACCATTGTTCACCCTTCTGATAAACATGGTAATTTGCAATACCTTTCTGCCTAAGATAGCTTTAATTTTTAGACGTTGTTATTGGTGTTTTCCGTTTCGGGCATGATCAAGCTGTGGTCCTTGAATGATTTGGACAAAAGGGTTGCTAAATTTATTGTACTAAATTATTACATAAAGTTTTATCGTGCAGGACCCAGGTCATGTCATCTATGAAGACGAGTCCAAAACCATGACATCACAAAAGTAAGATCTGACTTTTATTTCATCCTTTATAATTTAATATATTGCAGTGTACAATTTATTGCTTGCTCTCATCTAAACACACGAATGATGCTTGTAATTTGTACAAACTCTTGGCAGGTTTGTATATTAATGCGTTTTTCAATGTACCGCAAAAGCTATTTTGATACTTTAAGATAGTTGATCCAAGCAACTTGAAACAGTTGATCATATCAGAATGTGCGATAGAAGGCATTCAGGGCTGCATTATAGACATTGATAGAGTAGCCATTGGTGTGGTTTAAAGATTCATTCAAGAAGAATTATTTATTAGTCTAATCTTCAGGTTTTGCTGATTCCACAATTGTTCTTTTCCAACTTCCCAGGAGGTGAATTTTGTTTTTGAAATATAATTTATAAAATTATTTACAGTAAACTAGTGGGGAAACAGATTCGTGAGCGATTTGGTGACTCTCCTACGAACATAGGCAATATTGACCAACCATTTGTGTTTGCCCTTGTCAAGGGCATTTCAACTTCCCCAACAACGGTTAGGTTGCATTTTTGGCTAACCATATTGGTTCGATTTAGCCTCTGTGGAGCACTGTTCAATTCCACTTTGACACAAGGACCAGCTCAGATGGTCGACGTCGGAGGGTTGCCTACAGGGTGGATCAACATGGTTCACTGTCTGTCTGGCACATACCTAAAAACTATGACCTTCTTGTTAATGAATTCATCAGGAGTAGAAAGCCAGTTGGTAAGGATTCTTTTTGGCATTCGTGTCACAAGTGAGCTTTTTATAGTTTATGAACCAACTATAAGGCAGAGTTTCGCGGAAGTGTGGAATCGACTTAACCCTTCTCCACCTAATATTTCCGGCACAGATGTATATTTTTGAACTTTGAAAAAAGATTGTTATTATTGTTCTTTATAGGATGACCATTTCATCACTGCAACTGTCTATGTAGGTAACCAAAACAAACTATTTTTTGGAAGAGAGGATGGCTCAATCCTCATGATGAATGCTTGCCATGCCATAATGAACCAGCTGTTAGACAATCCGAACATAGGTAATCAGTCACATAAGTACTAATTCAATATTCTATTCATTAATATCCGCCGACTATTCAGAAAACATAAATCACCGAGTTTTATGTGGTCATTCTGCAGCTGTGAACTGCTTCTTATACCCTTACGAAGACAGTCCTAGGTTAGTAAAATCCGTGTATTTAACCAAATTATTATTTTTGCTCTTAGGTACGACTCACAAATTTTACTCTCTGGAGGTGCTGATTTTGCCGTTGTTGTTTGGAACATAACCACCGGCTTAAAATTACACAGATTCTGCTGCCAAGGAGGGCCAGTTTTGAGGTACACTAAAACCTTAGAAAGGTTTTTCGGAATCGATACTGTTTATTTTAGGATGTTGGTTCCACCACCTAACTGCAATGTAAAATATATTCTTTTAATTTTTTTTAAATTAATGAGCCTCATACCCTCACTCTCATATACGGGGTGATTTTTTATATTGGCCAAATTTTAAATGACTCTATTTTTTTATTGCTTCGGAACGCTGATCTATGGCTTATTTGAAAGCTCTATCTTTGCCATTTTGTTAAAAAAAAAGAGCGAGATGTTTTGTTAGAATCCTGCTCAGATAACCCTTTTATCTCAAATCACTGATTTCTTACAATTTCGTTTTTAATTTTAAACCAACTTTAAAGATCTTTTTTTTTTGGCGACGAGCACGTCAATTTAAATAATTAGAAATTGGAGTCGTTTAATATTAAACCCTGTATTACCAATCTATCAAACTAGGATCTGCAGGCGCCTTTCGGCGCCTATGTCGGTCGGGAACATTAGTGTTTCGGTTCCTGTGCTATCTCTGTGGTTCGGGAACACTCTCTATTTGGAGGGCAACAAAAACTTTTTCTAAGACTTACTTTTATTATACGTTTTTATGCTTAAAATTAAGCTCAGATGTTGTTTTTGAGGGTTCTGTGTGAACCTCTAACATGAGTTTGCAAAAAATTGCGAAAAAATTGGCTTTAGCACGAAAATTTACCCAAAAAAATTATTTTTGGCTGAAATCTACCATGGCCGATTTGGAGGGCACCAAGAAGAAGCACGTAGAAGCACCCTATATTTTACGTATTTATGCTTAAAAGATAGCTAAGATGTTGAACATAATTTTTCTGGTAAGATTTTCGACAAAAATGGGCAAAAATGGCAAAAAATTAAGCCTGAACAGAAAAATCCACCAAAATCCGGACTAAAATCCGCCGTCTCTAATTTGGAGGTCAAGAATTTTTTTTTCGTGAAGCAAGTTCGATTATACGTTCTTCTGTTTAAAAAAGCTAAGATGTCGTACTTAAGAGTTCCGGAAAGATATCTGATATATATTTGCAAAAATTGGCAGAAAATTAAGTATGAACAAAAAAATCCACCAGAATCCAGTCAAAAATCAACCATCTTCAATTTGGAGGGCAGGAAAAATTTTTTTGAAGCAAGTTTAATTATACGTTTCTGTGCCTAAAAAAAGCTAAGATATTGTTCTTAAGGGTTCCAGGAAGATGTCTGACATAGATTTGCAAAAAGGTCTCCTGAAACGTCTTTGCAGAATTTGGTACAAAAAATTAAAAGTATGAAGCAAATTATTATTTTTATTTGCTTCATATTTTTAATTTGTTGTACCAAATTTTGCAGAGACGTTTATATAAAAGATACCTAATTAGAAACTAGAATGGTAGGGCTACATGATGGTGTTGTCACTTTTGTAAAAAGACAATTTTTTTAAATAAAATCATGCAATGAAAATTTACCACAAAAAAGAGTAAATTAGCCACAAAAAAAGTATTTTTGCTACAAAAAATGATTAACCTTTAGCACGAGTTCTGCACACTATCTGTGCCATCGCTGGAGATAATTCTGCATCCTTGTTGAGCCTCAAAGAAAACAAATGTGTTTTACTAGCTAGTCGACAACAGTTCCCATTATTGGTTTGCATATTTTAGGGTAATTCAGAATTAAGCAAACTAAAAGTTACATTAAGATGTAAAATGGCGCCCTCTTGATGACTTTATGTTGCTGAGGTGTGAGGATGACTCTGTTTACGTTTGGGAAATCGAAACCTGTAAGTTGCGCACAGTTTTTTGCATAGTATCATGTTTGACCACTCACATTTCACAGGTAATTTGGACAGGATAGTAACAGGTTTGATAACCGAGGATGTCATGGAGGCTTGCAAAGAACAAATTGGTCTAATGGACGCTGAAGATGAGGCCGGTGCTTCTCAAGCTGTTCAAATGTTCAGAGCTCTAAAGAATAAAAACGTTGCTGTGGTACTTTTTTCACCAACATCATATAAATTATAAATTCATTTAAATTTTAGATAAAAAAGATCGCTGCACACGGAGACGACAAAAATACCAACGCCGATATGTTTTCCACTTCCACGGGTCTCCTGCCTCCAATGGATGTTGTGCAACTAAAAAATGTTCTGATCAAGCTCATCTTGTGCTATTCAATGTAGACAACTTAATCAGTAAGTTAGCTATTTATACACTTACACAGTTATAGTCCAAAACACTGCTTTCACACGGTTTTTTTACCTACCCTAATAGGGTAGCGACAATGGGAGTCGGAAGTCGAAGTCTTTTAAGTACCGTAGCTCTGCGAGCGGTACCGACAATATTTCGCCCACAATTATTTCGCCGACATTATTTCGCCAACAATATTTCGCCGCGACAAAATTTCGCCGATATAATTCGCGCATTGTTTTCTGGCTGATTTTACGGCGCAGATCTTTACAACCATTTGCAAGAAGAGTAATTATTCGACCGCTATGACTCAGATGCGTATTTGTCTCATGAGGTACCTTTGCTTCAGCTATATTTTCTAATTTGGAAGATTTTAGTGCCGAAAAATCGTGGCGTTGGCATGTATTCCGATCAGAAATCTTGACACATTAATTGTTTGCAAATAAATAAAGATAAAGTTTAGGGTCTATGAAATGTTTTTAGGTGATCCGAAGAGGAATTATCGGTGTCTGCAAAGAAATAGCCCTTGGTAGTAATCATCCAAAGAAGAGAAGGAAGTACCTCCTGACAAACGAACAAAACGGCTGGTGACACAAGCAGTGAACAATTGGGGAACATCGTTCCTTTCGAAAATCTCGGTGCGATCGCTTCCAACTTCAGAATGGCTCAAAGAACTTACCGTATTTATTCTAATAGAACACCAGTCTCTAATAGAGCACCACCCTTAAGGCCAAAACTAGGGTGGTAAACCATGTTTTATTGCATTTTTAACACGAAGTCAAAAAAATTTTGGAGGTTGAAAAATAGAGCACTATGGTGTTCTATTAGAATAAATACGGTACATTAAAGCCTGCGAGCCGAAATTCTCTGAGGAAGAAATTTCGGATCTGGATGGAGAATAATAGGAATGTTTAATTCTTTGTTGTTATTTGCTTCTCTGATTTGTTGTTATATGACTTGAGTAATAAAAATTTGTATGAGATTCACTTGAAAAATGTCTGGCATGTAATCAAGTAAAAATAAATAATGTCGGCGAAATTTTGTCGCGGCGAAATAATTGTCGGCGAAATAATTGACGGCGAAATATTGTCATGTACCCCTGCGAGTTTTCAACACTTTATCGTATTGTAAAGTGATTTGACTATTCGTAGAGTCTTTCTCCGGAAAAATAGCTCTAGAAAAAAAATTAGAAATGGTTGACCGAATCCCGGCTTTCTACCTCCAACTTCCTAACATCATTGCGGGCAAGCCGTAAGCTTTCGCCCAAGCAAAAAAGTTGGCAGCATGACGCGCGCGTTGTCAAGTGAACACTTGTTGAACTTATTTCATTGCTACGGCTTATCATAAACAATTTAAAGGCAAGACTAAGAACTTTGATGTGGCATATTTGCTTTAATATACGCTCACGCTAATAGAGGATCTAACTCCATCTCAATAATACAGAGTGAGTCAAGAAATTCGAACACTTTGCAACGGACATAACTTTTTGTCTAGGCCGAAATCCGAAATTCTGTAAGTGCAGAACTACTCATTTTGTTTATAACAATTTTTTGATATATCATATGAAAAACACAATTTTCGTTCGGTCCTCATGTGTTTTAACCGGCTCTAGGTAAATTGAACCTCCGGTAAATTGAAGGACGGTACTTTTTTCTGCCCCGAAATTACTTTTTTCTGCACCAAATTTTTTTTCATTTTGTTTATTATTTATGTTTTTATCTGAAAATGGAAATTTTGTTCAAGCCATCCTACGCAAAATCAAAAAGTAAGTAAAGGTCATCTATATCAGAATTTTGACTTCAGGTGAAAAATTTTGAGTTATAGACTATTTTATGTTTTGAAAAATGCCCCTAATTTTTGGGGCATTTTTTCAAAACATAAAAAGTCTATAACTCAAAATTTTTCACCTGAAGTCAAAATTCTGATATAGATGACTTTTACTTACTTTTTGATTTTGCGTAGGATGGCTTGAACAAAATTCCATTTTCAGATAAAAACATAAATAAATAAACAAAATGAAAAAAAATTTGGGGCAAAAAAAGTAATTTGGGGCAGAAAAAAATACCGTCCTAAATTGGGCTCATACTGATTTGGTTTGCGAAAAGCTGAAAATATGCCACGAAAAGATTATTTCTGCCACGAAAAACGACATACACGAAAAAGCTGAAATGTGCCACGAAAAAGTGAATTGTGCCACGAAAAAATATTATGCCTTTTTTCTGTCCAAGACCAACCAAATTTTGCAATACTTGCAAGAATTCAAATTTTTTAGTCATGAAATAACTTGGATCCCTCAGAATCCCACCCCGGAATGGCCAGAAGCCCCTGAAAGTTGTTTTTGGGGTTTACTAAAGGGGAGTAAACTTTTTGCGAAAATTCGATTGAGCGGATCAGAATCCCGTCCGATCGACTGAATCACTCAGAGTTTCACCCTGAACCACTCAAAACCACCATAAACCTGGAATTCTGAGTGATTCAGTCGATCGGACCGGGATTCTGATCCGCTCAATCGAATTTTCAATTTTGCAAATTTGGTTGGTCTTGGACAGAAAAGGCATAAATATTTTTTTTCGTGGCACAATTCAGCTTTTTCGTGGTACATTTCAGCTTTTTCGTGGCACATTTCAGCTTTTTCGTGGCACATTCAGCTTTTTCGTGGCACATTTCAGCTTTCGTGGTATGTCGTTTTTCGTGGCAGAAATAATCTTTTTCGTGCATATTTCAGCCTTTTCGCAAACCAAATCAGTTTATGCCCTAAATTGAACCTCAAAATTTGTCTTGAGAGGATTTTTTTATTCAAAGATTTTTAACGCTGGTGTCATATGCACCCCTACCACCAGCCTTTAGCATGGCTGTATAGGTAAGGAAAGAAATATTAAAAGGCCACTTGATCATCTTATTCAACCTCAATGGTCCAGACCCACTCTCAGTTATTCAGATAAACTCTTAATGATCCAGAACCACCCTCAGTGGTTCAAGTCCACCCCAAATGGTCCAGATTGACCCTAAGGGGTCCTTATACACTTTCACCAGTCCAGATCTACTACAGATAGTTTAGATCCATCCTCAGTGGTCTTGATTTAACCTGGATGTGAAAAATCTTTTGGGTGTCCTCTTGGTCCATTTGGTGCCCAGTAAACAAAAATGCAGTCAACCCTCTCCGTTATAAAATTTAAATTTTCATTTGTCATGTGAAGAGCTCTTATAATTTAAATTGTCTTTCTATAATCCAACCTCAGTTCTACTGGATGAACCATGCACTAATTAAACCAAGTGGTCGTCCACTTGGACCAATTTTTTTTTTAACTTTTTCGGGTTCCAAAACCTGTTTTCTGGTCTAATTGGGGCATGCTGAAGATGGTTTGATAGTGGTAAAATGCCTTTTCTCGGCTATTTTTTGAGCTTTGATAAAATCGAGTTTTGGTGAAATCAATTATTTCCCAAAACTCAAAAAATACCCGACAAAATTGCATTTTACTACTATCAAACCATCTTAAGCATGCAGGAATTAGTCCAGAAAATAGGTTTGGAACGTGAAAAACGAAATTTTTTTTTGATCCAAGTGGACGACCACTTGGTTTTGCTGCACCAGGTAGTCGTACCCAGATTGGGGAACTCAGGTAGTGTAGTGGTACCCGGGTAGTAATATTAGTAATAAAATGTTGGTTAATCATTTTTTCTGTGGCAATTTACTTTTTTTTGTAGCACAAATGTTTTTTTGTGGCAAATTTTTCTGTAGCTAGTTTACTTTTTTGTGGCAAATTATTTTGTAGCAAATTTACTTTTTTGTGGCAAATTTACTTTTTTTTTGTGGCAAATTTACTTTTTTTTTGTAGCAAATTTACTCTTTTTTGTATCAAATCCGATTTTAGTCCGTAGCACATATACTTGAGGTAGTGTGCTTATTTATTCATCCAAAATTCTCAAAATTGGTATTCCGAGTCTATGAAAGACTTGGACTTCATGAAAGACAAGTGGATTAATTGCTGGTAAAGCTGCTGGGCTTTAAATCTATTCTAGCACACGCACTTGGCACACTCTCGGCTGCTTCATTGCTCAAAATCTTCTGATGGATCAGTTATGAAATTCTTAAATTCAAGCTACCAGATTTACCATCAATACAATGCATGATGATAATTCTTTCAACCTTAGCCACATTATGCTCCACTATTTAGAGAAGAGCAACACTTCAGTCCGTACGCTTTGGATCTTAACGGGCTTTTTCTTGTGAAGAAAAGAGTGTTGGCGGAAATAGCCGGGTACAAGTGGGATCTTCTGCCAACTGCCTATGATCTTTCAGGAATTTGAAATTTTCGGGTGCTGGACCAAACCGAAATTCCCAGTTCACTTTTCTCGAAAATCGGTTTTGAGTCTAAAAAGACTAAAAACGGTATGCGGATCAAGCGTATCAACGGATATATATATGTTTATGAAATTTTTAGAAATAAATTAGCACACTAACTCAAGTATATGTGCTACGGACTAAAATCGGATTTGCTACAAAAAAGAGTAAATTTGCTACAGAAAAAAATAAATTTGCTACAAAATAAATTTGCCACAAAAAAAAGTAAACTTGCCACAAAAAAAAGTAAATTAGCTACAGAAAAAATTTGCCCCAAAAAAACATTTTTGCTACAAAAAAAGTAAATTTGCCACAAAAAAACGATTAACCTAAAATGTTTTTATATGTTCCAATTTCAGTTCTACTGGATAATCCATGCACTAACTTAAACCAAGTGGTCGTCCACTTCAATCAAAAAAATTTTTTGTTTTTCATGTTCTAAAACCTATTTTCTGGACTATTTCGGGCATGCTTAAGATGGTTTGATAGTAGCAAAATGCAGTTTGTCGGGTATTTTTTTATTTTTGGGAATAATTGGTTCCACCAAAACTCGATTGTAGCAAAACTCAAAAATAGCCGAGAAAACGGCATTTTACCACTATCAGACCATCTTCAGCATGCCCGAATAAGTCCAGAAAACAGGTTTCGGATTCCGAAAAAGTTAAAAAAATTTTTGATCAAGTGAACGACCACTTGGTTGGTTGGTTCAGACTAAAAAATTTAAATTCCTGCAAATTTCTAACTGAAAGTGAGAGTCAAAAGAGTCAATGGGTACACTGAGAGTGCGAGTGCCAGCTGCATATTACTGCGTGGATACCCTAAGGGATAGGAAACTACTCCAGAACTGGGGTTACTGCAAGTCAAATCGCTGTTTTAGCATGATCAAACCGTGCTCAGGACACGATTCTGGATAGGGTACAATGATCTTTAGCTACTTTCGGCTAAATGCAAAATTTCGGATACTGGAGGTGGATACCCATTTAGGGAATGTGATACCAGTGTGATTACATTACTCACCGTGAGAATAGGTGATCTCCTAAATAACAGTTTATAGCTCTTACTCAAAAAAAGTAATATCTGCTTCCACCGGGATTTGAACCTGTAACCTCAAAAATTTGAAGGTGGAATTCACCAGGGGAGAGTTCACCTGACGGAGGATTTACCCAGTGGAGTATACGGACTCCCTTGAAACACGGTGACCTGGCAACTGAACTGGAAAAAAATATCGGCGCTACTGTAATATACCCCCCCCAAAAGCGCTACTGTAATATACCCCCCCCCCCAAAATCGACCTACTGTCATATACCCCCCCCCCAAAAAAACCGACTTTTTTAGGGATGGTCAAAAACCATTTTTACACAATAATTTCGCCATAAAAGGACCAGAAAAGCAATTTAAATGGGATTGCGGGCTGTATTGGGAGGGGAAGGAATAATACAGGGGCCACTTCTCGAGATGGTTGGGATCCTTAGAGTACTAATTCTGTAAGCGTCTAAAAGTACTTTCAAACCCAGGAACTTGTGGTGCAGGCATAAGTATAAGTACTTTTTATGGACCTAGCCATCAGCGGGGTGGACCTCGCCGGTTTACTCATAGGCTAGCACCTTTTGAGTGCTAGGCTGAATTTTTGGATGCTAGGCCTCTGGCCCGGCCTTGTAGAACGAGGGGAAATGCTCTTCGGCGAAAAAACATAAATGTTAGACATAGTTTCGAATACTGGGCCTACCGCATAAATAACTCTGGTATGCATGTTTTTTTGAGTCACTTTCGAGAGTCACTTTCGAGTGATTTGTGTCCAAGGTATGTAGGTGTGCGCATCTCAACTCCAAGCCCCCAAGCCCCCTGCGTCCCCGAAGGGAAAGAAAAACATGGTAAAGAACATGGTAAAGCAGCTAAAAAAGTGGCCCCTGTATTATTCCCTCCCCTCCCAATACAGCCCATAATCCCTTTCAAACTGCTTTTCTAGTCCCCTTATGGCAAAATTACTGCATAAAATGGTTTCTAGACACTCCCAAAAAAATCGGTTTTTGGGGGGGGGGGGTATATGACAGTAGGTCCGATTTTTGGGGGGGGGGGTTGTATATTACAGTAGCTTTTTGGGGGGGGGGGGTATATGACAGTAGCGTCAAAATATCTCTTGAATAAAAAAAATCCTCTCAAGACAAATTTTGAGGTTCAATTTACCGGAGGGTCAATTTACCGGGGTTCAATGTGTAGAGGTTCAATTGACCGCCGCCCGTTTTAACCCTTACCGACCTGCAGGTAATATACAGACCAGGACCCAAACCACAGGGAGGATCAAGCAAAAATTATGTTTTGGTAAAAAGTCGATTGAGGGGATCATATTTCGGGTCCGATGGGCTTAATCGCTCAGAATTCCAGTTTTTGGTGGTTTTTTGGTGGTTCAGGGTGGAATTCTGATCGATCCAACCGATCGGACCAAAATCTGATCCGTTCAATCGATTTTTCTCAAAAGTTTACTCCCCTTTAGTAAACCCCGAAAAACCAATTATTTTGGCCTTTTGACCATTCCAAAGTGGGTCCCGAGCCATCTGGTCTTTGCTCACCCCTGAATTTCACACAAAAAATTTAAAATTGTGGATTTCGTGTCGAGACCAACTTTCGGCGACAAGAAAAAGATTTTGGCTGTAACTAAAAACACACACCAAAATACTGATTTCCCCCAGTAAATTACTGATTTCCCGCAGTAAATTTTGTATTTCCTGCAGTAAATTTTGCGGGAATTTGAATTTTCAGGTCAGAAAATACATTCAACTGGTCAGAATCCCACCCCAGAGTGGCCAGAAGCACCTGAAAGTTGGTTTTTTTTTGGGGGTTTACTAAAGGGGGGGTAAACTTTCTGCGAAAAAATCGATTGGGCGAATCAGATTTCGGGTCATATGGGGTTAATCGCTCAGAATTCCAGGTTTCTGGTGGTTTCGAGTAGTCCAGGGTGAAATTCTGAGCGATTAACCCATATGACCCGAAATCTGATTCGCCCAATCGATTTTTCGCAGAAAGTTTACTCCCCCTTTAGTAAACCCCAAAAAACCAACCAATCGCTCAGAATTCCAGGTTTCTGGTGGTTTCGAGTAGTCCAGGGTGAAATTCTGAGCGATTAACCCCATATGACCCGAAATCTGATTCGCCCAATCGATTTTTTCGCAGAAAGTTTACTCCCCCTTTAGTAAACCCCCAAAAAACCAACTTTCAGGTGCTTCTGGCCACTCTGGGGTGGGATTCTGACCAGTTGAATGTATTTTCTGACCTGAAAATTCAAATTCCCGCAAATTTACTGCAGGAAATACAAAATTTACTGCGGGAAATCAGTAATTTACTGGGGGAAATCAGTATTTTGTTTGAAATTCAAATTTACTGGGGGAAAAATAAATTTACTGGGGGAAATCAGTATTTTGGTGCGTCAAATCAATTTCAGCCAAAGATTTTCGTCCACATTAAAGAGATTATCGGCCACAATTTTTTCGGCCACAGAAAAAGTATTCCGGTCACAAAAAGAGATTTTCGGTCACAAAAAAAAGTTTTGCCCATACTGATACAGATTTCTGGAATTCGAAGTAGACAAAAAGTTATTGCCCTTGAAGAGCGTTCGAATTTTTTTGACTCACCCTGTAAATACTTGTCGGGCATATAAAATTTGAAAAGCCACAGAGAAACTGAGACCAGATAACGATAATAATTCAAGCGATGTTGGCGTGCGCATAGGCAAATCAGAGATTCCAGGCTGTTCACGGTCCACGTGATAAAGTTAGAGCACTCAAACACTTTACTAAACTTTATTCAGCAGCGGAAACATTAACGGAGACAATAACACGGGAATTCCAGCCATGGGATTTCTAAGACTTTCAGATGGTGCTCGGATAGAGCATGACACGGATTCGCTTTCCAATAGCACGCGGCGGCAAGTTGTGATGAAACTTCGCTCGGACGACGCCAGAATTGCCATGAACGCGGGTAATGCGGCCCCAGATAGTACGAACACGCTGCCCCTTGCGACCCTTGTAGACGTACACTGCACGCTTGCCGACGTAGAAATCAGCATCTTCCTAAAACGACGTAACACATATGCTCAATTAAAAAAGATTGAAAAGAGCTTGCTTGTTGAAAACCCCATCGAGAGTCAAAAGCGCAGTGTGCTCATGCTGATTTCTCTGACCGCGCTTGTACCCTGTGAAAATTGCCTAAAAAGCACGATAGGCAACTACATATTTTCACAAGAAGTCTAACCTTGACGTAGAGCCGTCCGCACGATTTGGTCTCGGCGTGACGCTCTCGTGAAGCTACATCAGTCGTATTTTCAGTCATTTTCTACAGATAAAGCTGAAAAATAAAACATCAAATAATTACTTGGAAAGCACAAATTCAAGGAGGGACAAAATCAGTAATAAAAATGCTGACTTGAAACATTTTATGAATGAGAAAAGTATTTTCACAAAACTCTTTCCTTTCGATAAAATAAAACGTTTAAAAATTTATTTTTTACGTTTTATAGCATTTTCAAAAGGCTGTTACTGTAACCCTACATACACAATGATCCGTTTTTCGTCCGCATCCGCATTTTTGATGTTCACAATGCATGCGCGATGCGGTCCGCATACAGACCGCATTGCAGACCGCATCCGGATGCGAAAGACGTTGCGGAAGGGTGTTCACAATAGGCTTATCGGATGCGGATGTGGTGCGTAGGCCGATCCGGAAGCTTTCAAAATTTTTTAACTATTTGTGGTATCGACGCCCATATTATTAACTCGAGATACCCTTTTTTATTTTTTTCGCCTGATACTTGCTTTCTGAGACTTTAGAATAGTTATAATCAAAAGTTAGAGAATGTTCTACCATCCCACCTTGAATTCACATTTATGCATGAAATATTTGTGAAGATATGTATCAAAAAACGATTCAGTATTACTCAGACACATTCAGGGCCGCAATTTGGGGGGGGAGGTGATTCGTAGGGGTAATTACCCCTCCCCCCTTGACCGTGAAAATTAGGCAAATTAACCACCCCCCCCCTCCCTTGAGAAAGTTCAAGTTGCGGCCCTGGACACATTATGTGCGGATGCATTGTGAACACCAAAAACGGAAGCGGTGCGCACGCAGAAACCGGTGCGGAAGCGGCAAAGTTGCGGAACGCAAAAATACAAATTTCAATGTGAACGCAATTCCGCATCCGCACTGCATCCGGATGCGAATTCATTGTGTACGTAGCGTAGTGCAGCACCAAATATTTAGAACCTATCACCGAATTTCATTTTTTCTCTATCTTATGTCAATTTTCAAACTAAATCAAAATTTGAGTAGTTTTGTCGACTTTTTCATCACTTCTGACCATACTGTCATAATTTACGAAAAAGTCGTCGAAATCGTGTTTCTTAGCATTGGACAGGGTTGGCATGTTTTGAATTTGTCCCCGGGAATTCGAAATTTATCCAAATCATTGAACTTTTGTACAGATTTTTCAACTTGGTTGCTAACGAAACAAGGCCTAGACTTAATTGGCTTGAGTTCAGAATCACCAACCGCCCCCCCCCCCCAGGAGCCACTTTCAGGTCGGCGGATAGAGTAAGGATCAAGAGTTACTCTTGATCTATTGATCCAGTTTCAGACCGGACGAGTAGGATCATAGATCAAGAGTAACCGTGATCTATTGATCCGGTTTCAGACGGACGAGTAGGATCACGAGTAACTCTTGATCCTTACTCTATCCGCCGACCTGAAAGTGGCTCCAGGAGATAACCTCATATTCGTGTTTCTCGACCCTGATTTCATGAGAAAGCCGCGCGTTTTTTGGATTCTGAGAAAAAAAATTTCGAATCACAGGGGGGGGGGGGGGCGACGGTGAATTCATCTACACCGAATTCATCTACAAACCGAATTCATCTACATTTTGGCATTCTGGTTGTGACATTACAAATTAATTTTGCTTTTCTTACGAAAATTCTAGTAACGGCTCTGACTCTAAAAGATCTTTAGCGGTCAGATTATACTTTGTAGGACGTACTGGAAGTAAGCCTTATTCATTACTTTTCAGAGTAGACGTATGTTTTGTTTTACCAAGAATGTTCCCTAGAATCACAGTTAAAATGGTCAACAAAAACAAGCTTAGCTATGCGAGTGACGGTAAATTTTTCCCACAGAAACAAGTCTATTGGAAAAGCAGCCTCGCCTTTTTTCAAGCAAAATGTTATCTGCTCTATGGGTCAAAGAAAGTCTCCACCACATCAAAAATGCCCATTATACCAGATTTTTTTTAATATTAAACTTAACTGGACGAGTTGCATTACAAGAATATAACACGTACGTACCGATCCATTACCTATACAAAACGGCTACAATTTAACTTACACCCCAAAATTTCTTTTGCGCCTCTAATAGACTTAGTCAAACTATCCGATTTCTTTTATTAGAAGGCTCGTGTGTGCAGTAACAGTCAACGAAATAAGAGATATAAATGTGAAGCAAAAATAAAATTAAGTAAATGACAGTTTTCCAGCTAATATTTCTTCAGTGATTATTTTGCGAAAAGCATCCATTTCTTTAGCTTCGAATTCTATTGTGCCGCATACAGACCGCATTGCAGACCGCATCCGGATGCGAAAGACGTTGCGGAAGGGTGTTCACAATAGGCTTATCGGATGTTCCGCTCTGCAAAGACGCACGTAAATACACTGCAGTCGTCGCTGTTGAGCTGTCGTGGTAACTCCTGAAAATTAAATTTCATTGGAATAAAACAATAAAGTTTGGAATACTCACTTCCATGCAAAAACCCGACCAAATGAAACTCTCCACACCTGAGATACCAGTTTTCTCAGCAAACTTCTTGAGAAACTCCCTAAAACAATTTCTGAGTTCAAAAATTTGAAAAATTTCCAGTTACTTTCGAGTTCTCATTACTTCGCTCCTTTAGCACAAACTCATACGATGATTGCAGGCGGTGGTTCATAAGGCAAAATACCATCGGTACATAAGAGTGAGCAAGGCGGATGAAAATGATCCAGAGCTGGTCGGAAAGCACTGGTACCACATCAAAGGTGCCATCACACCTCCACTTGTTGATAGACTGTAGCAAATTCAGGCAACGGTTGGTCGAGAATATGAGTATTCGCTCATCATTGTTCCACCAGGAATTCTTGAGGAATTCTTCGCCATCAAGAGGCTTGTATTCATTAGGCACCGGAAATATCACACTTAAAACAAAAATTGGAGAAGGAAAACTTACTAGTAACTCATGCAGATTCTTCGGATTAGCTGGCTCAAGGTTTCTTCGTTGCGAATGCTGCGAATGTTTCTGGCTAAGAGTGAACGACGCACAAGAGGTTTGACTTCTTCTGACACACCAGCTATGCAGTCGGCAACAATTGAACGAGGCACTTCCTCACTCAAGACTGCTTTGCTCTTAACCACACCTTGCAAACACTTTAGCTCCACACGGGCACTATCACCCAAATGGTTGTGTTCGGCGGTGACTGACAGCTCCCCTGTATAACCTGGACATTTTGATCCAACGTCTCCATCGGCTCCAGCTTGGCAAAAGATACATCTCCAGTATATTCGGTCCCTCTAAAATTGTTCTTCCAGTAAAGGCAACCATAGATATCTTGAACCATTTACTTGTTTTTTTCGGAAAGCATCACTTGATAATTTTCTTTGTTTTTCTTAATCGCTTGCATTCTTTTACCCATTGTTATGCCTTAAACTAATTTAATAAGATCTGGGCTAAAACATTACATGAAAATCAAAGCTTTTCGAAATATGCAAAAACCCTTCAGCCCTTCCATTAAATGTAAAAGTTGGAAACTTGGCTTAGAAACTCTTATAAAGGGTTACAAACAGAATGCCAAAATGTAGATGAATTCGGTTTGTAGATGAATTCGATATAGATGAATTCACCTAATGCCCACAGGGGGTATTATGGTTCTTAAGTCAAAATTTGAAAATTTTAAATTGGCGCCTTTTGAATTTTAAAGGGATTAAAGGCTGTATAGGAAGGGAAAGGGAATAAAAGGGTGCCACTAATTATACAGGGCCTACTATCAAGAAGATGTCAAACATAGTTTTGAATACTGGGGCCTACCGCGTAAATAAACTATGGTATGCATGCTTTTTCATGCATCCAGAGTCACTTTTGAGTGATTTATGTCTAAGGTATGTGAGTGTGCGCATCTCAACTCCAAGCTCCCCTCGACAGCTAGAGATGCGCGCACTCACTTACCTTAGATATGATTCCGAGAAGTACTCTTGATCACAAAATGCATATAGAGTCTATTTTCGCCACGGCCCAAGTTGAAAAACATGGTAAGACAGTGGAAAAATGCAAAAAATTACCTTTTTAACGTTCTGCCATAAACGTGTCCCCTTTTTATTCCATTCCCCTTCCAGTACAGCCCTTATTCCTTTTTAAATTCAAAAGGCGCCAATTTAAAATTTTCAAATTTTGACTAAAAAACCATGATATACCCCCTGTGGTTCGAAAATTTTTTTTTTCTCGGAATCAAAAAAAACGCGCGGCTTTCTCATACAATCGGGGTAGAGAAACACCAATATGATGTTATCTCCTCGATCTGATCACTCCCCGTGGGGGGGGGTATTCTATACTCAAGCCCCATTTTTCATAATGCGAAATTGCAGGGCTTTTAGATGCTGTAAGGTTTCCTCATCTGTGGGTGTTTGGAGCGCATCGTATTTTGCTATCAATTCCCAAATAGCCCGGTCTGTTGATTGGGATTGAACAGAACCGGGGCGCACTAATAATCCAACAGTTGGATCTAGTTCATATGACAATGAAATGACAATGAAATGACTCGGACAGAAACGAGTAAAAACATGTAATACAGCAACGAGAAATCGACAAAGATAAACAAACAACAGTGCTTGGTTTTTCACTGTAAAAGTGGCGAAAATGTAACAAAATCAGATCATTGAAAATAACGAGTTCAGAGTTTTATTATCACCTTGTGTATGGCATATGTTACCTTTTTTGTAAACAAAAAATTTATCAGATGTTAAGACTAGTGAGCAAACTATGAAGTAACCTAAGTAATTGCGCTATTAACTCGATCGCTGAAAAGTTAGTTTGAGACAGCAAAATTTTAAAATAACTTTCAAAAAGGTATGAGCGTCATAAAAGACAAGATTTTCTGAAGATCGAAACTGAGAAACTTGGCTTGGTTTCTTTTGCATTTGTTTTTGTTTTTAGGTAGTCCAAAGATTGCGCAACCTCATTGATGACTAGGAATAAAAGTAGACCTGCGCCTAAGGGTATTGTATAGGACTTTACAGAAGAAACGATTTGTGTAAAATACAGAAATCAAAATCCTCTTTGTACGAATTTACGAATGTGGTATCCAATGATATACAAACCACGAATGTATAACCCGCAAAAATTTAGCAAGTCAAAATCCGCGAGTCAATCCGCAAAAAAAATCCGCAAATGTGGAATCCGCAATTGATAATCCGGAAGAACAAATGCGCAAGTGTAAAATCCACATAAGTTCGATCCGCATATGTGGAATCCGCAAAAAAAAATCCGCAACTGAGTGCTCGCCCTTCTGGCCGCTCCAGGATTGAATTCTGAGCGATCCAAGTCCTGTTTGACTATATAATTCGGATTCCCGGCAAAATTTACTGCAGTTCGCGGCGAAATTCTGACAATTTTTGTCAAAATTTCGAATACTTGCGGCAAAATTCCGACTTTTTTGCGGCAAAAACAGATTTGCGGCAAAATTCCGACTATTTCCGACAAAATTCCGACTTTTTGCGGCAAAATTTCTATTTGCCCCTTCACTTGACCAAGGCAAAAGATAAAACAGTGAACATTGCCCTATTTCGGCTGTCTTAACATGTTTTTCAACATGGACCGTGGCAAAAAAGCTTCTATGTGCATTTTTAGATCGAGACGGAGACGAGGAGTTATTGGAGGAAATACGATACAGTCAAACCTCGATATAACGTACCCTTGAGACATTTTGGTTGGATTCATTTCAAATTAGAATAAGTTCACCCCGCTATAACGTACCCTTGATATAACGTACCCCTTGATATAATGTACCCCTTGCAGATAACACTGATACTTACGTTACCCTCGATATAACGTACCCTTGTAAAATTGGTGTGTTATATTTACCAATCCAACAGTTTTTGCTCTTTTTCTGCTTCTGCAACATTTTCTGTAGTCATCAAGTGTTTTCTTTTTACAAAGGAACATCAACAGTGGGTAACGCTGCTATATACCAACAGACCATTCGATAGCCCAACTCTCGCTGAATCACGTGGTTAATGCCTTTTCGTCTAATCTAGAGAAGAATTCTTCTTACAGTCAAACCTGGATACAACACCACCCAAGGAGCGACCATAGGGTGGTGTTGTATCGAGGTTCATTTGACTACATTTCAGTCAAAGCTGACCAAATCGGTCCGTTTTTGTGTCGTGTTATATCGGGGCGGTGTTGTATCCAGGTTCTACTGTAGCACAGGAAATTAATATGTTTTCATGTTATCCAGTGCTTATGGCTTTTTATAAGCGAATATTTATAAGCTATTGGCTATTTATAAGCGAACCCTCCTGGTTGAATCTGCCCTAGCTTGTGGTGCATTATCGGCATTATTGAAATTATTTGGGAAATATAGAGCAATTGAGTGTGCTTTTGGAAGTTTAGTTTTGGTTTAACCGACCCCCGGTAAAACTTACCCTATATCTAACCGATGGGTATATTCCCTGCAATCAAGTTCGGTATGTCCCCAGCACTCAAATTTGGTATACCCTAGCACTTAATCAAACAACAGCAGGGACCAAGGAAGAAAAACCTTGATATAACGTACACCTGTCATCTATTTGGTTTCTGCCCTCGATATAACGTACCCTTAATATAACGTACCCTCGATATAACGTACCCCTTTACCCAGCCCCCAGGGGTACGTTATATCGAGGTTTGACTGTACCTTAGACACAAATCACTCACAAGTGACTCTGGATGCATGAAAAAGCATGCATACCAGAAATCACTTATCATATATTCTCTATTAATCCCGCGCTCTCTAAGGGGGCTCTCCGACGTCAAGTAAAGTCTAGCCACATTTTTTATATTTTTTTTGCAGATTTAGAGATCGTAGAATTTTCTACAAAAAATATACTGTGTTTACTTAGCCTGTCTAGTGTGAAAATTTTTATAGCCATTAGAATATGTGTCCTCATTAGAGGCTGACCAGGAGCTCTAAAGATTATGCATCACAGACGGAGTGTTAAAAATTTCAGCGGGTCTTCTGTCTATGGATTATGAGCTGTCTTCTCATCCATCTCATTTTAACGACCAAAATTCAATTGAGAACAAGCCATCATTATCGACTCTTATGTCGAAAAAAGCTGAGCAACATCTTCATCAAAACCACTTGCCTAATTCTAACAACAACTCCGGTACCAACTTCCTGCAATCCAACTCAGTGTCTCCTAAGTCAATACAATCCAGCAATACCACTGCCAACAACTCATTGCTGATGCCCCAACGTTGGCAAACAGAGACTGGGCTATACATGGATACTGCCAGGCTATTACTTTCGTTGCTGCATGCTTGGAATATGGATGAAAACCTGGATCCGATTTGCCTCAAAAACTTAAAGTTGTTGAAACCAAAGGTGCCGATTTGCTATGGTACAATATCCAGGAAGGGTTGGTAGTTGTTGCAATGGTAGTTTGAGTTAATACTTCTGTTTTGTTTAAGGTCACATTTCATTGTACATGCCATATTGCACGGGCAAACTGCCTGCACTCAATGATTTGTCCTATCAAAATTTTTCCAAAATATTAGATGGCAGCAAAATAGAGGTTTGTAGGTGTTTTTCTTTTTCTTCATGTGGTTTTTTACAGTGGCGTACCCAGTGTACGGCGAGTAATAATGGCAAAAATAGGAAATAGGTTGTGGCGTTTCTTTTTTTTAATTTTAAACCTCTTCAAAGGTTTTTTTTTGGCGCTAGTAGCGAATACCCCCCCCCCCCAACAATTTTTTTTTCAAAATCAGGTTTTAACCATTCCTAAGTAATTCTTATGCGCTGAAAACGATAAAAAAGGTGTTTTCGGGCATTTTCTGACCTAAAAAGTTGATTTTGGAAAAAAATTTTGACCAAAATTCGACTTTTTGCCTTGGGGACCAAGGTAAATCACCTGAAAATGGTACCTAGAGACCTGAAAAGATGGGATTTGAACATAGTTTTGTTAACTGGGGCCTACCACATAAAGAAACTCTGGTATGCATGCTTTTTTCATGCATCCAGAGTCACTTTCGAGTGATTGTGTCTAAGGTATGTGAGTGCGCGCATCTCTAACCAACCAAGCCCCCTGCGCCCCTTCGGGGACTCACTTACCTTAGGCGTAATTCCGAGTAGGTCTCTTGATCATAAAATGCATATGGAGACTCTTTTTGCCTAGCTCCAGTGACAAAACGAGGTAGAATACCTTGGTCCCCCAAGGCAAAAGTCGAATTTTGGTCAAAAACTTTTTTTCCAAAAATCAACTTTTTAGGTCAAAAATGCCCGAAAACACCTTTTTATCGTTTTCAGCGCATAAGAATTACTTAGGAATGGTTCAAACCTGATTTTGGAAAAAAAATTGTTGGGGGGGGGGGGGAAGTATTCGCTACTAGGGTCGTTTTTTTCTTTTTTTGTGAGATCATATGTGTATTGTGCGTAATTTTAAGTATCCAAACGATTACAGTGAGTCAAACTGGCAAAAATCGGCCAAAACGGGGTTTTGGTAGCAAGACTCTAAATTTCAAAAAATATAAGAATCACGCAAAAAAAGAATAAGCAAATCTAAACTTATTCGTTTGTTTTTATGAGCAAATTTGATGTGGTATTGCAGCAAATTTGGGCTTCAAAAGGAGCTGAGACTGAGGGGGAAAATAAACCCATGTTATTTTGTGTGTTGTAATTCCGAATTCCATGTAGCAACACTAATTTTGGGTTTTTTTGGGTGGAGCACTTGGGGGTTTTTTCTATATATTTTTTCAGTGTTTTTATGTTATTGTCTTGAAGGGAAAGTCATTATTTTGAACTTTTTTAACTGCCTAACTAGGGTTGGGTAATTCTCCGGAAAAAGTATTTCTCGGGTAATTACCCGGGTGATTTCGGTAATTACCCAAGTAATTACCGAGAAATAAGGCCGGAAAAGTATTTTTCCGGTAATTACCCGGTAATTACCAATCAACCAAACCTAGCCTAACCCACTTGATAGTATCCAAACGTAAAAGCCCCACTCAAAGAGTATTTTTTCTCTGAGCCTACCTTTTCGGTTCCCTTGATTTTTTCACTCCAATCCATTGCAACGAGGATGTGCTGGTGGTTGGCCGCGAAGCATCCAAATATTCTTGGTAATCTCGACGCGAAAGGTTTGAAATAGGCTTTCCACCCATAAGGGTTCGAACCATCAACCTCGGGTTGAGAAATTTATGCGGGAATTTAAATTTTTTAGTCCAACCAAAACATCTGTCGTCACCAGGAGCAAAAATTTCTACTCTTTCAGGCTCCAAAATCTGTTTTTGGATTGACTCGGGCATGCTGAAGGTGGTTTGATAGAGGTAAAATGCCGTTTTCTTAGGTATTTTTCGAGTTTTGGTAAAAGCGAGTTTTGGTAAAATCAATTGTATCCCGATACTCCAAAAAAACCATACAAACCTTATTTCACTACTATCAACCATCTTCAGCGTGTCCGAAGGTCCTCCAAGTGTGTGCACTTGGGGGGGGGGGGGGGTTGCACTTAGGGGTCTGTCCCTCATATTTCCCTCATTCCTCAAAATAAATAGCATGTCACCACTCGGGATCGAACCTGCAACACCATTTTGGGCCAAAAATGCAAACGCTTACGCACTGCGCCATGGAGGCCACTGTTTCAAACATAAGTAGCTTCTCCCCCTCCTTTAAGTACCCCCCCCCCTCCCCCCTCAGAGGGTGATTGGAAAACAACTCCCCGGGGGCTATATAGAGTTTTTACGTATATCGGAAATTGTAAGAATTATAGTTCTGCCAATTGTTCTTAAATTTCTTATAGTATTGCACGCAAAGAAGCCATCGTTAGTGACAAGCTTTTGATTACGAATCTAATAAAACATACCTGATGAATGCCTCCAGCCTTGTCATTGTCAACCGCGCGCAGTGGCATGTGTAAAATTTGAATTGGCGGGGGACACTTCTCTTTCGTCTATCAGTGTACTCTTTGGAGTCGTTTCGAATGACTAAAGAGTACACTGATAGACGAAGAGAAGTGTCCTCCGCCAATTCAAATTTCGCACATGCCATTGCGCGCAAAAACCATGGTCCTTTAAAGGACCCTGTCTCTTCCTTATCATGGCAATTTCAAAGGTTTGAATGCGCGCGGACACATAGATTTTGTCAATAATGTTTTCGAATCATTTTTTTATTAGCATTTTAAACTTAAAGGGCCTGACTCTTCCTACTCGGTGGTCCCCCGCAAATTCAAAAATTTTCCTTTGATCATTGGACTCTGTACGGATTTTTCCGCTAGGTTTCTAACAAAACTAAGCCTAAATTTGATTTCAGCCTAGTTTTGTTAGAAACGTGGCGGAAAAATCCGTACAGAGTCCAATGATCGAGGAAAAATTTTTTGAATTGCGGGGACCACCGAGTAGGAAGAGGTCAGGCCCTTTAAACGTTATGTTCTATTCGATATAATGTCACATAATGACAGTTGTGGAGCAGTGCAAGTCGGATGAGTTGTCCGATTTGGCCATGTCAAGCAACGTTGGGCTCGACTAGTGAATGGTTCTAAGTTTTGAACAAATTTTCAAATTTATTTTCTAAACAATCAGCGCAGACAAAAATTAATTCGAAAACATTATTGACAAAATCTATGTGGTCCCGCGCGCATTCAAACCTTTCAAGTTGCCATGATAAGAAAGAGACAGGGTCCTTTAGAAAGTTATAATTTTGGGTACTTTTCGCCTAATTCTTATATGATTTGAATTTCGGGTCCTGCCACGAAAACTCCTGTTTCGATACTTGGAAATTTTGACACGACGTGAGTGAAGTGCATTGACTTTATCACGAAAATTCATTGATTGGTGCCCCTTCTCTTGTCAGGATTGATTTTTCAGTTTTTTGTTCGAAATTTTTTGTATTCTCGTTCGGACTGGTTACGAAACAACTCTTCCAGCGACGTGTGGTGGGCCGCTGGGCTTTTAAAAATAGCAGTCTCTGGTTGCGGAGCAGCTATAATTCTGAAGATTTTTTAACACACAACTCTTTCGTCTTTTCTACTCCTCCGTCTGAAATTCTGGTACGCTACTGGTTTTTTCTAAAGTGCCTTTCCCTTTTTTCACTGAGTAGCATTTTTATGCTAATTAAGTGTCAGCATTAACAACAGTGCACCTTCTGTCCGTGATTGCGTTGTCCAATACTTTGATGTCATTCCGCAGCCGGCATTTACACCTGACTGCCAAGAGACCAGTTTGAGGTTTAATTTTGAAGGAAAAGTTTCATATACAATAAGAGAATCATTGTAGAAGAGTATCCTCTACGAAATCGACAGATAGTACTGCCGACAATGAGAGCCAGCAAATAAAGCAGGGGTGGTCGAATGTAGCAGCTCTTCACTGTGTGCTACTACCTGACTTAGTAAAACCTTCTACTTCATATGCTGCACCAAGAATTGATTTATTGGCCAGACGGTAGATTTAATTTAGACCTTTACACTTAAAAGCCGTTCGTGCTAATGGGTGCGTTTTGTCCAGAATTTCATGCTGAAGAAGATAGGCGAAAGAAAGTTTCAAAAAAAGTTCTTTTTTTTTTCGACTTTTATAGAAATTTACATATGGACACTCTCGGTTTTGGGGTATTTTAATTATTTGAGTGTAACTTTTCACCTGCGCACAAAATTGAGTAGCTAAAGTGCTTATTTGGCGCAGAATTTGACGGGCTTTAAAATAAATAAAAACTTAGTCGGGTAAGTTGCCGTATAACATGCAAAATATTAGCATTTTTCAAAAAACCTATGAAATATTGAATTAAGTTCCTTCGTATAAACAATACAAATCATTGCTATCACCGTTTTCATTTCAGTATACTTACAGTAGCAGAAAGCACAGATTTTGCGCATTATTTTGATACCAACGACGACAGAAAATCATAACATAAAGCAGTACCAGGATCAAGAAGTTGGTTGATGACCTGGCTTTTTCTGGGTTAATTCGAATTCGCGCCTTTCTTGGCGTTCTGTATTTTCACGTTTTCTCAAGAAAATTTTATTTTTTTGAAATTTGGGTCAATTAATGTTAAGAAAAGCTCGAACATGCGTTGGCAACTGTAAAAAGCCTAAAAGTACAGAACGCCAAGAAAGGCGCGAATTTGAATAACCCGAAAAGGCCCGGTCGCTAACCAATTTGATGATCCTGGTAATTCTTCGTGTTATGATTTTCTGCCTTCTTTGGTATCAAAATAATTCGCAGATTCTGTGCTTTATGCTGCAATAAAGTACTGAAATATAAACGGCGATATCAATGTTTTTTTAGTGTTTATACGAAAGAACTAAATTCTGTATTTCATGAGATTTTCGAAAAAGCTAATATTTCGCATGTAATACGGCAATTTACCCGACTAAGTTTGTATTTATTTGAAAGCCTGTTGAATTCTGCACCTGATAAAGCTTTAAGCCTCATGTCCAATGACTGAGAGGAAATTCCATGTTTTTAAACGCGGAAGGGCTGTAAACTTTTTTTTGTTCATAGAATTATTTTTCTTTTGGTCACATTTTGTAGCTAAGATTCAGGGCTACCCAATAAAAATTTTAGAGCCACAAATCTCTGAAAAAACTTTGATAAAAATGCGTTTCCTCTCACTCTGCCTTTCACTCGGCCATTCACTCTAATGACTGAAAGGCAGAGTCAAAGGCAGAGTGAGAGGAAACGCATTTTTTTAAAGTTTTTTTTAGAGATTTGTGGCTGGAAAATATTGTATTCGGTAGCCCTGGGTCTTAGCTACAAAATGTGACCAAAAGAAAAAAAATTATATGAACAAAACAAAGTTTACAGCCCTTGCCGCGTTAAAAACATTGAATTTCCTCTCAGTCATTGGACACGAGGCTTTAGTTACACAAAAATATTTCCGAATAAAAAGATACGATCAAATAACTAAAAACAACTCAGAATTGAGAATGTCCATTTATGAATTTCTAAAAAGTCGAAAAAAAGAACTTTTTTTGAAACTTTCTTTCGCCTATCTTCTTCAGCATGAAATTCTGGAAAAAACGCTCCCATTAGCACAAACCGGCTTTTAAGTGTTAAACCAAACCCAAAAACTAATCACAAACTAATTCAGTTGGCAAGACAATTGTATTGAGATACGCGATGCATCGCAAGCTTTGCTTATTCGCGAGTTTGAACGACTAGGCCCTCAGGGTAAGTGTTCCAAAGCTATTGCTTTTGTTATTTTGTATACGGCTTCAAAAGGCATGCCTGATTTGTAAAAGGGAAGCGTCTAAATCAGTGTTAATTCCCCGTGATCTTTTCTGATAATGCTAGGCAGCACTTCAATTTTCTTGCTTAATTATTTGCTCGCTTCGAGGTGCTTGTTGTTTATAAAATCTTACAAAAAAAATTTGGAAACCCAGCTCACTCCGACATTTTTTTCACCTAGATATTTAAATGCCTTGCTAGTTTTGCTTCAGCAGTCTAGTCCTTAATATCGCAACGATTTCAATTTCGCTGATTGCTTTGCAGAATCTTAATAATTTTACTCTAAATCACCATTTTCGTGACCAGAACGACGAATAAGATTGGAGTACAGATGTCAAAAATTGGAAAAATGGCGTTACCCAGCTGGAGATCAGATTTAGTTAATATATCAAAAGACTGGGCTGTATGTATATATGTACAAAGCTTTTGCCCATAAATTTATCTAAAGGACAAATGAAAAAAAATTATAGCCGAGATAAGAACAGCAAGACAACTATAGAATTCTCCAGGATTCTCATCTCAAATTTTCGAGATAAAGTACATTTGGCCAGATAAAGTACAATTTGATCATTTTTCCACTAATATGAAATGGCTATTTCACTTTCTGTATTTTTGTCTAAAAAATTTTGCCTACGACCTCAATACCGAAATTGACCAATTTCGGTATTGAACTTCGCAGGCAAAATTTTTTAGACAAAAATACAGAAAGTGAAATAGAAATTTGACAAAAGAGTGAAAAGTATCATATAGGAGTAAAATTTTCAGCTAGCAGTTTTCTAATAAAAGTTTGTCGAAAATGCATTTTGAGAATAATACCGAAAATACGGATCATAAGCTCTATGAAAAAGAGTCCCGCCTCAATCCGAATTTCGGAAATGCGGCTGCGTTCAATAACCATGGTCCTTTAAAGAGGGTGAAGCTGGTTAACTAGGCCTTTTTTCAAATACATCAACCGGTCTAAAATAGGCCCTCGCCAATTTGAATTAGACTAAGGCCTAATTTTAGGCCTATTTTTGCATATTTTTTTATTTTTTTGGCGGAAATTTGAATACATTTAATTTTTAGACGATTTTTTTGCTTTTCTGCAAATTTTTCATTTTTTTGCTCAGAATTTCACCCTAGAGCAGTGTTGTCAAAAGTCATAGGCATAACGCCAAAGTCATAGGCATTATAGGGATCAAAGTCATAATCATAAGCAGAATTTTTCAAAGTCATAGTCATAATCATTATGATTATGATTATGACTTTGAAAAATTCGGCTTATGATTATGACTTTGAAAAATTCTGCTTATGATTATGACTCTGATTATGACTTTCATTATGCCTATGACTATGACATTGAAAAATTCTGCTTATGAGTGTGACTATGACTTTTATTTTCATTATTCACATCTTTGTGCATTAAATTTACTATGTTCTCTTTTTTGCTGTCCTAGTAGGTACTTAAACCATCTTTATTGTACCCAAATTACTCTAATGGCACCCGAACCATTTGAATATTAGCAAAACAATCTGAATTGAACCCAACCACTTCAATCTTATCCAAACCACCTGGAGGACACCAAGTCACCTAGATCGTACCTAAACCATCTGAATCGTTTTGTCTTTATGACATTTAGTAAACGCTGCCTTTTTTAAATTTATATTTTTTTGCAGGACACAGTCTGCAATTCTGCTCATTTCACATAATGAACCCCTTAAATAACTTCCATTACAAGTTTTATTGACCAAAACAGAGAACAATTTTAACAGCTCCAAATTATGATACAAAACGGTGTTCTGTTTTTAGATATTTTTACCCAGCTGATTGCAATAGACTATCAGTTGAGCATTGAGAAGATCAATCATTGTTCGGTTACGCTGATTTCTTGTTGCTAGCCCTGCCAGAGAAAACACTCGTTCAATAGATGCGCTTGTAGCCGGCACAGACAGAACTTCCAAAGCTGACACAGCAACTGATCGATACTCCTGAGCACGAATAAAATGACACATTAAAAAACGAGATGAACACTTTAAACGAAACTAACCGTGCACAGCATGTTTGACCAGTACTTCAAAGGATCAATTGGAGTCGCACACGAAGCTCTTGCTGCCATCCCTCGTGTCAATATACTCTTCAACCAAGATTTAGCTTCTGAATATGTGCCTTCTTCTTCCTGCCTTTTCTTTAGCTGTTCATCTGCGATTTCACTCAACAGAAGATCTAGCTCTGACATCGGCTCCGCAGTAATAAGATTATTCTCTTGCAACTCTGCTTGCCAAGTCACCTAAATGGACAGTGTACATAAAAACCCCTTGAAACACTCTAAAATCTTACAAAGGGTTGAATTGAATTTATCGCCAGCTCGAGCTGTTCCTTGCTCAAATGTTGCACTGTGTTCGGATCAAAAGCAGCAGCCATCACATAGATAGGGTCGAAGTCTATTGCGTCCACATCAAACATCCATCGGAAACGTCTAGTCAAAAGCAGTTCAAGTGTTTTCGCCATATCTTTTGTTTCGGAAGAGCCTGATAGATCAAAGATCAGATGGTTGTAGAACAGATTCACTAGCCTACCTTTGATTTCTCAAGTCCTCGTTTGATAGCCTCTATGTAACTGTAGCATCTTGAGATAGTTACATATTTTTCTCCTCGTACTCTGATCAAAACATCCACGAAAACTTTAGACAGCTTGTAGACTAGCTGTAGAAACTGAAAAACAAAAATTTGGATCTACCCACCCACCCCCTCTTTAAAAAAACTCTGACCTCGACTTCTTTTTGGTAGGAAAATTTCAACTTTTGATCTCAGATATGGCTGCTGCGGCTTCATTGACTTCCAGAAAGCTTTAATGACTAAGATATACGAAGCCCATCTTGTATTGCTTGGAGCCATGAGAGTTTTCCCAGTTGCTCTGTTAAGATCCTATATTTCATAAGCTATAATAAGTGACTTTAAAAAAGTAGCCTACATTTGATGACTGAGTCGAGTGGCTGAATTTACCGATCAGTGTTCGCATCTTCTTAAAAGCCTCGTTGCTGTTGACATGCTCGGCAAAAAACTTCATGACTACTAGCTGTAGGCAGTGCGCAAAACAACGGATCCGGATATTAAAAGCCATACTTAATAAGAATGCTTAAGTGAAATCGACAGACATTTTATGAGAGCTTACGATAACTCAAGCTCCATCTCCCTTTTGGAATGATCAAAATCGTCTATTCTACTATAATCTTCTTCTACTTGCTCGTATTCTGCCCAGTCACAGTTGGGATCTACTGAATTGAAGGTGGTACGGATCTTAATTTGTCATAAATGAAAACTTACGTGACAAGACGTCCTTAAAAGCTGCTATCATATTACTTCCCGAATCAGTTACAGTCTTGTAAAGGTCATGCACTGTAAGTCCATATTATCCCAGCAATTCATCGGCTTTGCTTCCAAGAAGGATTCCTTTATGTGAGCCATGAAGTTCCGATAGTCCCAGAAAGAGTCGTCGAAGAGACCAGTTTTTGTCCAAACAATGAAGTGTGATACCTGCAAACATTATATACAAATGCGAGCATTTTTAATAGTTAGTGAAATACCGAGATATGCGTGTTTCATGCTGCTGTCACTCCACACATCGCAGGTAATAGATGGTCGAACAGGAATATTTTCCAACGCATTTTTCATTCTTTTCTTAACAGCACTGCACTTATCCATAAGCATATCTTTTAGGGTGTTTTTGCTTGTTGGAAGCTAAATAACCGGAACTTAAGAAAATTGTGCAAAAATTAAAAAGGAATTATTACTTCAATATCAGAGTTCATTGCCTTGAAGAGGTTTCGCATCGACGGATGAAGAAACATGTTAATTGGATAACTAGGGATTGCCAGAGCATCAGTCAATGAATTTTTGATTTTGTCCTTTCTCAAACAAATTTTACAGTGTCGTTATGAACCAATAGAGTGGTAAATCATACTTTGTTTTTAACTGAGCACAATTTCCCAATTTCGTAGAAGGCTGTTCTTTCTCCGAGTGCTTTGATTTCCAATGATAAGATAAAGTGCTGGCCTTTGAAGGATGCTTGAAGCTCTGAAAAAAAAATAACTAGAAAAAACAAGATCTCAATTTACTTGGCGACACTCTCTGCATCGCACCACGACTACTCCATTGGGTTCAATTTCCTCCCTGAAGAAATTCCAAACAGGACCGCGATTGGCGCCACCATTTCGCTTTTTTCCGCTGCTAGTTTGAGACGACGGTGAGACTTGGACCGAGAATGACATTCTACTTCAAGAAGAGCCTACAAATACACGATTGTTAAATAAAGAAAGCCTATGCAGTGCCACAGTCCTAATGAAAATGAAATTCATACTCAAAATCATAGTCATAATAAAGTCAAAGCCATAAGTAAAACTATAGGTATAGTGCGAGTCATAAGGAAAATGAAAGTCATAGTCACACTCATAAGCAGAACTATTCAGTGTCATAGTCAGAGTCATACTGAAAGTCATAATCAGAGTCATAATCATAAGCAGAATTTTCAAAGTCATAATCATAAGCCGAATTTTTCAAAGTCATAATCATAAGCAGAATTTTTCAAAGTCACAGTCATAAACATAATGATTATGACTATGACTTGAAAAATTCTGCTTATGATTATAATTATGACTTTGAAAATTCGGCTTATGATTATGACTTTGAAAAATTCTGCTTATGATTATGATTATGACTATGCTTTTCACCATGTCAGTCATAGCTATGACTATAACTTTATGCCTATGACTTTTGACAACACTGCCCTAGAGTGAACAAAAACCACTGAAAGTTAGTTTTCTAGAGGTTTACCAAAGGGAGGTAAACATTTTCGACAATTTATCGGTATTCGCCATCTATCTCGGTGAATCGATTATTTGCGACATATTTTAGGAATTTGTCAATTTTAGCCCCAGATTCGTGTTCACCATGTTCGATTTACTTGTAAAACTGCTTTTAAAGGTCTAACATTATCGTAAAATTTCAAATTACTCTCGAGACAAAAATGATTCAAATATTGAATTGTCTGAGTAGTTTAAATGCTTTTTGTCTCGAGAGGAATTTGAATTTTACGATAATGTTAGACTTTTAAGAACAGTTTTACAAGTAAATCGAACATGCTGAACACGAATCCGGGGCCAAAATTGACAAATTCCTAAAAAATATGTCGCAAATAATCGATTCACCGAGATAGATGGCGAATACCGATAAATTGTCGAAAAATGTTTACCTCCCTTTGGTAAAACTCTAGAAAACTAACTTTCAGTGGTTTTGTTCACTCTAGGGTGAAATTCTGAGCTAAAAAAACCAAAAATTTGCAGAAAAGCAAAAAAATCGTCTAAAAATTAAATGTATTTCAAATTCCCGCCAAAAAATAGGCCTAAAATTAGGCTAGGCCTAAGATAGGCCTATTTAGGCCTAAGTCTAATTCAAATTGGCGCGGGCCTATTTTAGGCCTAAGATAGGCCTAAAATAGGCCTAGTTAACCATAATTTCTCATCCCTGGTCTCGACAAGAAAGGATTAATCCTGGTTTTTTGCTTTTAAATGTGGTTTTCGAGTCATATTGTGTCGACAACTCGGTGTTGCGATCTCAGACAAACTTGTGCAGAACTAAAAGTTGGATTAGCATCATCAATATCAGAATTTCTAAATTCCTCAATGAGTGCTCTAAGGGCTGTAAATTTTTTATTTTGTGACATCCTACACCCAGGTTGGGGGACTCAGGTAGTGCAGTGGTCCCGGGTAGTAATGTTTTGTCTTGTAAAAGGCTTTTTAAAATTTAAAATGTTTTTTCTATGATCCAACCTCAGTTCTACTGGATAATCCATACACCAACCAAACCAAGTGGTCGACCACTAGGATCAAAATTTTTTTTACGTTTTTCATGTTCCGAAACCTGTTTTCTGGACTGATTCGGGCACGCTGAAGATGGTTTGACAGTGGTAAAAGGCCTTTTCTCAGGTATTTTTTGAGTATTGTGCAATAATTGATTTTACCAAAAATAAATAAATAAAAAAAGTCGAAAATTTTTACTCTCAGTCTGCCTCTCACTCTCACTCTCAGTCTTTTCAGTTTCAAGTCTTATAAAAGTTGCCATTCACTCTCACTCTCAGTCTGCCTTTCACTCTCACTCTCACATTGGGTACACACTGAGGGTGAAAGTGAAAGGGAGAGTCAAAGTCAGAGTGAGAGTGAAAGAATTTTCGTGTACCCAATGAAGAGTGAGAGTGAGAGTGAAGGTAAAATCCGCTCATTGGAAACAAGCCTCTAAGGTCAACACAGAAAACTACTTTCAAAATTTTTAAGTCACTGTCAAAATATAATTCCGCTCAAGACATAAATCATCTGCAAAGCAAAAAATAATAATATTTGAATAATTGTTGTCCTGAGCGGAATTTGAAATTCGACAGCAGTGTTGGGAACTCGTACTTTGCTCGTACTTGATATTTTGTATTTTTTGTTTGAATAATTTTTGTTCGACAAAAAAAGGCTTGAGTTCAGAATCCCCCCCCCCACGGGACTGATCAGGTGAAGGAGATAACTTCATATTCGTGTTTTCGTCCCCGATTTCATGAGAAAGCCGGCTGTTTTTTTGGTTCTGAGAAAAAAAAAATTTTCGAACCACAGGGGGGTATCATGGTTTTTTAGTCAAAATTTGAAAATTTAAATTGGCGCCTTTTGAATTTAAAAGGGATTAAGGGCTGTATAGGGAGGGGAAGGGAATAAAGGGGGCACTAATCACACAGGGCCCACTAACAAGAAGATGTTGAACATAGTTTTGAATACTGGGGCCTACCGCATAAATAAACTCTGGTATGCATGCTTTTTCATGCATCCAGAGTCACTTTCGAGTGATATGTGTCTCAGGTATGTGGGTGTGCGCATCTCAACTCCAAGCGCCCAAGCCCCCTGCGCCACCGAAGAAGTGCAGGGGGCTTGAGAGTTAGAGATGCGCGCACACACTTACCTTAGACATGATTCCGAGAAGTACTCTTGACCATAAAATGCATATAGAGTCTTTTTTTGCACGGCCCAGTTGAAAACATGGTGAGGCAGTCGAAGAATATAGATAATCAAATTTATAATGTTCTGCCATAAAAGTGGCCCCTTTTATTCCTTCCCCTCCCAATACAGCCTTATTCCCTTTTAAATTCAAAAGGCGCCAATTTAAATTTTTCAAATTTTGACTAAAAACCCATGATACCCCCCTGTGGTTCGAAAAAATTTTTTTTCTCAGAACCAAAAAAACAGCCGGCTTTCTCATGAAATCGGGGTCGAGAAACACGAATATGAAGTTATCTCCTCCACCTGATCAGTCCCGTGGGGGGGGGGGGATTCTGAACTGCAACCAAAAAAATTTTTGGTATGCGGTTTTTAGAACATACACAGTACCTTTTTGCAAAAAAATGAACTGGTTCCAAGATTGGAAAATGCAAAATATTAGCAATTGAAACACAAGTACGAGCCCAGGTACGAGTGCTCGTACTTGCATTTAAAGTTTTTATATTTCGACCTTTTTGATCTTGGAACCGGTTTATTTTTTGCAAATTGTAGCTGTAAATGTTCTAAAGGCGCCTGGCCAGGGTTGGCAAAAATGTGCCTTTTGCGGCAAATTTGAAGACCAAAACCGAAATTTGAAGACCAAAATTTCTCGTCAATCCTCAATCCAGTTTTTATGCTTCACCTACACAGCGAATACTTAATGTTGCCCGGTGTGGTTTGATCTCTATATATTAAGAATGAGGTGAGACTTTCTGGTGAGACCTTTAGGGTGAGGCCCAAACCACCAAGATAGGGCCCGAACCACAGGATAATTCCTGAACCACCAGCAAAGTACCTGAACCATCAGGACCGGGTTCGAACCACCAGCAGGGCTGTAAATTTTTATTTTTGACATCCTACATCCACATCCACATCCGGCCTAAAAAAATTTTGACATCCACATCCACATCCGACCCAAAAATTTTCGACATCCAACATCCACATCCGACATCCGGATGTGAAATTTTTGACATCCGAAACATCCGAAAACATCCGAAAAATCCATGTAAAATCAATGAAAACATCCGCTGACATCCGACCTGAAAATTTATTGACATCCACATCCACATCCGACATCCGACCCAAAAATTTTCGACATCCAACATCCACATCCGACATCCGACCCAAAAATTTTCGACATCCAACATCCACATCCGACATCCGGATGTGAAATTTTTGACATCCGAAACATCCGAAAACATCCGAAAAATCCATGTAAAATCAATGAAAACATCCGCTGACATCCGACCTGAAAATTTATTGACATCCACATCCACGTCCGACATCCGACCCAAAAATTTCGACATCCAACATCCACATCCGACCCAAAAATTTTCGACATCCAACATCCACATCCGACATCCGGATGTGAAATTTTTGACATCCGAAACATCCGAAAAATCCATGTAAAATCAATGAAAACATCCGCTGACATCCGACCTGAAAATTTATTGACATCCATATCCGACATCCGACCCAAACATTTTTGACATCCAACATCCACATCCGCCGGATGTGGATGTTTCGGATGTATACATCCACATCCGGATGTATCTTCCGGATGTTTTTACAGCCCTGGTGCCCTTATTGAACTGCAATACACGACTAATCAACCTTTTTGTATGTTTTTTTGGAGCAACAGAACTTTTGGGCCCAGCCTCACTCGCCAGAACCCTAGGGGCCCCAGTCATTTTAAGTCTTAACTATGCAAAAAAATATTCAATTTGAATTTGCGCCTCATTTATTTTTCGCATAGATTAGACTTAAAATGACTGGGGCACCTAGGGTTCTGGCGAGGGGCCCCAAAGGTTCTGTTTAGCCGTTTTTTTTCTTTTTCCATTTCGATTTTCGGCGAATTTAAAAAAAATTAAGAAATTCTGATATCGGTTATGCTAATCCAACTTTTCATTCTGCACAAGTTTGTCAGTATCGCAACACCGAGTTGTCGACAAAACTACATTTAAAAAACTAAAAAAAGTAGGGCTAAAATTTTCGGGTTGAGACTATCTCCTTAACATCTTTCCCCTCCTTCAAGTTTTTAGCACCAAAAATAAAGATTTTGACATGAAATTACAAAAATTCTAAAGATTTGTGGTCCTAAATGAAGTACATATGAGAACTTTGTATATAACTAATATGCTACCTTAAAAAGAGGAAATTATTTCTAACTACGAGTAACACAAATGTAACACGCGCTTTATTCATTTTCGCGACGCGACAAACAATTGCTCGCTAAACAATATTATGATTTTTCGCTACTTTAATGATGAAGTTCGAACTTCCAAGCAGCCTGAAAAATCAGAAGTTGAGTGGGAATAAGGGACAGTGACATAATAATCCAACTCACTTTCTTATTGGCCTTCAATTCACCAAGCTGTGTGGTCAACTTCAGAGTCCGAGTATAGATGCGCTCACTGTTTGCCGCCAATTGGCCATGAATATTTGTCTGTTTGGGATACATGACGATTTGACGCTTATCAGAGTCAATTTTCGCACCATCGATGCGGCAGTCCTGGATCAAGCTGACGACCCAAGTCTCTGCTTCCTCCTGATAAAAGAAAAATGAGAAAGACGGTGAACTAATTAAGCGTATAAACAGCTTACGGGATCCTTGAAAAAACGAGAAGCGAGAGTATCTTAAATAATGGCTAAAATTTACACACCGGAAATAATGTGAAACACTAACCTAGGTTGATAGACTTGTGAGTTCTACAATACATGTCGAAGACAATAGACGAGCACTTTCTCTAACTCTTCCACGCTGCCCACCAAGAAAAAATCGTTTTGCAGCACCTAAAAGATTGTGATGAATAAGCTGGTGGTGGTTCGACAATAATCAACAGCTAACTTTCTCACAATCTTCTAGCTTTTGCTGAGCAGCATCAAAATCATAGTCGACGTACAAACTGGTCAGGAAATCGGTGATGGCATCTCGATAATTGTGCTGTTCCTCAAAGTTGTAGAGCTCATGAAACGACACCATGACATAACTTAAAGGGGCATGCTCGCCGCCGATGGGAATATTTTGAAAGGCGGATACCAGGAAGCGGATACCAGGATACCAGGAAAGATACCAGAATTCAAACGAGAACTAATTTGACGCAATTTGGTAAAAGTCGATGAACTATACATCCAGTGGGAATCAAACCGACGACTAACTTTCACAGTACGCCAACGCTTTACCACTAGGCCACCGATGCTATTAAGCGATGGAAGTGTTTTTGGTTACTTATTATCCGTAGAGCACTCAACAAAAATAATTTTAAAATAATCCTTTTTTGAATTGACCAGGTACCCGCCTTTTAAAATATTCCCATCGGCAGCGAGCATGCCCCTTAATTAATTTCCTTACAACTTCAATAACTTTCATCAAATCCTTGAGGTAGTTCTTCTGCTTATTCTTGGTCATCACCACAGCAACGGCCAGATAACGAATTAAATGAGGACACAGGACCTAGGAAAAATTATTAAAATTTAGAAAGGAACAACAACCTCGTAGATGACTCACTTGAATGCTGTTGAGATACGCCTGCTGATTCATGAACATTTCGATGACTGCTTCTAGGTTGACGGTTTTTTCATGTCTGATAGCTTCCTCGCACTTTTCAACTATTTCAGGGTCCTCTTTTCTTCCCTCATTGCTTTCCGTCAGTTCACCACTACTAGATGTTCATCCCGGCCCTTAGGAAAGTTGAAATAGACGAACAGAGACCAATGAAGAAGCCAGGAACGATGCTGCAGCAATTCAACTTCAGTATCGCTACAATTGCGAAATCAGGCTGTTGAAAAAGTAGCAGGAGCACAAAAAAGCAACTTACAAAGGATCAGAGTCAATGTAGGCTTTAAGCTTAGTCAGGTCATACTTTGCAAGAGTCCAGTCCTGATTTAGAATCTCCGAAGCCAGCTTACCGTAAAGCGCATTCAGATAGTTGGGATCATGCTGAGGAACCACACTGAGATAGTAATAGAGACAGATAGAAGCCGCTTGGTAATTGCCGCAATCGTATTGAAACTTGGCGTATTTGAAGAGGTACTCCAGCATTTCGAGTTTGAACTAAAAGTAATCAGCTTTCGATAGATAAGGAAGTGACCACTTGGGAAATAAATTACATGATAATTTTTCATTATATACTCAAGAACCTTGCTGTTACCTTCACGATCACGGCCCTCCTCCATGATTTTTTTGACAGCATCAAGCTCCAAAATCTTCACCACTGGATCACAGTTGGCTTTGAGCTGCTCACGTTCCTAAATAATAACAAAAAGTGATGGATTGGTCCTGACAACGACTACGGAGAATTTATACCTTTAGAACCTCGTCACGTCTTTCAAGAAGTTCATTGCGAGACTGCTCATCAGAAACCATTTCAATCACACTGTCGATCATATTTGTTTTCTGCATCACACTGCGATGAGTTCTATACAGGGAATCATCATCGTAAATCTAAAAATGATAGGTGAATTTAATAGCTGAACAATTAATAAAAATTACCTTTCTTGGCTGAATAAATTCCAGAAGAGGAATTACCAAATGCAAATCGAGAAATGGCGCAACACGCTGAGTCAAGTCGAATTCGATCATATCTAAAATAACTTGGAATTCGACCTTAGTATTTAATATTAGGGGCCACAGGCGCCTATCGTCGCCTCTATTGTATTTTGAAATTTGAATGGGGGTATGTGCTAATCCATCACATATACCCATTGATAAACATTTCCTGGTACCGCTTCCCATATTGGCTATTCTCTTCCTGGCACACCTTTCTGCCTATAAACTTACCGCCCACCTCCTCCTCGGGTACTTTCCTGAACGTTCGGGCGATTTCCAGGTAGTTCAGGCTCTACCTTGGTTGTTCAGATACTTTCCTGTTGGTTCTGGCTCTATCCTGGTGGTTTGCGCCCTATCCTAGCAGTTTGAGCCGGGTCCTGGTTGATGGACTGTATCCACGTGGTTCGGACCCCATCTTGGTGATTAGGTTACCATCCTGATGGTTGGGGTGTATCCATGTGGTACGGGCCCTATCCTGGTGGTTAGGGTACTTTAATCGTGGTTTCGGGTACCCACGTAATTAAGGTGACTTATCTTGGTGGTTCGGTCACCATCTTGGTGAGTCACTTGTGAGCAGTGTTTTCAAAAGTCAAGGTCAAGTTCAAGGTCAAGGTAAAACTTGACTTTAAAACTTCGAGGTCGTTTTTCTCGATTTTTAGTAAGGAAAATGGGTCTGAATTTTTTTTCCTATCCCTAAAGTCAAGATTTTGCGCTGAACAAAACGTACTTTTCAGAATATCGATATAATTTTTGCACGATGAGATATAGCCTAAAGTCAAGGTAAAATCACCTTGATTTTACCTTGACCTTGACTTTCGCTAAAATCAAGGTGATTTTACCTTGACTTTAGGCTATATCTCAGCGTGCAAAAATTATATCGTTATTCTGAAAAGTACGTTTTGTTCAGCGCAAAATCTTGACTTTAGGGATAGGAAAAAAAAATCAGACCCATTTTCCTTACTAAAAATCGAGAAAAACGACCTTGAAGTTTTAAAGTCAAGTTTTACCTTGACCTTGAACTTGACCTTGACTTTTGAAAACACTGCTTGTGAGTCACAAACTGCTTTGAATTCAAACTTGACTGTATATTTTTAAATTCCTCTCGAGATGAAAAAGATTCAAACTAATATTTTCCTGATCTCAATTTTTTGACTTCATAGGGGCAAGACTTCATGAGGGCACATGCCCTCGTAAAACTCGTATTTTGACGCTCTTATTTTAAACGAAAGCTGACATTCTGGATAACATGATAAATTTGGCGAAAAAATGATTTTACTGTCTCTAATCTATATTGTGACCTCAAATGTCAAAAAAGCGTGATTCCCCGTCCCAAATACCATGACTTCATTCATAAAAGTAGGCTATGCCCCTCTTAAAACGCGTATTTTTCAACGATCTCTTGTTTGAAGGAAAGTCCCCTTTTGGCCTCCAAAGTTGAACAAGCGTGACCCGCCCGACCCAAATACTATATAGAGATCCAACCCCACCCCCTCCTAGCCCAACGATTTTCACTTTTCAAAAGAGAAGTTTTGTGATTTTGTCCTTTTGTTAATACCATCTCAACCCATTGGAAAATTAGAAATTGCGTGTTTGTGCTTAAACGAAAGCCTACGATGTGCTGACTACGATAGCATAAAAATGCGGCACCTTTCTTGGAAATTCGTCGAGCTGTGGCCTGCCGAAAATAGGCACTCCAAAAAACCAATAGATTTCTTAAATTATCAAGTTTTTAAAGGGCCATGTCCAAGCGTTCTGGATTGTCCCCGGCCAATTCAAAAATTTTCGCACAATCATTGAACTCCTGTACGAATTTTTCAACTTGGTTTCTAGCAAAACAAGGCTTAGAATTTAATTTTAGGTAAAGTTTTGTTAGAAACCAAATTGAAAAATTCGTATAGAAGTTCAATGATTAGGATTTTTTTGAATTGGAGGAGGACAACCGTTGTCGTAGACGGCAATGGCCATTAAAAGGGGCACAGCTATCAGCATTTTTGCATTTTTGTAAATTAAAAAGAAAAAAAGGCAAAAAAGTTGCCCTTATTTGCCCTGAAAGGCAATTTTTCCCCTTTGGGCAAATTGCCTTTTTAGGGCAAATTGTCCAAAAAGGGAAATATGCCCTAAAGGAATGTTTTATTTTTGGCAGGTTTTCAGTCATTTAAAAAAGCAAAACTCTTGGGTTCATGTTCAGCGAAGCCGATTTGCTTCTAAAACCACTATTTTAGTAAGAACCCACTGTGATCTCAAATTCCACTCAAGACAAAAAACATTCAAATTGAAATTTTTAATTTTTTCTGAATTTAAAATTCGACGGTGTCTTTTAAATTTTAAGCATTTTTAAGCAAATCGACCATGCTGAACACGAATCCGCCAAAAAAAAGGTGTGTAAAACTGCAAAACTAGAAGATTTCTGAAGTAAAAGTTAATTTGATAATCATTCACTTTAATACAGATTTTGGCTGAAGTACACAATCTCCCCTGGCCCGAAAACGGCCAAAATGGTGTCCTAAGGGCATTTTAGCTACTTTAAACGTGAAAAAACAACAAAAAAATAGTGGGAAGACACTATTATTTAGCACTTTTCGAATTTTTTTTTGCATTTTCGCCTTGGTGAACCAAGGTAACTTAACCAAGGTAACTTTGAACCGAGGCTGAAAAAAAAGGAACAAAAGAGAGAAGATACCTAAAACCAAAGCGAGGATGACAGCATCAACAGAGAAGAGAGCCAGAATAACTTAACCTAAAAGGGTACGTGGATATCTCTAAAAGACCAAAAAAGACAAGATTTGAACGTAGTTTTGTTAACTGGGGCCTATCGCATGAAGAAACTCTGATATGCATACATTTTTCATGCATCCAGAGTCACTTTCGAGTGATATGTGTCTCAGGTATGTGGGTGTGCGCATCTCAACTCCAAGCGCCCAAGCCCCCTGCGCCACCGAAGGAAGTGCAGGGGGCTTGAGAGTTAGAGATGCACGCACTCACTTACCTTAGACATGATACCGAGAAGTCCACTTGATCATGAAATGAATATAGAGGCTCTTTTTGGCTCGTTCCAGTGACCGAAACAGGGTAAAAACCACCAACGAAGGTATCTTGAGCACCCTTCAGAACCGCCGAAAAGTCGATTATTGGTCAAAAATGTTTTTTTGTGGAAGGTGCTTTCCCAATCGTTTTTCATCTTTTCTATACGCAAAAGTGGTCAAATCGCGTGAAAACGAGTTTTAAACCGGTTTTCGGGCCAGGGGATTCTCTACTCCGGCCCAGCTTTTTTAAACAGATTCGCGTTCAGAATGGTCGATTTGCTTGAAAAACTGCTTTGAAAATTCAAAAGACACCGTGGAATTTTTAATTTGAAAAAAATCGAAAATTTTAATTTGAATGTTTTTTGTCTTGAGTGGAATTTCAGATCACAGTGAGTTCTTACTAATATAGTGGCTTTAGAAGCAAATCGACTACGCTGAACAGGAATCCGACGTGTAAACCGTCAGTTTTGCATATAAATGGCTGAAAAGCTACCAAAAATAAAATCTCCCCTTAGGGCATATTGTCCTTTTTGGGCAATTTGCCCTAAAAAGGCAATTTGCCCAAAGGCAAATTTTTCAAGGCAAAAAAGGGCAAGTTTTTTTTGCCATTTTCGCCCTTTTTAATTCACAAAAAGGCAAAATGCTCACCCCTGAAGTGGCATACAAGCGCGTTACACTGCAAATTAAGGCGGGTACAAGCAATTTTTTTAAAAATCGTCCTTGTTTTCACTCATTTCATGTCAAGTGTGATATTTTAGACTTTATCTTACTTTCAAAAAGTAGGCAGAAAACTTTCGTCGGAGTAGGTAGAACGCTCATAGAAAACAGTCACGAGAGAAAAAAAATTGCTCGTCCCCGCCTTAATTGCAGTGTAACGTGCTGATATGTCCTTTAAAGGACCATACTTGTTGATGCAAATGAGAATTTGACAAATTCAAATGCGTTGTATTTCAACGTGCATTTGTATTTTCGTGGTATTTGTATTTTTTTTGTATTTCATGGCAGTTTTCAACTTGGTTTTTTACAAAGCAAGGCCTAGAATTCAATTCTAGACCTCGTTTTGTTAGAAGCTAAGTTGAAAAATCCGTACAGAAGTTTAATGATTAGGAAAAAATCTTGAATTGGCGGGACAACCGTTGTCGGAGACGGCAATGCCCCTTTAAAAGAATTTATACTCACAAGGAAAAGGCACGACCACCCCGTCACCTATCAAGGAGCCTAATATACCAAAAGATAGCCCTTACCGAGCTCTTTACTGGACTATAATCCGAATTTCCTATGATGCAGTCGTGGGCGAGATATTGCTTTTTAAAAGTAAAAATAATAAAAAAAATAACACCCTTAATCAATGTGTAGTTATGGCGCAGTGGTATCGGTTGAGACTCCATTTGTCTAGCCGCGGCTCCGATCCCCACTCAAAACATCTACTTTTTTTCGTCTTTTTTTTCATTTTCCATAAATTTATATATTTTTTTAATCGAATGGTATCTTTTCGTGAAGAATTGACTAGTGGGATTCTAATACAATCGAATCCCTCTATAACGAACACCCTCGGGACACCCTTCGTTATGGAGGGAGTCCGTTGTAGAGGCCTTATTTAGGGCGAATCCAACAAACCAAAAAAAATCGTTCGTTATAGAGGGAGTTCGTTAGAGGGGGTACGTTATAGGGGGAGTCGACTGTATCTCAATTTAGTGTCACTCTGTTATGTCTGACGATATGACAATGATTTTTAAATCTTAGGATTCGAAAAAGAAGCAAAACTTGACCAAATGCATTTGTCGTGATTCTTGTAATAGCTCCAGGAATATCAAACAATTCTATAGTTTGTACCAGACCAAATAGTTGAAAAAAGTTTCAGAAAAAAGAGTTAATATTCCTTCTCGAGCGAAAAAATGGGCCAAGATACAGCATTTTCGATTCGACCAGTTGAAAAAAATCTAGTCCAACATTGGCCAGGTCTAAATATTTTTGTAAGAACATGCAAAAAGAGTGACACTAAATTGAGAGATTACAATCACAATGATTAATTCTTAACGAAAGGTACCATTTGGTTTAAAAATATATGAATTCATGAAAAAAATGTCTCAACCGATACTACTGCGCCATAGCTACACATTCATTTAGGGTGTATTTTTTTTCAATATTTTAACTTCTAGATTTTGCAACTTTCAAATCGCAATATCTCGCCAGGAACTGCTGCATGAAAAATTCGAGTACGGTTCAGTAACGACCTCGGTTAAGGCTATCTTTTGGTACGTAAGGCTCTTTGATAGGTGACGGGGTGGTCGTGCACTTAAAGGCACTTTCCGTGTCAGCAAAAATATGATGTCCTTTCCACTATTAAAAGAAACCCTGTCTCTTCCTTATCATGACCAGAGTTGTAACGGACCCCTGCCCGTCCTTCAATCGTCCTTCACAAAAATTTTAATTTTCGTTCTTTCTTCATTCTTCACGTCATTGGGAAAAAATTTTCGCCTTCATCTTCACGTCACCTTCACTAAAAAATTTTCCCGCCCTTCCTTCAATCTTCACGTCAGTCAATAAATTTTTTACACCCTTCCGTCAGTTCTTCACGTCAGTGAAGAGTTCCTCAATTTTAAACAATGAACATTTTCCTCATTCCTCCAGTTTTCCGTCATTTTCCCTTCAGTGCATTTTAAACTTTCAAACAACCTTCAATTCCGTCACTTGGTAAATGAAGGATTTTTTCTTCACCTTCATTGGTTCATGACGTGAAGGCTTCACGTCATTGAAATTTTTTTTAAATATGAGCCCTTCCTTCATGCCGTCCTTCATGGCTATGAAGTGAAGGTGAAGTGAAGGGACGTTTGACGGACGTCATGACGTTTGTTACAATTCTGATCATGACAATTTGAACGGTTTGAATACGCGTGGGACTACACACATTTTGTCAATATAATTTCGGATTGTTTTCTGTTTCTGCTTATTGTCTAGAATATAAATTTGTTCAAAATTTAGAAGCATTCACTAGTCGAGCCCAACGTTGCTTGACAATGCCATATCGGACAACTTATCCGGCTTTCACTGCTGTAAAAACATCTGAGACAAGAAAACAAAATATGTGAAAAAATGTATGTGAAGTGAAGTAGCAGTCAATGTCGAAAAGTAGCCGTAGAAGTCCCCCCTTTAATTCGCGTCAAAAACATTTTTAAGGTATGCATGAAAAAGCATGCATACCAGAGTTTCCATATGCGATAGGCTCCAGTATTCAAAACTGTGTTCAACATCTTCTTGTTAATGGGCTCTCTATGATTAGTGACCCTTTTTTATTCCCTTCCCTCCCAATACAGCCCTTATTCCCTTTAAAATATTTTGGCGCAAATTATAAAATTTTTTTTTTGAATTTTTAAAAATTTTTTACCTTGGTGGATCAAGGTGAACCAAAAAATTTTTTTGATTCCTCAGAAACAAAAGTGCTTCTGCACTCATACAGACCATGAGAAGCAAGAATTTACGGGTCCTTTCCTGTTAAGGAAAAGTACTGGCTGTTACTGTTACCATACATTGCTTTTTATTTGCTGAAGCAAACGCAACTAATGCTTTTTAACTTATTCAAAATTTACAACATTTCAGTTGTAGGCCGTAGGAAATTGGCAGATTCGTGGCACTTTTTTTGCCCACTCTACTCGACCCCTCGCTTTCCATTTTTGGAGCTCGTCTCAACTCCAGCTCTGCCTCCTACACATCATCCACTTCTTCTCCAATCGCCAGCCAGTTACAACAGCAGCAATCCTCTTCTCAGTTTATTGTGTCTACTCATACAGCAGGCACTCCTCCGGGCTCGAAGTCACCTAAACCCGCGCCCCCTGTTCCCCCCAGACATCCTAACGCTAGCGCACATTTGCCAAGCCCACTTGGAGAGGCTGATTCCTCTTCTTCAATTAGCACAAACTCGTCCAATCATCTGGTTGGTGGCCATGTGTCAACAGCCAACAGTAACAATGCACACGAATCCAGCTCCATGGATAGTGACAGGAGTCGACTTATGTTGGCGGATGACAATGACAAGGCTGGAGGCATTCATCAGGTATGTTTTATTAGATTCGTAATCAAAAGCTTGTCACTAAGCGATGGCTTCTTTGCGTGCAATACTATAAAGAAATTTAAGAACAATTGGCAGAACTATATTCTTACAATTTTCCGATATACCGTAAAAACTCTATATAGTCCCCGGGGAGTTGTTTTCCAATCACCCTCTGAGGGGGAGGGGGGGGGTACTTAAAGGAGGGGAGAAGCTACTTAGGTTTGAAACAGTGGCCTCCATGGCGCAGTGCGTAAGCGTTTGCATTTTTGGCCCAAAATGGTGTTGCAGGTTCGATCCCGAGTGGTGACATGCTATTTATTTTGGGGAATGAGGGAAATATGAGGGACAGACCCCCAAGTGCAACCCCCCCCCCCCCAAGTGCACCCCACCTTGGGAGGACCACCTTGGGAGGGGGGTGCAGTTGGGGTTTTTTTCATATATTTTTTAGTGTTTTTATGTTATTCTCTCGAGTCTCGAAGTCTCGATTCTAGTCTCAAAGAAAAAGTCATTTTTTTAAACTTTTTTCGCCAAAATTTGAATTTTTGCCTTTAGATATCAAGGTAAACTGTGTTTAGGCTACCTTCCACCTGTATACTACCCAAACTACCCAAACCACCTGGATAGTACCAAAACTATCTGAATAGTGTCCAAATCATTTATATAGTGCTCACATCATCCAGACAGGCTCTAACCACCTCATGGTACCTAAGCCACCTGGATACTGCTCCAACTATCTAAATGGTACCCCAAACTTGGGGGGGGGGGGGGTGCACTTAGGGAGGGGGTGCACTTGAGGTTTTACGATATGAGGGATAGTTGGTAGAGAAAGAAAACATGTAAAGAAACGTTTTAAAAGCCGTGTTAAAAGCCGTTAAAGACAAAAACACATAAGGAAAAATTGTCGAAGTCTCACTCCGTGATAACCTTAGACTGAGACTAAAAGGTGTTCATGTAGCCAAAAAAGTATCAGTCTAAAATTAAGTCGCAGTCCGTGAAGATCCATGAAACATAAAAGGGGGACCAAGGCAGTATTTGAAAATCTAATTTGCCTTTTTTCGCAATTTTTTGAAAATTAACTCCACTATCGTGTTCACCGTGAAATTCTGAGTCAGTAGTCCGTATTACCACGCACCAAAGCTTAAAAGTTTTATGTTGAGCTTAATTAAATAATTGTAGGTGAGGAGAAACCAAGCAACAGCCATCATAGTCCTGGGAGTCATGGGAGCAGAATTTCCCATCGACCTGCAAACCAATGTGGATTTGGCCAGAGCTACCAGTCATTCTTTGCTAGAGTTGTTAGTCGCTGGCGAGTCTCCTTTATTGCCCTTGAACTCACCCCTTAGAAGGGCTGCCATTGATCTATTAGGAAGAGGGTTTTCTGTTTGGCAACCTCATCTGGACATTTCCAAGGTGCTACTAGGACTGTTGGACTTGGCGGCGGCTGGTGACAAATACTTACCTGCTGGGTGAGTCCACATTTAAATAATTATACAGATATTCAATTGTATTCTTTTCAGTGAGCATTTTGGAGCACCACTTAGTCCAGCTGCAGATGCTTGCAGAACAGCTCGTCACTCGCTTTCCTTAATAGCTTCAGCTAGACCACAAGCTATGATTACAGCATTGAGCACTGAGGTAATTGAGTTGAAATCACTTGAAAAACAAATGCTTTTTCTTAGGTGGCGCGTTACAATTCAGCTGCACAACACCAAACAATCCAACATACTGGTTTGCATTTTTGATTAGTTTTCTTTTGCATTTTCCAATTAAAAAAGTCGTTTCACCTACGCCTCTGCCATGAAATACAAAAGAAGACTTAAAGGGCCATTGCCGTCTATGACAACGGGGCTTGACAACGGTTTTCCCCGCCAATTCAAAAAGAATCCTAATCATTAAACTTCTATACGAATTTTTCAATTTGGTTTCTAACAAAACTTTACCTAAAATTAAATTCTAGGCATTGTTTTGTTAGAAACCCAGTTAAAAATTTGTATAGAAGTTCAATGATTAGGCGAAATTTTTTGAATTGGCGGGGACAATCCAGAACGCATGGCCATGGTCCTTTAACTGAAATGCCCACTTAAAAGTTTGAATAAACCACTCTAATTTTATTTTGCATTTTTTCTTTGAATTTTCAATATTTTTTTTTAAGTTTTTGCACTAGCGTATATAACTGGATCTTGACTTTCTTATGAAACATCAAATTTGGCTGAATGATTTCAGAGTTGTAGAAATTTAGAGGTTTTTTAAAAATAGAAGTTTTTAAAACCTTTTAACTTAAATTCGTGAAACTATTCAGCAGAGTTTGATAGCTCACTAGAAAGCTTAGATCCAGGGCTGCAAATTAGTGCAAAAAAATTAAAAGATTATATTAAAAATTCAAGTGAAAATGGGAATATAAAAATTGAGAATGGAGTCCACTAATTTGAGGGTGAAATTCAATTTTAGGGCGCAATTAACTTTGAGCCATGCAAAACCAGTCAAAATCAAAGCTTTTTTATGGAAGTTTGAAGCATAGTTGCACCGCCGCTACTTTTCGCTGTATTTTTTAAGCCGGCACTTTGGCGGCAAACTGGTCACAATTAATTTTTCTTTTAATTTACCCTCGTTTTTGCAGTAACTAGTCCACTGTTGAAGTCTCGTATGGAAGTGTTGCGCTTAATCGAGCAGCTATCAGACAAGCAATACAACTGTGTAGCTGAATTGATAGTTCCAGTAATTGCTTACTAATAATGCTTATAAAACAAAAAATTGAGCCATGACACTAAATTAAGGTGGGAGACATTCTTGTGCACTGCCTGGACACTTCTCTGCTAAAAACACGCACATTGGCTGAAGTTTTTCCGCCGATAGCCAAGTAATTTTCCAAACATTTTTTTACTACAAAAGATTACCATCAGCACATTTTAAAGATTTTACATGATTGGTTATTGCCCAGCTACAAGAAGAATTGCCTTTGGAGGCAAAAATGGAGCCATTATAGTGCATGAATTAGGGCTTCTAAATCACAGGTTAGAATTGTCTACTTTTTCAGAAGCGAAAATGGGCATATCGTAGGGTTCCAAAGAAGAATTTTCGAAAAAGGACAGCTGGCTAAAAAAGACATTTTGACTATTTTTTGAGAAAAGGTCATTTTTATCCAGTACTTGATGCAGGGATAGGTAACTGTACTTTTTAATTTGTACTTTTTTGGGACCACAAAGCTTTTTATTTTTGAGATTTTACGTCAAAATGATTTTGGTGCTCGAAAATCAATAAGCACTAGATAAAATGGAATTTTTTGACGAAATGTGACCATATTGTATTTTGTTCGAAAAATGTACTTTTTTCTAAAATTTTGAGTTACGTACCCTGGCTTTATGCCATTTAAGCAAAATTTATTTTGACTACAAATTTTCAAAAGCAAAAAAGATTCAGGTCTCAAAAAATAAAAAAAACTTTTTAAAAAGCACAGTTCGAGACCCTAGGAGATTGGAATTTCACCTTCAAAATGAGAAAAAAAAAGATTTTTTAACAAAAAAATTAAGCGCCAAAATTACTAGTATTTGCGGCAAAATTCCGATTGCCCGTAAAAAATCAATTCGCAAATTAGTAAAAAAATGAGTATTTGCAGACTATCCAAGCTCACAATTCGCCTATAACTGCACTAGCCTTTTCACAAGATGGCAAATATCTGGCTGCTTACTCTTCTCAGGATGCTAAAATCAGTTTCTGGCAAACCCAACAATCATTTTTGGTAATTTTTTAATAGAAATTATTTTTTTCCTGGTCATCAGCTGTATCTTTTCAGGGACTAACCCAATCAGGCATCAAATGTGTCAAGACTTTACCTGCCCCTTCCGAATTTCCAGTGATCAGTCCTGGTGGGAGCTACCAACAATTCCGTGCCCGTCTAGTCTGGATCAACAACAAATCGGTCACTTTGATGCTCCCCAATGGGAAAGAAAATAGATTTTCTGTTTAATACAAAACACTGACAGTCTTGTGGCAAAATTTAGATAGATTTTTATTTTTCATAACACAATGTTTTGAGCCGATTCGAGAATTGAACTGCATATTCTCTTTCATGACTTTTGGATTACAAGTTAGTGAAGTCTGTTCCAACTTTAAGTTTGTCGATAATTTCGCACTCCCGGTTCTCCCTGGTGTGGATCATAATTTTCTATCTACACGATATTGGGATTGGTTGTATTTTCATTCTTCCTATCGTGCTCCATCGGCTTGCTACTCAAAAGTAGGAAAATCTAAGAAAAGGGTTAAAATTTAGATACTTAAAGGACCAAGAACTTCAAAAAGCCATATAACTCATGTAAAAAGTTTCAAAAAGATAAGCGCCGCTGGTCCCCACCTTAATTTTCTTGTCGCTCACAGGCATACCCTTTTAAAAAATCCATCTGTAACAATGGGCCCCTCTACAAAATCATAAAGTTCCATTTAAAAAAGCTTAACGTTGAGATGCAATCATTTCTACAGATTTGTCAATATTTTCAGTAGCATGCTTTTCCTCTTTTCCATATTCTTCTCGTTTTTTAGTGATATTCCAACATGCTAAACAAACAGATAGTTGGTTGTTTTTTACTCTTTTTGTTCAAAATCAAATATTTCACTTCCGTTAATCCATTAAAGCCAGATAACTTTTCTTTTGTTGTTAAGCTTATCGTGCTAGCAGTACATTCTTTTGCTTTTTTCTTTCAAAAACTATTTTTCATCTTCCTCTGTGTAAAGAATGAATACAATTAACTTAAAGAAGAAAACGTTATAAATAGTAAAAAGACAGTATATTTGTACAATCTGTATCTGTGGATTTTCGCAAATTTTGATAGTAAATAAACTTATTATTTATTTTATTTGGCAATTATTTTTCTTATAAATATTTTGTACAAAACATTGTAACACAAACACCGTATTCTATTTAAAATTAAAAAAAATAAACGTATTTTTGTAATTGTTTTTTCCTTTATTTTTTTTCGGACAATTTAGAGGCGTTGAGTTAATAAAAGTACATCTATTTAAAATTTACCATTTGCCATTTAACTATAGGTAAGTACCTATTTGTTTCTGGGCTGCCGTGATGTTTTTGTTGAAAAAAAGCTTTCTTAGAAATTTGTTTTTATCGCTTTTCGCAAAATATACAAATTTTCGTTTAGATATAAAATATGGTGCCATGGCATTTCGTCCAAAGTCAATTCATCCAAGACAATTCGTCCAAAAGTCAATTCGTCAAAAAGTCAATTCGTCCGAAATTTTAATTTGTCCAAATTTGAATTCAAGTCAAAAATTTTCGGGAAACCATTTTTACGGTCACAGAAGTAACTTCAACCGCTCAGAAACCCATGCCAGAGTGGCCAAAAGCCGGTGAAAACTAGTTATTCGGGGGTTTACAAAAGAGGGATAAATTTTTTTCGCGAATCAGAATCGCACTTCGATGGGATGAGTCGCTCAGAATCACACCACTGAATATTCGAAGCTATCCTAAACCACTCCAGCGACGCCAAACTACTGTTTAGATTGGGTTAGAGTGGTTTGCAATGGTCGGTGGTGAGATTCTGAGCGATTCATATCAGCACAGTGCAATTCTAATTCGATCAATACCTTTCTTGCAAAAAATTTATCTCCCTTTAGTAAACTTCCAAAAAACAGTTTTCGCGGAATTTTCGACAGTGTGGCATGGAATTTGGGTAGGTGAGTAAATTGATCCCCTAATATGTCACAGATTCCAATCCCGGTGGTAACGAACGTTTTTTTCCTGACTGTAATAGTTTTTAAGTAAGCTTCAGGGTAGATAGTAAGGTCAACTGGAACTTGCTATGAACACTCCATCCAGAATCCGAAATTTTGGATTTAGCCAGTAGTAAAAAGTACTTTATCCTACTTACAATCATGTCCTGAGTATAGTGTGTTTATACCAAACCAGCGATTTAAATTGCAGAAACCTCAGTTCTCGAGAAGTTTCAGACCACGTAGTAGTACTGAGGTCGTAGTCCAAAGGACGGGGTACTTCGGTGCCTTAGAAACGGTCAGATGATAGTAGTTGGAGTGCCTGAATATCGGTACGCAGGTGGAAGTGGATCAATGTAGATTTTGCCGGACTTCATTATTCTCGAATTAGGACGAATTGAAATGAAGTGCATAGGACGAAACTACGAACTTTTGGACGAATTGACTTTGGACGAACTGACTTTGGCCGAAATGCGATTTACTAATCTTCTTATGTCGTTGCTTATCTGCTTTTGTAAAAATTCGTTTTAGATTCAATTTTAAAGTTTTAGAGCTTGATTTTCCGCAAAAGTTTGCTTTTTTATGCGGAAGAAAATTTCTAAAACTTCAGACAAAATAAGATTAACTAAATTTTATTTAGACTTGGAATATTTTTCAAAATTCACAAAACTTGTATATTTTGAGGGCCAGGATTTTTACCACCCAAAAGCCCTTTTTCTCAGTCGACTGACCATTCGAAATATAGCTAAGTTTCTAGGATAAATTTCCCAAAAAAAAATTTCATGGCTAATAGTAATTTAATGACGCAGATGCTCTTGTGTGACTCGTTACAATGTAGACAACCCCAGGATTAATTATTGTTCGTTACTAACAAATTATGAGCAATTAGGATGGCTGCAAAGCATAAGTTAGGCATTTTACAACAAATAGTCGAACCCGTATAATCAAACAAATACACCATTGAAAAATCTAAAATCAATTTTCAATATCGAAAAGCTGGCCAGTTGATATTCCCAAAATTTCTTCTGATATCCCTGCTAAGTTTGGTGACTTCCTCTAGCATCCAGAATGTCCCCTCTACCAGCATTGGTGTAGGGTCTGAAGCTAGTCGCTTCACCAATCTCCAAGTCTTGTTCGGCAGTGTCTGCATCCATAGGCTCAAAAGCAGGTTGGCTAGATGAGGGCACAAAAGCACCTTGCTCTCTACCGCCCAATATTCCGCTCAGTTCCGTGGCAGCTGAGGAGTGGATATCCACCTCTTCTTCATCTTCAGAAGCAAACTCATATTCGTTTTCGTAGCCTATGGAGTGCACCGATTTCCACCGTAGTTTGTCGAACATCATAGAAGAGGCGAGGGAAGAGCAATTACTGTCAATGTCCGCCTCGCTGCCGTTGTCGAACCTCCGGTTGTTAGTTATTTGACTGAGAGCTGAGCCTTCAATGCCCGCCCTGTTGGCTGAAAGATGGTGGCCTTTGTGTGGGTGAGGGCTCGACCTGAATTGCTGGTTTTCTTTTGAGCTTTTGCTGGCAATCAGGGATTGTTTTAGGTCATCTAGTCTTTCTGAAATATTAATTACAGTCAGTGGGAGGTAGGACATTTGCAATGAACAGTATGTAGCAGTTCTGGAACAGGCAATTCAGCATTTGCCTTGGTCCTCCCAGCTGATTTTTTTCAAATTTTTCTTCTACTTTTTGCTTCATTTTTACTGCTTTTTCAATATTAAATTGTAAAGTTTAAAAAAAGCGACTCTACTATCGAACACTTCCCCCGCAACAATTTCACTTTTTAACATAGATAAAAAGCACCCAAATTTATGTCCCAGACTCAGAAAAAGTGCGTAACACAGTTATTAGTCACAACTTCCGTACACTGGCTTACCCCAAGCCTAAGGGCTAATCCTAAACTTGTTGTTTTGAAGGGTAGTTACAGCGAATTTTAAAAGGTCTGATTCTGGGGGGGGGGGGTTATTTGATAGTAGCGCCAAAAAAGCATAAAAAATTTGAAAAAAATCAGCTTGGAGGACCAAGCCGAACAGCTGGGGTGCCATTTCAGAATCGACTGAGATGTTGTTGCATAATTCAACCAATAGTTTTTACCCTTGGTTTGCTCCAATTGAGAATCGTTGATCATCTCGGAATCAGAATACACCCCATCAGAATCGGCATTGTCGTATTCAGTATGGCAGGTGCTACTCATCTCTCGTTTGGAGGAAGATTGGACATCTCTCGAAGATAGCTTCGAAGGTTGATGCACTCCATTGGTGCCATTGGATGTTGGGAAGCGGGCACATTCCGGCTGGTTGGCATTGAATCCATCCACTACAGCTAGTTCCTAAAAATTTCATATTAAAACAGTTACCGAGTATAATTTGTTCACCATCAGCATTTTATCCACCCTTCTGGCTGCAGCATTTAACCTGTCCAGAGCTGAAATGCTTCCTGCTTGAGAGGCCGGTACAGACATTTCCGAATTAAAAGAAGTCCTGCTGCTTAACCAACTAGGCAGTTTAGGTCCATTGCGAGACAGAGAAGGACGGTATCTGATTAAAAAAATATGGTCAGCAGGTAATAAGGTAAAAGAATCTGGGCAAAATCACCTTTTCCTCTTCATTCTCGACGAAAAATTGCCTGGTCCTGGCCTTTCGCTTTCAGAGAAATCAGAATACTGTCTGGCCCGATCCCCTTTGTAAGGAACAGAAGAGCCGGCCTGGTTTCCTATCCGCCTTCGGTTGTTGTTTTTGATAATGTTCTTGACAGGCAGACAGCATAGTTGGCTCTAAAGAGCAAAAGTAAAGGCAAATAGACAAAATTTTAAATAGCTTTCCAAAACCCACCTATAATCACTGTTATTAGCAATCATGTCGGGCGTTATCCACTCCATTTCTGAGTCAGTCTCTACGCTCACATCAATTGAATACATTTCAGAGGAGAATGAAGAATTCATTGACCCAAACATCTATAACGAAATTTTTTTTAATAAAAAGATTCCTTAGAATGTTTGGCTCTACATGTGTTCGGCTGGCTCCTGAGCCTAGAAAAAATCATCTTGGGAGAGCAAGGCAAAAATTTTTTTTTAATATTCTTTTACCATTTTTTTGGCCAAAGGTTAGCATTCAAAAAATACGAAAAAAACAGGGGACCGAGTCATATTTTTTTCTGTAGTCGGCCCGACACATATAAAGACAAAAGTTTCCACCTCAAGTGGATTCCTGTTTGGCGTGCTATCCACTCCATTGTTAGATTCAGTCACAGGCATTTGTCTATGCAATCCATTTATTCTTGTGTCATTGGCCAAAGCTTGCAAATCAGAAGGCAGAACTAAAGAGCATTGACTTTTTTGGTGGGCAATTGCAGTTGACTGGGTTTGATCATAATCATCGGGCAGACTAAAAACTTGAAATTCAGTCAAATTAAGTAAAGCACAATGAGACTTGTAAAGCATCTCATCATAGGCCTCTTTTTTTTTAAATTTAAAATCTGTATACATACATCTCTATATAGCATTTGGACTATGTTTGTCCGTCAGTCACGTTTTTCATAAATTTGATTTTTTGGATTTTTTCACAGCAAAACCTAAAAAAGCGCTCTATTACATTGTAGCGCAGAATCTTGGCTATCTTATGAAAAAAAGATATCATGCAAACAAAGATTTTGGTCGAAGCCTTATCGATTTTAAGATTAGGATCCAGAAAATCAGCACCACAGTAAACACGGAACTTCAGTAAATTAAAATGTTTTTGTCTCGAGAAGAAGTTGAAACTTATCATTCAATTTTTAATTTTCTTTGTGTGTGGTGGCCAGTTAGAGTATGTGGTCTTATATGGTAGGAAGATGGCCAGCTATGGTTGGTAGGTGACCAGGTAGGGTAGATAGGTAGCCCCGGTACCGATACCTAAATCATACAACCTGGGCATCACTAACTGGGTACCACTACCTAAGGACCTCCATCTAGGTGCCACTACCTGGGTACCACCACCTGGATATCGCCAGTGCAAATAGGAGTAACACCACTTGGGTAGCCCTATCTGGCTAGCACCACCTGGCCATCATCTACAACGGTATAGTAGCGTTGTAGGACAAATGTAAGTTAAATAAATGTGGAAAATTGGGATTTGGAGAGATATATGCTGTGGAGACATATGTGGGGCGATATATACCCATAACCGTTGGGACTCATGACAGCCGGGTGTCGTTTGTCTAGACGTCTTTTTACGTATAATTACACTGATTAAACATCAAGAAAATTTATTTAAAACAACTTAAAAATTTTTGATGTATGAACCAAAGGGGGGCCAAGGCAATTTTTGAACTGAGGTGTGAAGTTTATTGTGTGTCTATTGTAGCCACCAGGGTGGTATACTTGACGATTACCTCAGCCATCAGCTTCAGCCGGCTGATGGCTGAGTTCAACCTCAGCCGGCTGAGGATACCACCCTGACCACTACTTCGAACTTCACACTTCGACTTCACACATCCATTGTGGCCAAAGCATAAGGCGGCTATCCATCTTGTAAAAACTAACTCACAAAGCATTATCCTCCATAAATTCTCCTTCATCTGCGTCATCAAAGTCAGTAGCACTTTCAGCTGAACTCTCCCCTACATCCACATGATTGACCAGAGGAGAAGGCAATGAACTCACAGGCACTACAGTGTTCTGACTGGATTGAATGGAATGTCTTTGTTGAGCTGCATTGTGAATTGGCAGGATTTTTGCACATCGCTGATCAGAATTTTCCAACAAGACGTAACCGATGAGAGCAGGTGCAACAGTCACTGGATTCCTCTCGTCAAAGCAAAAGTTGGTGCGGGGACGAAGTGCTAGGAATATTTCTTCACTGACCATTGTGCGATTTTCTTTTTGATGGAACATTGAAGCGGCTGCTTCCATTAGCTTTGCAGCTCTTGTGCAGGGCACTCCAATGACTTCATAGCGTGGTCTGTCAATACCAACAACCTAGACATAAAAATGCCTTATTCATGATTGCTTAGTCAACAAAAATGTTTACCAATGAAAGAGCGGAGCCACAGTCAATGCCTGTAAGTAGAAAATAAATATGAGGCCTTGTTAATTTTGCCAAAAGGGTCCCCTCAATTTCTATATTTTAGCCGATTTCGGCTAAAGTACACAACCCCCTGGCCCGAAAATGGCCGAAATGGTGCCCTAAGGGCATTTTAGCTACTTTAAACGTGAAAAAGCAACAAAAAATTATTGGAAGACACTTTTTAGCACTTTTTGAATTTTTTTTTTGCATTTTTGCCTTGGGGGCAAAAGTGACTCAACCTAAGGGAGTACGTGAACATCTCTAAAGACCAAAAAAGATAAGATTTGGACATAGTTTTGTTAACCTACCACATTGGGCCTACCGCATAAATAAACTCTGGTATGCATGCTTTTTCATGCATCCAGAGTCACTTTCGAGTGATTTGCGTCTAAGGTATGTGGGTGTGCGCATCTCAACCCCAAGAAACCAAGCCCCCTGCGCCATCTTCGGGGGCTTGGTTGGTTAGAGATTCGCGCACTCACTTACCTTAGACATAATTCCGAGCAAGACTCTTGATCAAAAATACATATAGAGACCTTTTTTCCTAGCGCCAGTGACCAAAACGCGGTAGGATACCTTAATACGCGATATTTTAGCTTTGGGGACCAAGGCAACCGGTCAACTTATGGTAACCAAAATTTTTTTGAAAACCTATTTTTTTAGCGCGGAAATTCTTTGGAAACTACTTTTTTATCGGTTTTAGAATATAAAAATTACTTAGAAGACGTCTAAACACTATTCATAGTTGACCAAAAAAACCCCCCAAGTAAACAAGTTCCCAAAAGTGCTTTTTAAAGGGGCATATCCGTCGCCGATGGGCATTTTTATGTCGGTGTCTCGAAGGGAATTGCAAATTTGACAGAAAGTATGCGAATCGGCTACGCTAAACATAAATCCGGTGTCAGAATTTAATTTTTGCCTAGCATGAACATCAAAATGAAAATTCTGCGGAATCTCCCACCACGGAATTTTTCCTGTGCAAAAAATGTGGTAGGGTAGGTATCTGAATATTTTTGAATAGAGTAGCATTCGGTCCTGTTGGTTAGCGATATAAATCACTATTTGTCTCGCAATGATTGTGTTGTTAGTATATAAGGTCTGAACGTCTTTGTTCTAGATCAGTTTGTGTCCGAATGAAGCTATTAAGAAGTCGTATGTCTCTCGTCTCTCAATAAGCTGCGCTAGGACCCAACAGGTCTTTTTGTTGCCAAAAGTGTTAGCCAGAAAGTCTAGATATCCACCTTGTATTTCACTCAAATGATTAGTAAAGCAAGAAAATAATTTACAAAATACCATTCTCGTAAAATAGAAATTTTATCGTTAAAGTTCCATACCGTATTTTCTCTATTAAACACCCCTTTTCGACTAGGGTTCAGAGTTAAGGCCATTTTTAATTAACAATTTTAGAATTTTTTTAAGTTGAACAATAAACGCCACGAGGCGCTTAATAGAGAAAATACGGTATTTAAGATATGCTAACACATCTCAATTAGGTGATCCACTTCATAGATAATTCGATTCAAGCAACAAAGCCAAATTCTCTATAGTCATATATTATAGTGCGCAAAGCTAACCAACCTATAGCAATGTCGACCCCTTCATTGTCTCCAATTTGCTTGACTTTAGAAGCAAAGCTAGTCAAAGAAGCCAACAAATCACCAATTGTAAATGGAGCATCGTTCACCTTGAACAAAAGTGACATTGATTTTGTTTTAGTCAGAGGATATTTACACGCGTCACAAAAAGCTAAACTAACATTTTTGCTGACTTCCGGCAAAACACCCACAGCAGCTGTATAAATGCAATGAGAACTTCTCACTTTCTCCAATCCTGTGTAAACCTCAACCAGCTTATCCACTTCATAGATAATTCTATTTAGTCGATCAAAGCCAAATTCTCCCTGCCAATCACTCCCGTTGCCGAACTTGGCAGATAGGATGCCGACTGTGTGGCATAGGTGGTGATAGGGCTCTGTTCGCATTCCATAACTGTGGGCAATATGAGTGGGAAGAGCATTTAGTAGAATTTGTTCATTGAGGTACTCAAAGCGCTCCAGTTGGCGGTTGTCTTCGACTGTCTGAAAAAGTTTACACGCTGTTTTTTTCAGTTTTCACAAAAATAATCGGGCGGTACTTTGCTCTAGCACCAAAATACTTATTTCTAGTAGCAATCTTGTATTGTATCAACTTGTGTAAAAACTTTTTCTAAAATAATATTTTTTTCAAAACACCTGAAGAGCAGCCCTGAATCTCAGCTTTTTAGCCAGCCCTCAAACTCATAAAAATATTTCAATTATCTGAAATTTTTGGTGTTTGGATGAAGTAAACCTCTATTCGAACCGCGGAATCTCTTTTGGACATACCGTATTCTCTCTATTAGTTCCACACTCTCTATTAAACCACACCCCTAACTTTGAGGACGTGTATCTCAGCTCAAAGAAAAAACTTAACAAAGCTGTTTATTGAATTTCTTAACTCCCACGAGCTCTACTAATTCCACTTTTAGATTTTGGTTGAGCACCCAAAAATCTCGAGATCGACTCCAAATTTTTCCGATTTTCGGACGATTGAAAAATAATCCCACATGTGGAACTAATAGAGAGAATACGGTAAAGTCTCTATTTTATGATCCGCCGCTTTACTGTCCAATGATTTTGTTTTATCTGTAGGATAACATTTTATCTGACATATAAACTTTTATCTATCAGATAAAATCATGTCTGATAGGTAAGTTAATCGGTTCAGATAAATTTATCTGCTTTGCTCACCACACACAAAATTTAAAAATTGACTTGATAATTTAAAGAAAAAATCGATTCAAAATAGATTTGTGACTTCTATCACTTCAACACGCTGCTTACGGACCTGCTTTTCGGAATACTGATAGCCTAATATTTACGATAAAAAAAAAATTACATGCAGAAGTTTAGGGAAAAAGCAACAGGGGGACCAATCTCCAAAATTGGTACCCATTGAGGGGATAGGACCGAAATATTTTACTGAAGAAAATATCTTGTTGAAGAACAGAGATTCAGGGCTGCACGATAGTTAAAAATTCAAAAAAGTTCACGTACAAATGAGGGGAAAAAATAAAAGTTCAAAAAAGTGAAAAATTTGCTACTAACTTTAGAATTTAGAATGAAGTCTTTTGGCACTAGGATTTAGTATTACCTTAAAGGACCATGGTTTTTGAACGCAGCGAGATTTCCAAAACTTGAATTGGCGGAGGACACTTTTTATCATTGAGACCAATTGAATTTGAATTTGAATGTGAATTATTTTTTATTTTCATTGAAAATTTGAATTTTATGTCTCAGTCCTGTTAGAACTGATTTCTCACATAACTGGTTATGGTGCAGTGAAAGTAGCCTAAGTCGTCCGATCTTGCAGTGTCAAGCTACGTTGGGCTCGACTAGTGAATGGTTCTATATTTTGATAAAATGTTAAATGCGAAAAAAGTTTGAAAAATAATTGTTGAATATTTTCAGAGTAAAAAAGTGTCCCCACCAATTCAAAAGTTGGAGATGCCGCTGCGTTCAAATACCATGGTTCTTTAAAGAGGCATGCTCGCCACAGATGGGAATATTTTGAAAGGCGGGTACCCGGTCAATTTAAACGAGAACTAATTTGACCTAATCTGGTAAAAGTCAAGAAAATTTTTTACCTCCAGTGGGAAACGAAGACAGCATCCCAAGTGCCCGCCCTCCCTCCAAAGAGTATATTTCTCTAAGCCAACTTTTTTTCATTCTTGCCTAAGCCTAAGGCCTAAGCCTGAAACTAAGTCTAAGTTAGCGCGCTACACATTGCAAAAAAGAAAACTTTAAAAAAATCAAGGTAACCTAAAATAGTACGCTTAGAGAAAAATACTCTTTAAAGTGGGGCAGGCACTTGGGCTTCCACGGGAGACGGACCGACGACCAACTTTCACAGTCGGCCGCTGCTTCACCACTAAGCCACCGATGCTATTGAATAATCAAATTGTTTTCGATTATTATTCCCTGCGGGGTATTCAACTAATTTTTTTTCCAAAATCATTCTTTTTTGAATTGAAGGTACCCGCCTTTCAAAATATTCCCATCGGCGGCGAGCATGTCCCTTTCAAGCAATCACTTACTTTCAAGACAGACAAGTAGTCCAGTCGAATCAACCGTTCATTTCTCCTGGACTGCAGGAAGATAAGCATAGTCAGAGTGACCAGTCCAATCAACAGATCAAACTCGACCCGCCAACTAAAATTGAATATTGAACGATTAGAATAAAATCGAAATAAATCGCTGCTTACCCAACAGCAAGGGAGAAGTGGAAGTATAGGTCAACGTGGGTGGCAAACACGTGGATGGAGTAGACAATCATTGCAACAACTAAGCTAGCCAACAAATATAGAGAGCTAAAGCGAACAAACACTGCTGTTGTCAGCATCCAAATAGCGCAGGAAATAAGGGAATAGTGGACTACATGGCACACCGGACTGGCTGAGAACGATGGGCAAGAGAACTATAAAAAGTCATATTTTTTTAAAACCCATACGCCTGTAAAAATGTCCTTACAGTGTTTACGATTCCACACATAAAAAGCACAACAATGATCAGTAGTATGGAAACTGAATGACCAGCAGAGGTTCGGGTAATGAAATGACAGAAACTCTGGAATAAATCCAAATGGTAAAAAAAGAATGTGAAAACGTGAGCTTCACAATTTAACCAGATTACAGCACTGAATGGACTAATCATGGAGGTTTTTCAACTTGTACAGTCAACTGGTAATTTTTAGGAAGAGCTGGTCAAGTCTTTTGGACTAAACTAACCAATCGATTGCGGCAAAAGACTCCGAACATTAAGATAAAAAATTGCCAGACCCTCTCAGTCTATTTTTGGAATAGACTCAGAGAAACTTGAGGGTCGTGTTATAGCGAGACTTGACTGTATCACGGAGCCTTCCCCTAGGTACATCTATGGTCATATCATAATGACCTTTTTTAACTCTAGCCACGGAGATGGTATAGGGGTGTTTGGACAAAATTGCCTCGTTTTTTCAAATTCCCAGATTTATCATCAAAAATCCTATTTTGTCTAGGCGAATTCGGAGATAAACAATGTTTAACTTTCTGTCAATTATACTCCAGTATGTTCAAGCAATGATCTCGAACCAACCTCAAAGTAATTGATGTAAAGCATGAGCAGAACAATGAACATAATTGCGAGTGCAACAATGATCAGGGCGAGAGTGGTTATCAAGCGAGGCATAACCAGAACCTAAGCAAAAAAATGTTTATTATCACATTTGAGTTTGAAAATTAAAAAATTTAGCCACCTGGTAAAGTCCATAGACTACTAAAAAGAGAATGCTTATAGCTAAAGCAGGAATAAACCAGCGATCCATCTGCATGTGAAAACTCTTCTCCAGCTGTTGGTCCACAAACTTCATACTAAACATCTTTAGTAACGCATCATTTTCCATATCTTCATCATCGAATTTCTCGCATAGTGGATCAGGATGGATACTTTTTCTAAAATTTTTAGTTGGTCATTCTTAGAATTGGTGAAACGGCTCTATCAAATATTCCTATCCACCACCTAATATATTGAAATAAAAGCTGACTTTTTGCGCCTCCCAGGCTGAGCATTGCTAGTACTGTTGGCTTTAATCAAGTTGGCCTCATTGACAGCCAAATTTGATGATTGTAAGACCCGATTGATTGCCTGTGGCAAAGTAACCAGTGAAAATCTTCGGTGATTGGCAGGAAATAGTAGAGAAGGCAGAAATTTGGAATAGGCGACTAGCGAAGAGGAACAGGCAAGTACATGTACTAAACACCAACTCCCATAGTCAATTTTTTCAGTGGCGAAGTCAGATTCTACAAGTCTTTTGGTGTCATCGGAAATAATGATTGAACTGAAAATAACAAAAAATTGGAAAAATTTGGGTAAAACCTAAGCGATGCATACCCAAAATCAGCTTTGCTTTCCAGTTGTTTAGCATTGTCATATGCCATACCAATCACATCATAGTGCCATTTCTTGGCTCCAATTATACCGGAAGAGATGGAGCCAGAACCAATACCAACTTTGAGCTGAAGATCAGCCATGGTTGCATCACAAAAGCTTCTAAACAACAAATTTCGTTCGATAAATTATTTAAACAAGACAAATTGTATGACGAATTTTAAAAACGAAATTACCTAAAAAGAGTGATCAAGTCCCGTGAGAAATGACAAGCAGCCAGAGCATGATCTTCTCTAATGTGTGGTACACCAGAAAGAACAATAATGGCATCAGATTGGATGCGAACAAAGCTGTATCTCTGTAATAAACACACATGAAATCCCGGCTTTACAGCTATTACTTATGATATAGGGAAATTTTAGCTCTCCCGGATGTCCTTATTTATAAGATTTGTCCTTATTTTGAGATTCTAAATCTTATTGTTTAGGTTTTTAAGTCAAAATATTATTTTTTAGCAGCAAAAGAGCATTAAAGGACCATGAAACATGATAAGCACAGCAATTTGGAAATGCTGAATTCGCGCGGGATCTCCCTAATTTTGTCAATAATGTTTTCCAATTGTCAAAATATTTGGCACTAGTAATGTCCAAATATGCCTTTCCAATTGTTTTTGTGAAAAACAGCTTGTTTCAAGGCATATTTTGGACAAGGATTCTTTACTAGTGCCGAACCGTTTAGTAGTTGCTCTACATCGCCAGATTGGACGACTTATCCTTCTTTCACTGCACCATAACTGCTCATGCGAGTCTGTGATAAAAATTTACTCATAAATGGAATTCAAATTTTCAATGCACACAAAAAAATAAATTCAAAAACATTATGGACAAAATTAGGGTGGTCCCGCGCAAATTCGAATTCCGCAAATTGCTGTGCTTATCAAGTTTCATGGTCCTTTAAGCACGGGATAAAATCGAATTTAGTTTTATTGCACAACATTTAATATTACAGAATAATAATTTATTGTTGAAAAAAATTAAAATATTAAGCGTTGTCAGAAAAAAAACTAAAAATTGATGTGCTGCTAGGTAAAATCGAACGATCGATCCATTAAATAGCTAGGGAACAATTAATTGAAAGCTGTATTTATATTTTTACGAAAGCTAGCAAAAAAAATTATTTACCTTCACAAGTTGATCAATACGAGTATTAAATTCGTTGAGAAGTCGCGCAGAGTCCTGCACACTGATCTGGTTGAGAATTATTTGAAGACCGTATATTTTGGCATATATCACACTAAATAGATCTATGAAGCGGTATGAATTTTATAAACTAGACTTCTACCTGACTTGCCCATAATGCTCTACATAAATTTGGGTACGGAGGTACCCAACTGGCTTTGCACAGAAGTTATCACATGAGCAGGTAAGGCGGAACTCAAAAGAATTGCCTGAAACTTTAAAATCCAGTATAAAGCTCTGGCAACGGGCTAACCATTTTAGTGTTTTCTTGTAAAGCTTCTTGTTGTGAAGAAAGAGCATTGCGCGCATTCAGGAAAGCAGCCCTGCACAACCTATTTCTGGTGGAGAACAAATATACACCAATGAAATTACTCCAGATATGAACCAGAATGGTGGCCAGCAGCTATAAAATGAAATTGCCAAAATCGCAAAATTTGAGGTGTGTTTGTTTTGTATAGTGTTACACGGTTTTTAGTTTAAATTTTTAGTAATTTTTTTTATATCTTCATACTTTTACACTTAATGGTCAGTTAATTCATATTTTTTTCTTTTATTTCTAGCACTGGTCAACTTGACCAAGTAGCAATTATTTATGAAAAGGCTGTTTCAAAAGAGGTCTGACTTGACTGCAAATAGCTGTTAGTGCACATCCATTAAACACCTTTAACCTTTGCTCTCGCCCAACTTATTTCCACATCCAAAAAGTGCAACTATTGTTGAGTCACCCCCTCCTTCAGCAACTAATTTCACTCTTTGCCACTACTACTTAATATCAGATTTCTTGTAAGCAGTGAAAGGCGGCTTCTTCTTTTTGTCGACATCGCTCCATCCACTATACTTCCTTGAATTTTGTCAACTAATTTCAAATACATCCAAAATGCAAGACAATAAAATAATCATTCTGTTTCTGCAAACACTTATATCTTTCACACGATTTATTTGAGAAAAAGAAGGTTTTTTAATGATCATATGCAGTTGACTGAACTATGGAAATGACGAAAAAAGGTGAAAAAACATAGCTTCAGAGATCTGCTGCCACAGTTGAAACTTTTTTGAAAACTATAATTGAAATTCAATTTTTACTACTTTTAGTGATTTATGATTTTAAAAATACTAAGATTGTATGAAAATTCGATCCGCGAATTTTTCAAAAATCAAAAGGCTTATATTTAAATGTGTTGCACACATCGAAGATTCTGCTGCCAAACACTTTAAATTTGCTGCTAAATCAAACTTACCACCCGAAATTTTAGATTTGCTATCCAAAATTATGAATTCTGCTGCCTAAATTAAAGCGTCATTTTAAATTTTTTATTTGGCAGCAAAATTAAAACTTTCGGCAACAAATTTTAAATTTTTGGCAGAAAATTAGGCCCTATCCAACAAGGGGGTTTTGCCTTGGTCCCCCTGTTGACTTTTTTTGCTATTTTTCAGGCTTAGGCGCAGGCAAAATAAGACCAGCGTATATTAAAAAACTCAAAAATGAATTTAAAGGACCATGCTCGTGCAAGGCCAGCAATTGTTGAAATTTAAATTGGCGGGGACCCAAAAACATTTTTCGCTGCAAGACATTTTATTAAAAGAATATTTTTGTCGCTTTAATTTTTGAATTTTGTCAAACCAACAATTGTGGTTGCAGCGAAAAGCATGAGTACTCAATTAAATCCATTCCATTCAGCCGGGTCGGATCCGAGGTTGAAAATGAGTTAGACCTTTTCGAAGTGTCGTGTGCTCTGAGTTTTGGATTTGCCGAGCCTTTGGCTCGGTCTTCATTCTGTAGGTGCTGCTCAGTCTGTAAAACGAAGATGCCAGAACAAGAAAAAACCCGACTATTCATACCGATTCTTTTCAAATTCCCTTGCTCTTTTGTAGGGTTGTCGGGAAAACGAAATTTCTAGTTACCCTAACCTGTGTGACCGCTGACTGGAACCAGTCACCCAGTCACATACTGTCACGGAACCTGTCACGGAACCAGTCACCCGAACCTGAGGCTCATCAAATCCAAACTAAGAGCACACGACACTCCGAAGAGGTCTAGCTCATTCTCAACCTGGGGATCCGACCGGCTGAATGACATGGGTATAATTGAGCATTCATTCTTTTTGCTGCAACCATAATTGCTAGGTTTGACGGAATTCAAATTAAAGCGACAAAAACGTTTTTTTAATAAAATGTCTTGCAGCGAAAAATGTTTTTGGGTCCGCCAATTTAAATTTCAACAATTGCTGGCCTTGCACGAGCATGGTCCTTTAAGGTATGTTTGAGTCCGTTTTAACATATGCTGGCCTAGCTTTGCCAAAGCCTAAGCCTAAAAAATAGCAAAAAAGTAAACAGGGGGACCAAGGCAACCCCCCCCCCATTTGTTGGATAGGGCCGAAAATTAAGTACCACCCAAATTAAAATTAAAATTTTCGGAAACTATTAAAATTAATTAAATTAGTAAACTAAAATTAAGATACAGAGCTAACTAATAATTTCACTAATTTATATGATTTTAACAAAAAAAAGACAATGTTTTGTGATAAAACTTCCATTTTAAATTATATATTCTTTGTTTTACTTGTAACTTTGAATTTTGCGAACCAATATTTTGATCCCTTCCAAGAAGCACTATATTCGAAAAACAGACACACACACACATTAAGCAATTCTGCAGTCCGTCAATGTAAAAAATGAGCTAACTAGTTTATGCGTATGAACACACACATCACAATTATTATTTTTTACTTGCTTGTCTGTTTATTGCTGTTCCTGCTGTTTGAAACCTGCCTCATTATACTCACCACAAAAACAATAATTCCACCACTGCTCAATGTTCCGTTAAATAAGTTGACCAAAAAAGTAAAAAGTTGTCTCCCAAAATGTTTTTGTGTGGTGTCAGCCCCGAAAAGAGGACTTCATCAACAAAGCAGTGAATTAAGGAGGAGAAGAATGTCAACTTCCAAAGGGAATTTGGCACTGCTGCTAGTCAATCCCCGCTTAAAGCAGCCCCCAGAATTCATGGTGTGCCATGACAAAGTGGGTCCCCTTGGCACTGGCATTGGGTTTCACCCCTCCATATGCTGCATCTATTTTCAATTCATAACAAAGGGAAGAGAGGGGGGCAGTGATTGCCGCTTCCCTGGCTCTGTCAATAATAAATCTGTTGTCATCAGGAGGGCGGATTTTGATTTAAGAGATTATGCAAGGGCAGACAATAGATCTGTCTGGATATTGGAGTAGATTTGCAAGAGATTTGCGAGGGATTTAACTGCTTGTTTGTGTATTTTTGGACACAATTTATTACACATTTTAATGACATTCCTTGCAACACCTTTTTGAAAAATTACACTTTTATTTTAGCTTTTCCTATTTTGGAAATGTGCGAATAAAAATATAAAATTTATAGAAGAAACTGGGTAAAAAAGATAAAAAAATTCAAATTTTCTTACAAAAATATTTTGGGTTTCAATTTCTTATGAATATAATTCCGGGGCAGTGATCTTGACTTCTTTCTGTCTCATTTTTTAAGGCTTTTGGACTTCTGTTTTTTGAGTCTTACAACTTTTTTCATTCTTTTTTGAGATATAGAGGAAGGGACACCGTATGTACTAAACGGACAATACTCTTTTCACTACCAAATTCAGTACCAGATTGTTACTAAATTCACTTTTTTGTGCCAAAATTTAATCCTTATAAAGCTGCCGGAGACCAAGCACTTACAGAAAAAAATTCTATTCTCCTTTAGAAAAGAGTATTAGACTTTCATTGCAAAAAATTTTTAGGTGCATGGTCTCCTCTGTGGTTTTGACCAATTGATAGAAAGAAAATAAATTTGGAACGGAAAAGGTAAATTTGGTACAAAAAAATTGCCCGTACTAAACTACCAAAAACCCAAAAAAATCAAGTGCCGAATATTTAAATTATTTAATGCATTATGTTTTAACTACTGTATTTTTTCTATTGTATTTTGATAATAAAACACAGACTGACCTGATCAAGAGTAAACACAGACTGACTAGGAAGAAGAATAAAGGCAGTAATCTGAGCCAAAGACAGCGTGGAACAAATGCCCAAAGTGGGAAATATGCCGAAAGGAAAGAGTGTGTACAGAGCGAAATGGGCAATAATTACAGGCAGAAGGGCATGTTGACCTCCAGCTGGCAACATGCACAACACTGTTGTACTTAGCCAACATCCTTAAAATCTCACTTATGATAAACTACTATTATATTTTTGAATATAAATTGTCTAATCTCCAACCTATTGCCACAACTGTACCATGTTGGTGAGCAGCTGACTGGATGTTGAGAAGAATGTTCAGGGCTGCAAACATACAACATATTTAATAATAGAGGATGGCGTTAAAGGGGCATGCCCACGCTAATAAGAGGTGGTGTCCGGGAATTCAAATTTTTTTACTAATCATTAGAACTTCTGTACGGATTTTTCAGCTTGGTTTCTAACAAAACAAGGCCTAGAATTTAATTTTATGTATGGCTTTGCTAGAAACCAAGTTGAAAAATTAGTACAAAGGCTTAATGATTAGGAAACATTTTGAATTCCCAGGCACCACCTCTTAATAGCGTGGGTTTGCCCTTTAAGTTATTATACTGGCCAAAACTGTAGAAGTTTTGAAAAACAACTGATAAAATAGAAATCTTTGCGACGTTTGCGACGGATAAGTTTTGGCAAAAGACTCCAAAAATCGAGGTAAAACATGATCGAGTAAAAAAGGTCGCGAAAAATTTAGTAGTAAGTGGCGGTCAAAAATTTCTGAGACAGTTTTCAGACGGGTTTTTATTTTGAAATTTTTTCGATAAAGTTTTCCAAACGCATGGGTGTGTGCATCTCCTCTCATCTTATATCTCCTCTTTCAAATATTATATTGAATTTAACGAGATCTTTAAGGAAATATCAGCATTTGTGAGGTAATTTGGAGAAGTTGGCAAAAATTTTCACCATCTTAAGTAACCAAAAGTTGAATTAAAAATAAAGAGTTACGACAACATCTCAGCACTTTCATGTAGCACAGTTAAAGAGGTAAAACACATCGTACATATTTCTTTTTTCAAAATCTGAGCGTTATAGCCTTTCAAAAATCAATTTCTTTAAAAGGTGACCAAAATCCAAGTTTTTTCAATTTTTCGGATAGTAGATGTCCCTACTAAAAAATCAGCCTGAAAACTGTCCGGGGAACTTTTGACCATTAGTTAAAAGGAAACGAAGTTTTAGGGGTATCGTTGGGGCCTTAAATTTATTTTAAGTTTTTAGCTTGAATTGACATTTTTTGCCAAACGCGACAGTAAACTGAATTTATAACTTCAAAAGTTTATATTAAATCTATAATCGAAATCCTGACCCACCTAAAGCACAGGCAGCCGAAATAGTGGCTAGTAACAAAGTCATATCTGGATTGGGCAAGTGGTTGAGTGCCAACAATAGCAAGGCTGCCGTAAACACGCACAACACATACACCAACACAGCTCCATGATGGTGAAGTTGTTGGTGGATGTAGAGTCGTTCTAGGTGTGCATCTCCAAACCTTTTAAGACCAAACATGGGGCGAATTAATAATTTTTGAAAAGGTAGATAATTCAGCCACAAATCATAAATGTTAGATAAATATTGTTCTCCAATCCTTTCCAACCATCCTCCATCAATAAAACCCTGCAATTAAAAGATTGTAAAGGATGTGCAACAAAAAAAAGCAGCCCTATTTTAGGGCATGTTTGCTAATTGGAGAGACAACTTTTAGAATGCACGATTAACCAAATTAAATTAGCCTGTGGATTAACAACAACATTGAACACACAACAAATACTAGTAGCAATAGTAGCAGCGGGAACGCACTTGATAGAGTAGAAGCGGGTTAAGTAGGCGACTACATTAGATAAAAAAGAACTCTTGTGTGTGTTCGATGGTTACAAATAAAAAAGATCTGCAGAAAATAGATTTAGCTATTCAGTTGAGCACTTCTAGCAAATAATTGTAACTTTAGTATGAGTGCGTTTAATTCAGGGCTGCCAACTTAAATTTTTGAAATAAAGTAAATTTTTTTAAGATAAAGTACAATTTGGTCATTTATCGTCAAAAATTGCCATTTTATCGAGTGCTCTTTTGAGTTTTGAGCAATAAAAATAAAGATTTTGATGTAAAATCTCAACAGTTCCAAAGATTTAGGGTCCCTAATGAATTACAAACCCTTAAATAAAGTGCACTTGGCAGCCCTGAACTTCATCGGACCTGTCGCATTAAATTGCAAATTTGCAAAGTGCAAAATTTGCAGTTAGTGGAATAGGGCACTGGTATAAATGAAAAAGCAACAAATAACGCACCATGACAACAAAGCTCGGTTTTTGAGCAAATTCTTCAGAAGCTTTTTGAAAAAAAAGATTACTAAAAGTGTTCTAAATGCCTACGGTCACTCAAAAGGGTAATCTTGCCAACCACAAGGTTGTTGGTTGTACAATAAAGACTAGAGGCATCAGTAGTAGTAGCAGTCCAGCGGGCACCCTCTCTCCAGACAGACAGCCAGCAAGCAATGGCCCAGGGAAAAATGAAGAAGAGGGGCATAGAAAAGGGCGGGTAAAACAAGGCTGCCGCCTACTCAACAACCACGGGCAGACACCCCCCCCGATCACCCGTCAACTATGAGGGCTAGGCTGTTTTCATTTGACCGAAATGATGTGCTGATGGAGGGGGGGGGCTGCTGGCCAGGCAACTGCTACAACATTTGTTGCTTTGGTGAAGAGTGATGGGGCAGGAGAGTTTAACCCAGGGTGATTGCAGTAGCTCCCTAGACTTAAGTCAAAAGTTGGGTAGTGCACAGCAGAGATAATTGATTGGACTGGCTGTGGGTGAGATAAATATGTGTGTGTATATTTGCTCGCCCCATATATTATTTCTATTACCAATAAGCAGCAGAGAAAAAGGGGTAAGAGATGGGAAGAGGAATAAAAGTGGGTGGTGTTCAATGAGAACACAAAAAAGGCAATAATCACCAACCTTGCTAGATATCCTCACACCTTTGTAAAATAAATGAATGACTGTAAGGAACGGGTGGAAATGGTTATGCCCTTTTGTAGGACCCCCGAATATTTTTTTTTTTTATAATTTCACTTCGAAATAGAATAAAATCAGTGGTTAAAATGACCTCTTTTCAAATTTTATTTCCGACCGTACTGCAAGGAGATGATAGCAAGTTGGTACAAGCAATCTGCCGGAATAATGTAAAAAAATTCAGCCGTAGTAGCTAATAACCACAAGGAGCAGGGGGTTGGTTAATTGGTATTCGCTACCAGGGTCAAAATTTGACAGCTCAAAAAATTACAGATTTTTTTGGAAGAGGTTAAACATAAGTTAACATAGAACCTCTAAAAATTACATGGTTAAAAGTGGCGAAATTTGCCTAATAAGTGTTTTGGAGCCCTATTTTGTTGACAACCCGGTTTTGCAATTTCATAAAAACTTGTGTAGAATAAAAAATTGAATTGGGAAGATCAATATTGGGATTGCAAAGATTCTTGCAAATGCATTGAATGTAAAAATGCTTTTTTAGATTGTCAGTTTTAGTGGCGCCTTAGTCTTCAGATCGCTTTTTTAAAAACTCAAAATTTTTAAAGATTTAGGGTGCCGATTTGGCACTGCCAAATAAAGTACAAATCTTTAAATAAAGTACAGACAGGAACCCGGTTTTACGGTAATTGAGATACTTTTTATAAATTAACCACGTCAATTGTTCACTAAGCCCTCTACCTAGTCTACAGGTGTAACCCACTATCCAATTATGTGTTCATTGAAAGTTGCACCTAAAAGTCATTTTTGAAACAGAGGTGCAGCCTAAACTCAAGGTTACCACCAACCTATCTGCTTTTAAAGGTGTCAGCACTGGCTAGGTGGGAGACACAAAAAGGAATATAGTTAATTTAAATGTCCTTGCTTTTCGCTTCAATTAACTTTTTGGGCGGAAGTTTAGAGATCGGAAATAGAATTATTGATTGAAAGCAAGCAATGAAGTAAGAGTGAAAAGGTGCTTCTTGACTGATTGATTAATTTAAACAGGACTGACCCACCTGCTGAGTTAATTGATTTTTGCTGGATTTTAAAAGATTTAGTATAGGCTTATGTACTATCAAGTGATTAATTAATGTTTTAGAAACTAGAGCCAGAAATCCTAAGCCTGCATATTATTGAGCAGTTGTTTGAGGATAATAAAACAAAAATTGTGCTAAAACAGGCCAACTAATTATTTCTTAACAACAGTACTGATTTAATTAGCCGATTGTCATTGACAAAAACAACGTTTTTACTCCAGTCCATCATAGGAAAAGATCAATTTACAACATGGCTCAAATTAAATTGAACCCTCTAAAGTCTGAAATTCACCGTGAAATATCTTAATTTCGTGTAAAAGAATAACAAAATTATAACAAAATTCAAAGAAAAAGATCAATATAGAATTTGAGGCCGAAATTCAGATATTTGAGGGTGAATTTCAGGCTTTTGAAAACGCATTTCAGTTACAGCCTTCATAACATTTGCACCAAATTTATTTTCAAGAATGAACTAAAATATGTTTTGAATTTAAATTCCCCTTGAATCTTGGCATTTTGTTTGAAATTCTTATTTTTTTGGCTGAAGCTATGAAATTTTTCTGTTTAATTCATTCGTTTGCAATGAGATGGAAGTCCGGAGCAATAGACCAACCAATTCTGTGAGTGTTTAAGGCTTTCGTCGTAATTACTATTACTAAAGTGTTTCAGTCACGGGATTCCCGACAGAAATGGCGGAAGCCTCCTTATAGAGATCAGCAGTCTTTTACAACATCCATAAACTGGTCTAGAGTCATGACTCACGCAAATCCATTGGACAGCAGTGGTTTCAATGCGTTCAGACAGGCTGCTCGCCCATTAGCCGACATGGAATCGTCGTCACTGGAATGGATGAGACAGGTGATCGTGATGTTTTATATGGCATCTCGGTGCTTTTTAAATATATCGATACTTTTTTTGAATAATAAATATTTTTTTGAAACTTTACGTCTAAATTTGTTTGGCAATAACCACTGAATAAAATGATTTTATTCTTAAAAATAGTCAAAATGTTCTTTTTTGAAAACATACTTGGAACTTATTTAGTGCGGTAAGCGCACTTCATAAATTATTTTAAATCATAATCAAACGCCTCCTAAGTAATTTTCATACGTTTAAAGGGATAAAAAATTAGGATATATATTTGTTGGTCCTTGAAGCTCAGCAAAAGCAGTCTACCTCTAAGGTAAGTTTGTGCGCGCATCTTGAACCCTTTAAACCTCCTGATCCCTTTTGGGGGCAAGGAGGCTTGGGGTTGAGATGCGCACACCCACATACCTTAGACATAAATCACTAGAAAGTGACTCTGGATGCATGAAAAGCATGCATACCAGAGTTTATTTACGCGGTAGGCCCCAGTATTCGAAACTATGTTCAATTTCCATCCTTTTGGAGTATCTGGGTACTCTTTCGAATTGGTTAGCCTTGGTTCTCCAAGGCAAGTTTTGGTCAAAGATTTTTTTCTAAAAAAAATAGCTTCATGTAAGAAAATATCAAGAAACAACTATTCTTTTTTGTTTTTAGCGTATGAAAAGTTTTGAAGATACTCCATATTGTATCTGGTGAATTGTAGGCATCAACATCTGACTCTTTTGATCGAAATACTGAACTAGCACACATACAGAATAGTGTTTGGGAGTCATTTGTTGAACGCGACAGATTCATGGCCGGTTTTTTTTCATTAGCAATTAGACGAAACTGAATATTTAGTGAACTACTTTTTAGGACAGAGTCAAGAAATTTAACACATCCAACATAGAATTACTTCGGGTATCCTGTTTTCTGTTTACTTTTGAGTCTAAAAATATCATTTTGTTTTTAGCAAAAAATTGATCACGAAAAAGACATGAGATCTCCTGCTCATTTTGAAGTCGAAATTAGGCGCTGCATGGAAAATCCTGGAGGATATCCACAGACTTGGGAGCTTATTCAGGACATGGTAGAAGAGCAGGCACTGGCGGAATATTTGAAAAATAGAGCTGTGCTAAATGCTGGTGAGCTGGACAATTCTTTGGTACAGTCCATGCAACACATGAGAGTGGGGGAACCAAGCAGACCATCGAAAAGACTTCAGGTAGTACTCCTTATTGAATAGCTTTGTAATTCTTGAAAAGAATTCAGCCATCCAATTCTCAGAAAGCATTTCACAAGTAGAGAATAAGTCTAGAATGTATATCGTGGGACGTGCTATTTTTCACGCTAAAAGGCTATCAAATTATATTTTTTTTAATGGTGCACTTGCATTGTCAAGACTAATTACTTGTTGATAAGATTCAAATTGTGAAATTTTGTTTTTAATTTGCTGTAATTCGCTTTGTGTAAAATGCAATAAAAATATTGTCATAAACGGAAACAGTAATTCATATTTGCTGTTTGGATAAATCCATGAATAAAGTTTCTGTAAAATTTATAAAAATTAGCATGAAATTTAATACAGTCAAACTTCTCTAATAAGCTACGCCTGGGTCCGATCGCAAGTAAGGTATGTCCGTATAATATACTCTCTATATAAGCTACAGCTGGGATTGCTTCAGAAGGTGTATGTTATTAAAAGTTTGATTTCACACAACTACTGAGAATTGTGAATTTGCTGCTTGAGAAAATACTATGCACCCAGGGCCGCAACTTGAACTTTCTCAAGGGGGGGGGGGGGGATAATTTGCCTAATTTTCACGGTCAAGGGGGGGGGGTTAATTACCCCTACGACACCCCCTCCCCCCCCCCCAAATTGCGGCCCTGTATGCACCCCTTCCAGAAATTTTTTCTGAGGTTTCCAGCTTAAGAAGCTGGTTTTGTAATGATAGCCGACATCAAAGAATAGCTGGAAAGTGATTTTCTGGGATGTCGGTGTTCATGCTGAATAATTTTCATTTGTAAACCTGGGATCTCTTTGTTGTCCAAAAAAATTTAAACGGCATTGAAAATTGGCTTGAATCACAAGCGCCCAAAATTGACTGTTTTTTAAATACCGTCATTTTGGATTCTTGATCCGATCAAGTTTATAGCTGTTAGAAAGCTTGTGAAAAGAGCTTTCTAATGGCATATAAGTGGCATATAATAAGTGTAGGCGTACGCCTATGGTCACCTATGGCTTTTGTACAGGTTCAGGAGATATCCCTCGTTATCCTTCTTGCAAGTAGGTGCTCTAGACTAATCAACCTTTTTTCGATATTGTTGTAGGGTTTATGATACCTAAGTGTAAAATTTTTGACCCAAAGAAACAATTACGATATGTTTACAAAACGATTTTTTTGACTAAAAAGGCAAAATTAGGTAGGATACGGCTCTTTGTTCAGCAAACCTGACATGCCATTTAAAAGAGCAACTAAAAATGCACCGAAAAAGGCTTCAAAGTATGAAAAAACAAGGTCTTTGAAATGTTAAGCGACTGTTTCGAAAAAATTAACAAATATTTCAAAAAGCATTTAAACGGAATTTTTTTTCACCGCTAGACTAACCTGAAATTCTGACACCGAATTTGTGTTCAGCATGCTTGATTTGCTATTTGAACTACTCTTAAAAATTAAAAGTCATCGTCAAAATTTGAATTTCTCTCGAGACACTAATTATTCAAATATATTTTACAATTGACCGATTTTCGGTCAATTGCTGTCAATTGACCGATCAATTGAACGAGTTTTATTTGACCAGTCAATTGCTGTCAATTGACAGGTCAATTGACCGAGTTTTATTTGACCGGTCAATTGGTCAACCCTAGTTTAGAACTTCAAATTTTGAAAAGAGAAAGAATTTTACTAGAGTTGTGATATTTGCGCGAAAATTGAAAAGTCCGAATTTCGCGCGAATATTCGGAATGTTCGCGAATGTTCGCGAAGATTTAAATTTGGATAAAACGGAAATATGCCACGTTCTGGAGAAAAAGTGCCACGTTTTTTCGATTCTAGTCAAGAAGGCGAAAAAGTGCCACGTTTTTTTTAATTTGCCTAGTTTTGCACAGATATGCTTGATTTTATTGGTCGCTTTGTTTCCAAGGACATATCAATAGCAAGCTAATGGTAATCTTCAAAATTTCAGGTGTGAATCATTGATTTATCTAAGAAACCGTATTGTCAGAAAACGTGGCAGATTTTCACAAAAAGCGTGGCACTTTTCTCCAAAACGTGGCACATTTTCCTAAAACGTGGCAGTTTTTGACAAAAACGTGGCACTTTTTCACAAAGCGTGGCACTTTTTCACTAAAACGTGGCGCTTTTTCGCCTTCTTGACTAGAATCGAAAAATCGTGGCACTTTTTGACAAAAACGTGGCACTTTTTCTTCAGAACGTGGCATTTTTACGTATCGTCCATTTAAATTTGCAGAGAGTAGCGTTTTACGACAAAAAAAATCCCACAAAATTTATTTAGATGTTTTTACGGTGAGTAGACGTTTCCCTACCAATGTTGCGTTTGCAACATTTGGTAGGGAAACGTCACAGGGATGTTTCCCTACCAAACGTTGCATTTTTCAAATTTCAGTTTTTTATATGTTTATCTCGTTGTTTTTACTATTTAATTTTATATCATACGAGCAAATTCATTTTTTCTCAAATTTATTCAAGCAACAAATAACAAAACGAAACAATAACATCAAATTTTGAACAATAATGAAAAGGTATTAGTTTCTACGATATCCTTGTTAGTCCATTTGAATGAATTCATCTAAAAAGAAAATAAAAACAAAAATATCGAAGCATATTTCAGCATAATACTGAAAACCATTATTGTTAGCAAAATTACACCAACTGACATACGGACAGTTATTACGTGAGCTTGCAATTGATTAAAAGTGTATTTCGACAAATAACGCCAAATTTGAAAAATGCAACGTTTGGTAGGGAAACGTCACAGGGACGTTTCCCTACCAAATGTTGCAAATGCAACATTGGTAGGGAAACGTCTATACCCCATTTTTACAGCAATATTATCTACAACATCGGCCTTTATTTGACCGAAACACTCACAACAGGCAGGGGACAACAAATCTAATGCAGCAAGATATAGCGAGAGTTGACTGTATAGCGGTAGTAAAAGAATGTCGGACCCTAGGTGAGAACGAACTTTTTGCACCTACACTATATCGAGAGTAGACTATATACCTAACAAATTGCAATGATATATGACAGACGCACTGTGGCGAGAGCGCACTATAGCGAGGGAATGGTTGCTTCATGTTTGAATTATACCAACCGATTCACCGAACAAGTCGCACTATACCGAGGATAGCACTATAGCAAGAGCGCACTACATCAAGAGTTGGCTACAACTAAACTTTGTCTTTGTGTTTTTTTAAAGGTTATCTTCAGTATTTAGACTGAAAACATGTTTTCCAGAGGAAAAAAACATTTTTTAAATAAAAGTTTTGGTCAAAACATCAATTTTAGACGAATTTTTTTTACCAAAATCACAAAAGTTCTTCACCGAACCTTCGCGTTTTTATAAGAGCGCGAAGATACAGGGTGGGCCAATTTTTTGGAACACTTTAAACGATCATAACTTTTTCCTATGATGGAATTTCGAAATTCTGTAAACGCCATTTGACTCAGAATCAAAAAACAATTTTTTTGGTGCATGGAGCTCGAAAAAAAAATTTTGGTCAAAATTTTCGAATTTGCCTTGGTCTCCCCTGTGTTCTAAAAACGTCGATTTTTTGCACAACAACAACAAGCAGTGGCAAAAAATCGACGTTTTTAGAACACAGGGGGACCAAGGCAAATTCGAATATTTTGACCAAAACTTTTTTTTCGAGCTCCATGCACCAAAAAAATTGTTTTTTGATTCTGAGTCGAATGGCGTTTACAGAATTTCGAAATTCCATCATAGAAAAAAGTTATGATCGTTTAAAGTGTTCCAAAAAAATTGGCCCACTCTGTATTTTATCTTCGCGCGAATATTCAGACTTCATAACTCTAAATTTTACAGAAATGATTTAAAATCGAAACTCTAAAATTTCCAATTTTCAATTTCAATTCAATGCTGGGAATTTACCGGAGGTAGAAGTTACTACGGTGTTAATTTACAATTGCAATACTTCAGATCATATTTCAAATATTTGACTATCAGCTTCTGTGGACTTGTATTCAATTAAAAGCCTTATCTGTCTCCGATGGTCTACCGATTTATTCGGCAATTATTGAATGATGAACGCGTGATACAAAAGGTTGGTCAACATATAAATTTTTAATCTAAATTTCTATGTCCTCTTTTCAGATGGCCGACTCGAGCTTTATGAGGCAGGCTGCACGTTACTTTGTTTCCTCCGTCTATCGATTCAGAGGTCTAGCAGAAAATAACAAACAGCTCAGCAATTCCAGTAGAAGGATCACAAGATTTTCTAAGCTATTCAAAGAAGAATGGAAGAAAGCCCTGGACAAATCAAAAGAGTTGAAAGGTTGACTTGTATTGTATTCTTGTATCCCGTTACACAGTCAAATTTTGAAAATAGCTTTATTATTTTAGTAGAGAGCAAGCACAATAAATCGGTCAACAAATTATTCAACTCATATTTCTACATCATAGCTTAGAGCTTATAAGTTAGGGACAGGGCTGATTCGCCGCCACGGTGTTCGCCGTCGCGATTTTATGTGTCAACCTTAAAATCGATTTACAGCCTCAAAGGAGCATGATATCGAGGCAGTCTCTTTTTAAAGATAGCTGAGATCATGAGCTACAACCTAACTTAGAGCGTTTTTAGAATTTTTTTTTACAAAAACGCCGGAAAAACTTTTTAAAAACGTCTTCAGGCGAATTTTTTAACGGCGAATTTAGTCAACGGCAAATGGATAAATTTTTTTAAAGGGCCATTGCCACCTGTTTTGAATTGTCCCCCGCCAGTTCAAAAATTTTTCCTAATTATTGAACTTTTGTACGGATTTTCCAGCTTGTTTTCTAACAAAACAAGGCCTAGACTTTAATTTTAGGTAAAGTTTGTTAGAAACCAAGTTGAAAAATTCGTACGTAAATCCAACGATAAAGAAAAAAATTTGAATTGGCGGGGACAACCGTTGTCGGAGACGGCAATGGTCCTGAATTGCTGCAAAAAGACTACTTTCTGCAAACATTGTTGCTGTAAAAAGACTTTTTTATTCATGCAAATGGACTTTTTTGCTGCGAAAAATATTCGTTCCAGCAAAAAAAAGTCTTTTTGCAGCAGAAAAGAAATTTGTCCAAAACGGGTACCGTTACGGCGAATCAGCCCTGACCTAGTAAGTTATTGTCTCGTGTAATAATGCTAAAAGAATCACTGGGAATGGGGTTCAGAATGAGATCATCAATTAAGAATGAGTGGTGGTGTTTCAAGCGGCATGCTCACCTGTTTAAATTTGTCCCCGCTAACTCAAATTTTTTTCCCTATCATTGAACTTCTGAACGGATTGTTCAGCTTCTTTTCTAATAAAGCAAGGCTTAGAATTTAATTTTAGGTATAATTGTGTATAAAACCGAGTTAAAATATCTGTACAGAAGCTCAATGATTCAGAAAGAAAAATTGAATTGGCAGGCACAAATTTAAACAGGTGAGCATGCCCCTTAAAACTCAATATAGTGAGATTTTGCTTTCTCGCGTTTTTTCGACTGGCCAAGCTCTGATCATTTTTTTCGTAGAAATGATCCAATTTTTTCACTGTTTAGAAATCTATTCGAAAACTGAGAACGTGATCGCTTCCACCTTGGCCAGTGAATTAACAAAGAAAAGCAACAATAAAGTTTGAGAAAATATATTTTCTCACACAAACAATGCTTACTACACAAATGGTTGATTTACATTACTATAACTCACATATAACACGCCTCGAAATTTAAAAAAATTCACTATATAGGCTGTGCCATTTAGCCTTGCGTATTTCAGCTGTCGAAATTTTCTCCATAAATAGGTAAAATAGGCCATTTGACCCAAATGGCCTACACGGCTAAAACGCCCGGGTCAATATTCCACAGCCAACAAGAGCCACAGGAGAAAATGGCATAGTCAATATCTACCGGGCTAAATACGCCATTTAAACCCCAATTGGCCTCTACGGTAAAAACTTTTATTTGGAGGCGTGTTACATGCTTAACAACAAATGGAATTATTTAGCAATTATCACAGAGATTCAACACTGATTGTATCAAAATGGGGTTGTGGGAATGAAGGCACAGCTCGTTGCTTTTGCTTGCTTTTCAACTCCAATGGGTTTAACCCGCTGGGAGGCAATGCTTGTCCGATGCTTTCTATTAATTCTTTTTCTCCTACTGAAGAGCCTACGGTTGGTGGACCCTCTGTTGAAGGTGGCAAAGCGTAGTGGAAAGAGGCGTAACTAGGTGGCTTTTTGTCTCTTCCTTGCATCACACCTTTGCATCTAGTTGGTGCTGTGGATGTGCGATTAGCTCTGGCACTATGGCCTCTGACCAACTGACGAGGGTTGGGCGAAGTGTTTGAAAACTGGCTCATTTGAGAAGGGGTTTGTTGTCTGCTACCATCCAGACAAATGCTCGGAGAAACTGGCACGTAATTAGGCATGTGGCTTGAGCCATCAACTCCTGGTCCACTTGGGAGAATATAGCAGATGTTTCACTAGTAGGTGGTGGGAGCCCTCACTTCCAGTGGTTGGTTTTTTCGGCTTGTGCTGAATACTGGGATGCTTTTGTCCTGAGCACAAATGGAAACTCTTCTTCTAATTCTGCAGAGTTTAATTCTTCGTTAGGAATATTTGCGGAACGGAAAGGGCTGTTGGACGAAGTGCTTTTCCCTCTGGTCCTTCACCAATGGAATGATACTCGATGGGCACTGCTTCACATGTTACTAAGCCGCCGTTATTATTTTTGCTGCTAATAGAACCAGTTGAAGAACTAGTGCCTGCATTAAGTGGAAGTTGAGCATGACTCAGTGAGCGAGATCTGACATGTACCAAGTTGACCACGTGCCCTTTGCTGAGTGGTCGTCTTGATCCGCTGGTCATGGCTCTGAGAAGATGACTTCCTGAAGAAGGGGATTGAGGTTTGCTGTTCTCTAAAAATGTTTTTTTGGGGTGCCTTCAGGCAATTTTCGGACATTTTTCAAATTCGCGCCTTTTTGAATTTTGGTTTCTGCTGTTTTCCTGCAATTCTTTTATTTTTTAGTGATTAAAACAGGATTGAAACGGGATTGGTTTTGGGAGATCGTGTCAGCCAATATTTTGATTAGTTTTAAAAATTCTGTTGTTACCATTCTATTCAGCGTAAAAAAGAGGCCCGGGATTTGGTCAGAGCATAACCATGAAACAAATAGTTTCAGTGACTAAAATGTGACGCCAAGGATCGCCAAGTTTTTTTTCTGGTGTGGTAGGAAAAAACCTTGGCGATCCATTTTTAAAACTAATCAAAATATTGGCTGATACGATCTCCCAAAGCCAGTCCCGTCCCAATTCCGTTTCCGTCACTAATTTTTTTTTATGTTAGGACGGACTCAAATACCGTATTTCCTCTAATAGAGCCACCACTCCTAATAGAACCACCCTCTCATATTTGAGGATATGTATCTTGGGGGAGGGTAAATATTTTTCAAAGCTGTTTAATGCAATTTCTTAACTCCCCGAGCTCTACCGATTCCATTGTTTCGATTTTGGATTTTCACCCAAAAAGCTCGAGATTGACCCAAATTTTTTTAAATTTTCGGGCATCCAAAAAAAAGCCACTGGTGGCTCTATTAGAGGAAATACGTTATGTGACCTAAGCAGCAAAAACCTCGAATTAAAAAAATGTCCGAAAATTGCTTAAATGCCTAAGCAACATTTAAAAAAAACCAACCACTAACCTTTAACCATCGACAAATGACCCGTTTGATTGTGTCGTTCAATAGAAGCATTAATCAGAGTAGCCCCATATCCTGGATTACTTATACCATCTACGGCAGTTTGAGTAGCAGAGCTTGAAGATTGAGCATATTGACCACCCACTCCACTATGCACAGTCAGGGAATAATTGAAAAGCCCTAGCATTAGTGGCATGCATCACTTGAACCAGTTGAGGAGAAGTAGAAGGGGTAAAACTGAAGGGGTCATGAATCTCGCTTACAACAGGGAAAGGAAAGGCATTGGACTCGCTGGTGTTGAATTAGCATCCACACTCATTCTATCAGTGTCATTGTTGTGCCTGTGATGACCACTTTGCACTCGTCTCCCACCCTCGCTGTCCTCACCCATCTGCGAAGAGAATTGGGCACGGCGCCTGCTGTTTACACTAACATGATAGCCGAATGCTTTGAGAATGTCACTTTTGCACATCGGGCAAGTGCGATGCTCCAACAGCCATGGATCAACGCAGGACTTGTGGAATATATGCCTAAAACCCTACTTATTTATATTATCCACGTAAATTGGCAATTAATCACGATGTGTAGTACGCATTGCGTACATCTGTCTCAAAAAATAAAAAGTTGCTTTTTTACCTGCAAGGGAGCATTCTCACAATATCTCCAGTCCTATATGGGTCTATGCAAACTGGACAATCTGAATCCAATTCCTTGTCTCCAGCTTTTACAGGTCTAGTCGGAATTCTAGTAAGTGCTTTTTGGCCGCATTGAACAGTCTTCGCTGCAGACGATCCTTTGCATGTGCATACCGGAACCTTTGGACATAGTAGAAGACTAGCCAGGCTAATGAAATAACCATGAGAATGATGAAGGAAATGCTCACAAACAGGACCTGCAAAAAATTCAATGCAATAATTTTTATGGCCAAATTACAAATCGAAATAAAGAACAGCATTTTTACGGTAGAATATCACACAGAAAGCGATCAGAAATATACACATAGCAAAATTATCACTAAAAAGATTGAAAAAGATCGACCTTATGACTTTTTAAAGCTACATTCAACGCTCTATTAATTTCATTCTAAACATTTCATTCCCGCCTATGATTGTCCTAAATTTTCAGGCCTTTTATCAATTAAAATTAGTCAATCTATAGAATGACTCATCGTGGATGAGTCGTAAAAACTGCACCATTTTTCGGAAATTTTTGTCGAGCGCTTCTGCGAACCGGTAAAATCTCAAAAATAATAAGGTTTCAGTCAACAACTTAACACCTACAAGACCGACTGTCACAAATGTATATTCTGGTGCAGCATTTCATGCTCTACAAGACTACTCGAAAATTCAAAAGCGTGAATTGAACGGCAAAGTAGTACTATTTTTGAATTGGCGCCAAGAAAATTCGCTACTTTTTTTAAATTACCTGCAAAATTCTTTTTACAAATCATGTTGCTTTCATGTTTGAACTGAATTTGTAGGATTTTGATGCTTTTTCTTCTCATGCTGATATTTTTTGTAATTTGTGATTTAAAAAAATTCCGTCAATTAAATTCAAAAATTTGCTTTTTTAAAAAACAGTGTTTTCAAGAAATTGCTTATAACTTTCTGCCAATACTCTGTTCGCGGGACATTTTTAATGTTTTAGAAAGCTGATATTCTGTTGCACATTTCAACACCAAATGTGATACATTTGAACCGCAAGACACTTTTAAAAAAATCAGTTTCAATCGAGCATTTTTTTGATATTCATTATTTTTTTCCAAATACCATATTTTTACTCATTAAGACAGGCAATATTTGCTCACTCATTTGTTATTACAAGTAGAACAGAATGGGCACTTATGCACTGAGGAGGGCGCATTTTTCAGTTATTTAGAAATAGTGTTTAAACGTTTCTTAAGTGATTTTTATATGCTTAAAACGATAAAAAAAGCTATTTTCTCACATTTTTCCACACAAAAATGAATTTTTTGAAAAAAAAAATTTTGACCAAAATTCGACTTTTTGTTTGGGGGATCAAGCTAAACCATCCTAAAGAGGTACCCAGACAACCAAAAAATATGGAATTCGAACATAGTTTTGTTGATTGGGGCCTACCGCATAAAGAAACTCTGGTATGCATACATTTTTATGCATCCAGAGTCACTTTCGAGTGATTTGTGTCTAAGGTATGTGGGTGTGCGCATCTCAACCCCAAGCCCCAAGCCCTTCGGGGCGCAGGGGCTTGGCGGTTAGAGATGCGCGCACCCACTTACCTTAGACATGATTCCGAGCAAGACTCTTGATCATAAACTGCATAAAGCGACTCTTTTTGCCAAGCTCCAGTGACCAAAACGGGGTGAATACCCTTATATAAGGTGGTTTACCTTGTCCCCAAGGCAAAAAGTTGAATTTCGGTCAAAAATTTTTTTAATCTATTTTTGTGTGGAGAAATGTTAGAAAATAGCTTTTTCATCGTTTTAAGCATATAAAAATTACTTAGGAGACGTTTAAACACTATTTTAAATAACTGAAAAATGCGACCACCCCCCCCCCCCCCCCAGTGCATAAGTACCACAGAATGTGCTGAACACGATGGTGCCAGGCGTTTCTGCATGGATAATGGATAAAGTGCGCCGAATCGGGTTCGAAAGATGACAAGTTGAGCATGGTCAAAATTTAGTACAGTACCTACAGGTTCTCAAGTGGTACGCTATCATTTTTATATAGCCCTTAAACTAACTCATCACACATCAAAAAAGGAATGTAGCTCTTGCGGTTCAAATGTATCACATTTGGTGTTGAAATGTGCAACAGAATATCAGCTTTCTAAAACATTAAAAATGTCCCGCGAACAGAGTATTGGCAGAAAGTTATAAGCAATTTCTTGAAAACACTGTTTTTTAAAAAAGCAAATTTTTGAATTTAATTGACGGAATTTTTTTTTAAATCACAAAATACAAAAATATCAGCATGAGAAGAAAAGCATCAAAAATCCTACAAATTCAGTTCAAACATGAAAGCAACATGATTTGTAAAAAAGAATTTTGCAGGTAATTTAAAAAAAGTAGCGAATTTTCTTGGCGCCAATTCAAAAATAGTACTACTTTGCCGTTCAATTCACGCTTTTGAATTTCGAGTAGTCTTGTAGAGCATGAAATGCTGCACCAGAATATACATTTGTGACAGTCGGTCTTGTAGGTGTTAAAAAGTTACCTAAAAAAATTCCCCTTTTTCTGTTCTTTATACCGTATTTACTCCAAGAGCTCTTCATATCAAGTTATTTTTCGATCACCCGAAATCTGAAAATTTTGAGGTCCATCTCAATATTTGTGGTGAAAATCCAAAATCTAAAAGCAGAATCAGTAGAGCTCATGGAAGTTAAGAAAACGAAAAAAAAACAGCTTTGCGGAATAATTTCTCTAGTTCAAGTTATAGGTTCTCAAAGTGGGGGGTGTCGAGCTATTAGAGACTGTAGAGCTATTAGAGTGAATACGGTAGTCAAAAAGCCAATATTTATCAATTTATACAACTAAAACACCACAAAATTAGCGAGCTTGCGATACTGATAATTTCAAGTGTATGTGTACGGTTACGTGTACGTTTAATTTTACGTGTACATGTACGGATAGGGTTTGTTTAATTTTAGGTGTACCGTATTTATTCTATTAGAAGGCCAGTCTCTAATACAAGGCCACCCCTTAGGGTACACCCGTTTGTGTCTAAAGCCGTTTGTGTCTAAACCGTTTGTCTCTAAGGCCGTTTGTGTCTAATTTTTAGATAACCTTATTTATTTTTATTGACTTTTTTCATCATTAAATCACAGTCAACCCCTAACATAGTGACACTTCGTGACACCTTTAATATAGTGACACCTTATTGTCGGCTAACACCCAGGTGTTGGTACACAGATAATGGTTCTCAGGCAGCTGTCCCCGGATAGTGCTACTTCGGCGCTGGTACTCATGTAGTGGTATTCTGGGCGTTAAGCGAATCGATCCACACCGTATAGGTCCATACACGAATTGGTCCATACTTTTAAAATTCATGCATTGAAAAATTCTCTCCTAATTTTTCAGTCTGAACCAACCTAACCAAGCGGTCGTCCACTTGGAGCAATTTTTTTGAATTTTTGGGTACTAAAACCTGTTTTCTGGACTAAATCGGGCATGCTGAGAATGATTTGATAGTGGTAAAATGGCGTTTCGTCAGGTATTTTTTTGGCATTAGGAGATAATTGATTTTACAAACTCGATTATACCAAAACTCAAAAATACCATGCAAAACGGCATTCTACCAATATCAAACCACATTCAGCATGCCCAAATTAGTCCAGAAAATAAAGTTTGGAACTTGAAAAACGAAAAAAATTTTTGATCCAAGTGGACGACCACTTGGCTTAGTCGGTTCAGACTTGAAAATATAAATTCCCACAAAATTTTTGTTTTGAGTAATTTTGGATGGTTTCGGGTGTTTTTTTTGTCGGTTTTAAGTGTGTTGGGTACTTTTAGTTTGGTTTGGTGGTTTTGAGTGGTTTAGGGTGGTTCAGACACATTCTAAAATTTTTCAAAAAAACAACAGGTGGGACCAAAACAACTTTTCAAAAAAAAAATTGACGAAATGTCTATTTACCGTAATTCACACTGCAAGGGTGAGGGGTAGGAGTGCACAATACAAATGAATTAGGTTATGTAAAAGATTAGACACAAACGGCCCTAGACACAAACGGTTTAGACACAAACGTCCGTGTCCACCCTTAGGGCCAAAATTAAGGGTTTAAACCACGTTTTATTGCATTTTTAACACAAAGCCAAAAAAAATTAGAGGTTGAAAAATAGAAGGTTATTGCCTTCTATTAGAATTAATACGGTATGTGTACGGGTAGGTGTAAGTTTGATTTTAGGTGTTAATGATTAATTGGGTGAGAGGTATTCAAAAAATGAAAAAATCCAAAATATATTTTTACTTACAGATGTTTTAGAAAAGCTCTTCAGAGCATCGTTATCAGCAGTGTCAGTCAGCTCACAAATAGTCAATGGTCCTGGATCTTCATCCACTGACATGTAAACAAACTTGGCAATAGTGTTCTCCACCACTTTGACGTGGTCTGATTCTTTGTGTCAACAATTACAAGTAGGGACTGAAGACCGTTTTCTATGGCCAGACGGGACAGCACTCTATGAATCAGGGGCAGCTCTTGAGGGCAGTTAGAGCAATTTTTCGCACTTGGTGATGACCAACCCTCCTGATCGAGAGTTGTCGTCATGGGATGTGCCAGTCAGGGTAACTCTGGTGTTGCTGAGTGGAGGGGAGCTGCTGGAGATTGTTGACGCATAATTTGCTGTTGAGGGTCGAACATGAGGGGTTGTACTGTGCTCGACATGCTTAGGTTGCACACCTGTTGCCCATTTTTGAGAATGGTTTCCAGTTGTTGGAATGTGTATTTGGCACTACTGCCAATACCAATGTTACTGCTGCCTCCACCGAACTGTGGACGGGATGGTTCGAAACTGACTTGAAAACTTGTTGCACCGCACGACAAAGTGTCCTAAAAATAGAAAACTTAAAACGGTAACGCCAAATTAACTGTACAACCCTAACTAACATGGGCACTTGTTAACTGCGGGGAGGGGGGCCTCTGTATAATCAAGTTTTTTGCTTAGGGAAAGACTTAGGTTAAGGGTAGGCAAGCGCATATCAGGACAAAATAAAACGTTTGTTTTCAAAGTGTGTGTCCTTCTAGTTATTTGTGGGCTAGATGCCACAAAAATAGTTAGTTATTTGGTAGTTAGTTAGTTTGGTAAAAACGTGCTTTTGTTTTTGCCTTTTGTTTCCGCCAAGGCTCTAATGAGAGCAGATCTAATTTCAAGTGATCTGAAACTTTCGTTTTTACTAAGTTTTTAAGCTCTCCTAAGAAATGACTGTCAGAGTTTCTAAATATACTAGTCAATTTTACATAGCTTAAAAATTAGGAAAAAAAGTTTCAGGCCACTTGAAGTTTGAGCAATTTTATATCCCCAATTATATCACATGAGAAATAGTTAGTGGATACAACACGCCTCAAATAAACATCTTATTTTTTTCGACTTTGGGGGTAAAACGGTGTTTTTGTCCCATGACCGAAAATCTCTAAAATCGACATAATAACGGGCAAAATGTCCGAAAATCTCGAAAATCGACAGTTTTTGACCCAAAAATGACTGGAAAAATCAGGGCAAAATGTGGGTCAGGATGAGTGGGTGGTCAAAATGAGTCATTTTTTTACTTTTTTTTTCGAGCGGGAAAAACATCGTTTTATCCTCCAAAGTCGAAAAAATAAAAAAAAGGTTTATTTTGAGGCGTGTTATATATAACACTCATAAATCTTGCTGAAGGCTGCTTTTAGCACTAAATTGTCACTTGCAATAATATCAACTATACCAACCTGTAATGAGCATTGAAATGCTGCAGAAAATATTGTGAATAAGAAGAGTGATTTGCAAAAGGATAGCACTGGCATATGGCAAATGTCAAAAAAAGGTTTTTTACCCACAAAAACCTGAAAAGACTTGAATTAGAACAATAGGTATATGCTAACGCTAGTTCACGCATCCAATAACAAACACGGCCAAGCATTATTTCCTGTTTTTTTGAAAAGTGCTTCATAAAAACATTTTTACTTATACAATTTTCTGAGTACTAATAAGCTCCTCAGTACAAAAGGAATAGACTGATATTTGCAAGGTATGGAAATGACGACTCAATGTGGAAAATAAGCTAAAAAGCGTAGTATAGCCAGCCACACACGCCAGCTGACAGCTATCTTGTGGTCATTCAATAATAGTCTTTTGTAAACAAACGTCTTTCTTTTTGTTGCTTATAAACACTGCGATGCAATGACCAAAATACTGCTAATAGTTAAAGAGGCTGGCCGACTATTATTACTGCAGAGGTCAGTTTTCGAAAAGTAGGTCAAAAACACAAAGTCAAACATTTTAAATCAGGGAACGGCACTTAGAAGATTTACGGGGCGCTATGACATGTCGATTTTAGTGTTTTATTGGGTAAACGGAATTTTGCAGCTAATTCTCGTAATCTTGCAGCAAATATTAGTAAATTTTGCGGGAATTCGAATTTCCTAGTCAAAAAATGACTTGGATCGCTCAGAATCCCAGCCCGGAGTGGTCAGAAGCCCTGAAAGTTGGTTTTTGGGGGTTTACTAAAAAGGGGGGGTAAACTTTTTGCAAAAAATTCGATTGGTAGATCAGAATTCCGGTCCGAACGGCTTATTCGCTTAGAATTTCAGGTTTATGACGGTTTTGAGTGGTTCAGGGCGGAATTCTGAGCGATTAAGCCGGTCGGACCGGAATTCTGATCCGCCAATCGAATGTTCGCAAAAAGTTTACCCCCTTTAGTAAACCCCAAAAAACCAACTTTCGGGGCTTCTGACCACTCCGGGCTGGGATTCTGAGCGATCCAAGTCATTTTTGACTAGGAAATTCGAATTCCCGCAAATTTACTAATATTTGCTGCAAGATTACGAGAATCAGCTGCAAACGAAATTAGCTGCAAAATTACGAGAATTAGCTGCAAAATTCCGTTTTACCCGTTTTCATTTAAAAAAGTTACTTTAAAAAAAATTATTCTAAGGCACTCTAGTAGCCAAAATGTTCTCAGAAAACAAATCACTAACGAAATTGTGAAAGGAGGGCTTAGTTTTTGAGATAAGACCTACTAAGACCGTTCGAGATAAGACCGCGATTTAGATTCCAGAAAATCTTTTAGCTACTAAAGTGCCTTAGAATAAAAAATCTGTAAATAGCTACTTGTTGTTAATAGAAATACAAAAACTATCGAAAAAACCGCAATAATTTGCAGAGAGTGCGCTATAACGTAGCCATACTGCAAAAAATATTCTCAAATCAAGTGTAATACCTTGAAAAAGGTGAGAGTCTAAATCGGCGATGGTTTTAACCGAAGGGTGTTCACCAATAAAAAAATACTTAAACTTTAGCTCCGACTTCGTTAACTCGTTGGAGTTGAAGTCGGTGTTGAAGTTGGAACAACGTGTGTTCACGGTGCAAATAATCCAACTACGACTCCAACGTCAACTCGGAGTTTTTGAATGAGCCAAAAAAGCATAGACTAGCAAAAAATGCTGGTATACTAATAACTTTAAGTAAGACCTGGATTTGCAGCTTAATTTTGTGGTGCATGGAGGAAAGCATCTCAACAAAGAAATTCTCCGCAAGAATTAGAAATGCATTTCCTTTCTGCTTTGTGCTGGCCACTCGTTTTTGGCGGTTACAGTGGAGTGTTAGCGGGTTGAGGTGGATTTTTCGTTCGCCTCTCTCCATCTTCCTTTAGAGGTGGATAAAATTAGGAGAAGAAAAAGAAGTAGGAATATATGCCCATTCTACACACAAATTACCAGCGTCACCATAAGGAATATTGCCACCAACAAAGAGAGGGACTTTCAACTTTTTTTCATAGCCACTAATAATCGTTAGAAATAAAGGAAAGCTAATTTTACGTATGCACTAAAAAAAAACTACAGCGGACGCTCATTTTAAGTAGAGCAAAAATTCCGTAATTTCGATCGGTGTTTTCGTGTCCTTACATCGAGCTCGTCCTTATATAGACTGTCCTCAAAACTATCGTCCGCTATAACACTCCAAATACGTGTGCATTAAGATGTCATAAATAAAAAGTCCTAAAAGCAGGGCAGGAAATGATACTTCCAAAAAAGATTTTACGTCAAATCTTTTTGTCAAATCAAAATAGAAATAAGCACCATATGAAATTACCATTTTAATAAATACTCAAAATGCAATTTTCTAAAATTTTAATTTCCATCCCTGCAAACAAGGTTTTCTAAAACTGGTGTAATTTTTGGACACCGTGGGCACGTTGTTTTTATTTTTATTAGGGTTGAACAAATTTTCCGGCAAAAATATTTTGGATGGTAAACTACTGTTTAACAACCCGAGTTTTTACACAAAATATGGTCACACATCGACGACATATGAAAACATTATTATCATAATAATTGAATTTCAAAATTTTTATACGAAATCGGATATTTTCTTCAAATAATAATTATAGCCCAAACACCAAGTCATGTCATTTGTAAAACATCAAAAACTAACCTAATCTTTAATTTCTCACTCCAGTGCTTATTTTAAGAAGCACTGCCAGCAACATCAAAGAGAGACCAGTAAATTCTACCAGCTAACGCAAAGAGTTCAGCTTATTTGTTTATTAATTCCCACAACATAAAGAGAAAGAAGTGCACCAGCTAAACTTTCTACTGCGTCAGTCCCCCCCCCCCTAAATTTACATGCCCTTGTGTTCATCCATTCAAGCGCCTTCCACTCCAACACATACTCCTCATAAGGAGCACCACCACCAAACTCGTTGACCTTGCAGTTATTTTTGGGAGAGCAAAAGGGAAGCTAACCCAAATAGGCAAATGTAGATCTGCCACACTTTGACGTCTTTTGCGTAGCTACATAGGACTTTAGAAAATTAAAATAACTATTTTTTCCCAGCTAGCAAACGAAGTGAATTGCACTCTTATCGTGTCCTTGGTGTCCTTATAGCTATTTCTGCACGACACTTTCTCTTATTACAGAAATTTTGGGACACATTTTTAACGAATAAACGAAAATGTCTGGTTGTCGCGAAAACACTAAATTTAGGGTTTTGCAAATAATACAGTGTTTCACAGCAATACAGAAAGCTGATTTAAATAAATATTTCCTGTGGCATCCAAGAAAGCCAAATGACTTCATCGAACAAATATACTCTTGACATTGTGTTTTTTTATTTTGCCATCGACCTTCAAAAGACCATGGTTTTCGAACGTAATTTCAATTAGCGGGGACACTTTTTAAATTCAAGAATGTTCAAAATGTTTTTCAATAGTTTTTTGTTTGCATTTCGAATTAAAATTTTGTGTATTGTTAAAGGAAAAGCTGAAAAGAAATATCATTAAGTTATGGTGCAGTGAAAGTCGGGAACTAGTGCGATCTGGCAATGTCAAGCAACGTTAGGCTCGACTATTCGATGGTAAAAACGTTTTAAATTTTTTTAAATTCAATTAAAATATGAGTTTGAATAAAAGCTGTTTAATATTTTCGAAGTAAAAAGTGTCCCACGCCAATTTGAAATTTGGAAATGCGGCTGCGTCTAGAAATCATGTTCCTTTAATTAGATTCTGTTCTAAAATGAAATTAAAAAGTCGATGATGAAATATCAAGAAACAATGCCACAAACTTATTTCGGCGCTACTGGAATTTACCGCCAGCCCCCAATAATTTAGGCTTAGCCTTAAGGTTAGGCCCTTAGGTCTTAGGGCCTGGACAGTACTAATAGCAGCTTTTCAAACAAATTAAAAATGGTGGTTTTAGGTACCCTAAAAATGAAGGGGGGGGGGGGTGGTTTGCGTGGGTATTATCCAGCAGCTTTTTGGGGGCGGTTATATTCCAGCAGCATCCATATTTCAATTCGAAAACCTAAACCTAAAGTTTTCGCGCTTTAACCAAAAATAAACAAAATTCTATAAATTACCTACACATCTACCTAATTCCTCAATTAAAATTTATAATAGAGGCGAATTTGAGTACAAACCATTAGAAAAACGGTGTAAATAGTAGAGAAAAAGACTTAAACCCACCTTCCACACAGTCCTTCTACTTTTGGCTGTTGAGAGGAAGTAATTATGCGGTAGAAGTAGTAGAATAAGAGAGGAGGAAGAAAAGAGTTTGAGGGAGAACCTCCGAAGCTCTGAATTGGCGGAACAGAGTGTGGGGAGAAAAGAGAAAGTTGGTTGGCTAGCTGGCTGAACTTCTCAATCCGCCCAATTAATCCATCTGGATGGGGTAGCAACCAGATGAGGGTAGAAGAATATATCCAAGCTTGCCACACAGACTCCAAATGTGGATTGATTCGTGGAATAGAAAGGGATGGAAAACACGCACGCAAAATGAATGCCCTCTCCAACAGCTAGCTGGCCATCCAGGCAAACAAGTCCTGAGGAGCAGCTAGCCAATCAATAGGCCAGCAGGAAGTTAATCCAGACGAGGACGGATGGAAACAGATAGAAAGAGACTGCTTGGCCGCTGCACACACACCTCTGGGGCAGAGACACACACCCATCAATTTGCATTTGAGGGAGCAGGCTGGCGCACATGTATGTGTGTTTGGATGAGGAAGCAGATTTAGCTGGAAGATGGCTTTTCCAACCAACTTATTATTGTTGGGCTGGTTGCTGTCAGTGGTATGGATGTGCAAAAGTGCCAGGAATTAGTCTAGATGGTGAAGATAAGAATGAGTTTGCTGCGAAAATTAGGAAAAATTTAGAGAATAATGGGTAAAAATATTCGGAGCGAAGGTTTGAAAAATGACAAGAGTGTAATTGGCACATTCTCGAGAATGCCAGTGCAATTGTTTATTTTTCCTAGGACTCAAAACATAAAATTTTAAAAGTGAGTTATTAGCGTTGTATTTTTTGATATTATTTTTAAATTATATAAGAATCTTTACCCCTCAAATTAATCAAAATTTACACCGAATGAAAATTTGAAAATGTCTTTGAACGCTAAGAAAACTGAGAAGGCAAAATCAATACCAAAGAAAAACCGCAGTTTCTCTAAAAAAACTCCATCGCTAGCTGTGCTAACTTTCTTTCAAATATAATTGAGGTAGTATATAAGCTCTAATAGACCCCGGGAGAATTGATTTTTCAACATTTTTTTTCTGAAGTGTAGAGGGAGGTAAAATCCAGGGTTATCAGTGAAAATGCCAAGAGCAAAAATATTTTGGCATTTTTACTTACCCCCAAAATCCAGGGTTGGGAACTCCAAATTTAAAAGAAAGAAAAAACACTTGGCCAAAATAAATACAATTATGTCATTTTTCGTCAGAAAATGCCATTTTCATCTAGTGCTTATTGGTTTTTAAGCACCAAAAAATATTTTTGACCTACAACATTAAAAATAAAAAAATTTGGGTTCAAAAAGTACAAATCTGTTTAAAAAGTACTTTTTGATACCCTGGGGTGGTAGTAACAATCAACGGATAAAATCCGCGGATACGGATAAAATCCGCGGATAGAAATATCCGCGGATAAAACCCGTAGTAACAATCACGGATAGAAATATCCGCGGATACGGATAAAATCCGTGGATTATCCGCAGCTGAGGATAAATCCGCGGATATATCCACGGATTTTATCCGCGGATAAAATCTGCTTATGGTTATTTTCACTAAAAGTAAAAAAACTTAAACTAATATTTTTTATGTTCTCCTTAAACCAGGAAAATGTTTTATTTATATTTATTCACGTGTTATTTTACAAAATCAGTCGAAACATATTGCATAATTTTTTTTCACCATGTTTTTGAAGAATTTTGCACAAGTAATCCCTTAAATCTGTCAAAAGTTTTATAATTTCTACAATAAGTCAACACAGTGATGGAAAAAGTATTTCTTAAAAAATTGTACACTTAGAAATCACAGAAGCTCTTTTTCAAAGTTTTATGTTAAAATCCAGAGTATAGCTTTGCGCAGATAGATTTGTTTTTGGAATACTGATTTAATGATTGCTAAGCATTTTCTCTGTGCTAAAACGATGAAAAAAAATTGTTTTTATGATTTTTGAAAAAGAAATCTAATGCAGCAAAAACACGACTAAAAGACTGCTTTTTAAACAAAACTTCTTTTTTAGTAGTATAGTACACATATTCAAACGTATACAAGCGTTTTTGGATGGTAATCGACTTTAAAATACATAAGAAAATATTTTATCCGTGGATTTATCCTGCTCCCGACCAGGCTAAGGATAAAATCCGCGGATACGGATAAATATCCGTGGATATTTTATTGTTACTACGGATTTATCCGTGGATAAATATCCGCGGATATTTATCCGCAGGTACGGATAAATCCGCGGATTTTATCCGCGATATTTGATTGTTACTACGGATTTTATCCGTGGATATTTATCCGTATCCGCGGATATTTATCCGCGGATTTTTTGATTGTTACTACCGATTATCCGTATCCGCGGATTTTATCCGAGGATACGGATTTATCCGCGGATATTTTGATTGTTACTACCACCCCTGGTGAAACCTCTATTATAAGCCCACCCTCTAATAATAGCCCATGTCCCTATTTGACTGAGATTTCAAAATTAAAGGGGCATGCTCACCGTTTAAATTTGTCCCCGCCAATTCAAATTTTCGAAAAAAAATTGAGGGAAAAAATTTGAATTGGCGAGGACAATTTTGTAACAGGTGACCATGTCCCTTTTAAGACCATTTTTAATTGACAAATTCAAGATTTGACCTTAGTAGCGAATACCCTCCATAAAAATTTTTCCTTCTAAATCTTAAGTAAAGAGTACCGAAATGTATGTCTTAGACCTAAGAAAAAGTGCGTGATACATTTATTAGTCAAACTTCCGTACGCTGGCCTACATCCGAGCTTAAGTCATGAGCCTAAACTTGTTGTTTGAAAGGGTAGTTACAGCGATTTTGGAAGAGTCAGATTTATGGGCCGGTATTCGCTACTAACGCCCAAGATTTTTAGGGTATTGAAAAATGACAGCCCTTTTAACTTTTAATAGAGGTTATGAGGTATATGTTGTTAGGCTAGCTATAACTTAAGTGGTAACTTATGTATAATACATAGGGCAAAAGCGCGACCTTGCATCAAGTTTAATTAAAAAAATAAATAAGGATTATTTTAAATACCCTAAATGCTCTATTAAGTACCCACTCTCTAATAACTACCCACCCCTAATTTTTTAGACTAGGGTTTCAGAGTTAGAGACATTTTTGATTAGCAATTCAATATTTTTTATAAGTTGAAAAATAACTACGCATGGGTACTTAATAGAGCATTTACGGTAAGGTAGAATATGAAATTTTAAAAATTAGGTGCTTGATTTTCAGTAATTTGGTGTTGCAATTAATGAAAAAAACTTAAAGAACCATTCGTATCTCACAATGTTTTACCAAACAGCCTCGTAACAATCAAAGTTAAATAGCTAATAAAACGATTCGAGAAAATTTTGCTAAAACCACAGGAATTATTCACATCTTTTAAAAAGTACATAAATGACGTTTCTTTCGCTAAGTTCCTTCAAAAAAATTAAACTTGCTCAGGGATCGGAATTCCATAGCTAAAATAAGCAGCTAATTTTCCATTGTCTGAGTCTGCGTTGTCCCGCAATTAGAAGCACTGAGATAAGCTCTTTAATAAATAATTAGGCAGAAATTCTTATATCAGTCTGGCTAGGTAATTGCAAAAAGTGGCGGCTAGAAAGAACACATTCCCTAGATTTCTTGCTTTACAGCTTTGAATTTTTGTTCTGAGAACGAGGGCTTATACTCAACCAACATTGAATGGAGGGAAGCATAAAATGAGATTGAATGGACAATTTCCATAGCAACCTTTTAACTGGTGTGTTAATTGGACAAGAGGGGAGAGAGGGTGCTGCTCCCAACACCTCATCATATTTTATATGGACGAAGTTGAGAATTGGATAATTAGAAGCGAGAAAAATTGAGTGTTGTGCGGAATGATTAATGAAGCGGCTAGAGTATATACATACACACAGCCACAATCAGTCAACCGAATGCTTAATGAGCTTACAAGTGAACGACATTTGAGAAAGCAAGCAGCTTAAAAACAATATTACGCACTATTACATATGCCTCGAAAATCGATTGAATAAGATGAAAATGTCTGAGAAAACAATGGAAAAAGAACACCTAGTAAAAGTGTGCAATTTAGAGTGTTCCTAGCATACAATTCCATGAATGTTCGTACAAAATTTATAATACAAATCAGCTTCCGTGTAAACACCAAAATATTTTAGCAAGGAAAAGCAAAAAGAAATATGAAAAATTGATAATAAAGGGCTAACGTACATTTTTGAACTTCTTGCTTCAATTTTTGAATTGAACTTTGTGTTTGTGTTTTATTTTTGAAGTTTTTATGAAAAGTTATTGTTTTTTATAAGATAAATATTATAATTACGTTTTCGGCTAGGGGAGATTTGGCAAAAAGGTGATCTGGCAAACGTAGGTTTCGGCAAAACGATATTTAGCAAAAACGAGATTTGGCAAAAATATAATTGGCAAGCTTAACTGAGCTATTAAAGGGGCATGATCGTGCCCGATGGGGAGAAAAGGCGCGAGCCAGCAGTTCATTTCTTTCTCGATAAATTTTTACATTCGTTGTCGTCTAGATTTTTAAGTTTTCTGTCGAGTTTTTAAAAGCAGTATAAGGTCATCTATATCAGATTTGACGCAGAGCGAGTGAAAAATGGAACGATTCGAAAAAATTCGAAAAAAAACTGCTGGTTCGCGCCTTAACGCACGGGCATGCCCCTTTAAGGACAAAAGGACCCTAGATTGCTTACAGTCGACTCTCGATTTAAGGACACCCCCAAAAGTTCGTTCCCCAGCTGAGTCCGACACTTTTTTTTAGCTCGATTTTCGAAGCTTTTTTAGAATTCTGTTTTGACAGTCTGGTCGTAAATATCGCAAGGATGCCGATTTTGCCGATCGTTTTTCAAAATCCAAAACTTTTTCTTCTAAAAAAGCAGAACTCGATTTAAGGACAGGCTTTTTCTAAAACCTCGATTTAAGGACAGGCTTTTTCTAAAATCCCTGTCCTTAAATCGAGGGTTTGCTTTTTAGAAGAAAAATTTTTGGATTTTGAAAAGCGATCGGCAAAATCGACATCCTTGCGATATTTGCGACCAGACTGTCAAAACAGAATTTTAAAAAAGCTTCGAAAATCGAGCTAAAAAAGTGTCGGACCCAGCTGGGGAACGAACTTTTGGGGGTGTCCTTAAATCGAGAGTCGACTGTAGCTCAAAAAATGCCCGAAAGCATTTTTTAACGTCTTGGCTACCAAACGGTTGGCCAGACTTGCGTACACATTTTGCGGACGCAACATTTGCGGACCAAATTTGCGGATAAATATTTGCGGACGAGACTTTGCGGACCAAATTTCGCGGTTGCAACATTTGCGGACGAACATTTGCGGACCGACTTTTGCGGATAAACCGAAGTTTGGCAGAAAAGGAGCAGAAAAAAGGGAACTTATTGGGTTGGGGGCGGGTTTTTCACTTATTTAAAAATAGTGTTTAAACGACTCCTAAGTAATATTTATATGCTTAAAACGATAAGAAAGTCAATTTCTAACATTTTTCCACACAAAAAATGGTATTTTTGGAAAAAAAATTTTTGACTTTTGCCTTGGGGGACCAAGGCAAATTTCCTTGTATTAAGGTATTCTACCCCGTTTGGTCACTGGAGCTGGGCAAAAAGAGTCTCTTTATGCATTTTGATCAAGAGTCTTGCTCTGAATTATGTTTAAGGTAAGTGAGTGCGCGCATCTCTAACCAACCAAGCCCCCTGCCCCCTTCGGGGGCGCAGGGGGCTTGGTTGCTTGGGGTTGAGATGCGCACACCCACATACCTTAGACACAAATCACTCGAAAGTGACTCTGGATGCATAAAAATGTATGCATACCAGAGTTTCTTTATGCGGTAGGCCCAGTCAACAAAACTATGTTCAAATTCCATCTTTTGTGGTATCCAGGTACCCTTTCAGGTTGGATTGCCTTGGGGACCAAGGCAAAAAGTCGAATTTTAGTCAAAGAAAATTTTTTCTTAAAATCCATTTTTGTGTGGAAAAATGTCAGAAAATAACTTTTTATCGTTTTAAGCATATAAAATTTACTTAGGAGTCATTTAAACACTATTTTTAAATAAGTGAAAAAACCCGCCCCCCCCCCCCAACCAATAAGTGCCGAAAAAAGAAGGTATCTCAAGCCGGAGTGAAGGATGACAGCATTAAAAACTGAGTTAGTCGAACCTGTGACTTAGGCGATGCTTATATGAAGTTCGCAAATTCTCGTCCGCAAATCTTTGTCCGCATGTCTTCGTCCGCAAATGTTCGTCCGCAAATCTTGCGTCCGCAAGATTTGATCTGCAAAAGTTGAGGCGCAAACCTCATCCGCAAAACTTTGTCCGAAATAATCACGTGCGAACAAACACGCATCCGCGAAATATTGTCCGCAAGTCTGGCCAACCCTACCAAACCATACTTAGAATCTGCTTATCTACTCTGTTTACATACAAATTCGGCTTGTCAAAAATCGTCTTGGTTTAGGATTCTTGTTCAAAATTAGGTGATAGCTTCTTGCAAAGAGAATCAACCAAATGTTCGCCTTCTGCCAAAAAAACATTCAAATAACGAAAGCGTAACGCAAAGATCTAACGACCATTTTACACGGTTAAAAAAATATACTGGAATCCCACCTAATTGACACTGGTTTACCACCAAATTACCAGTGGTAAGTCCATTGAATGCATGTGACAATTTGGTGGCATACCAGTGGTAATTTGGTAGGATTCCACTGAATTCCACTGAAAGGCCAAAGGCCGGCCACTGAAGGTTGGTTTTTTTGGAGGTTTACTAAAGGAATGTGAAATTTTTTGCGAAAATTCAATTGCGCTTATTCGATTTTTCGTTCCGTCGACTCAATCGGTCAGAAACCCCACCCCCCCCTCTCCCCCCTCCTACAGTGGCCAAAAGCCACTAAAAATTAGTTGCTTGAGGTTGACTAAAGGGGCGGTGAAATTTTTTCAAAAAACCGATCGCACGCATCAAAATCCACTGAGATTGGCTAAATTGCTGATAATACCACACGGAACCATTTAGAGTCACCCAAAACCACCCTAAACACTGGTTCAGCATAGTTAATTGCTTCTTGGGAATGGTCTAAAGTGGTTAGGGTGGTTCTGAATGGTTAAAGGTTGCAAATTTTTGAAATTGAAAAATAATCGCGCCGTCGCGCTTATTAGACGACATACGGTATGTAAGATTCAGGTGGTTTAGACAAAGAAAAAAGTGTTCACGTAGTCATTGAACCGCATCAACCAAGTAGACCACCAATTGTAGATCGAAACTATTAAAAGTAAAAGACAACCATTGAAGTTAGACCAAAAGGTGGGGAGATGATTTGGCGGCGGAAATTTCGACGGAATTTCAAGAGAGCTGTTATGTATCCTTGCTTTAGTAAGAAATAAGTTGGCACCGGACGGGGTTGACGTAACAGTCGACTCTTTAATCGACAACACACCATAAACAGTACGAGACATACAATGAGATACTAACAAGAGACTCTTGGCTTCTTCACTTCACTTCGGCCCATGGCCAGAGACTTCTTCGCTGAGTCCAGGTAGATTCCAGCCCCATTCAGAGTCCACTTGCTTCGGTTCATCGCTGCTCGGCTGCGGTGATCATGTCTCGGGTGGTCATGCTGCTGTTCGTCTTCCCTCCATCCAGGTCCAGTCGATGCGCAGTTTGTTTTGGGAGCGTGCTGCCAGGCCATCCTTCCTGCTGAGCCGGTGTCTCTACTCCATGAGGTGCGGGGATCCAGCTGCTATCCGTCAATTCGTTGCTGCCACCCAAAACGCGAAGACCACCAGTCGGAACGGTAGTTGGTTCAGAACCCAGGTCACATGAACTAAACTTAAAATCGCCCATAGTATCGGTACGCCACTTAATCGCTCAGAATTTCACCCTGAACCACTCAAAACCACCATAAACCTGGAATTCTGAGTGATTCAGCCGATCGGACCGGGATTCTGATCCGCTCAATCGAATTTTCGCAAAAAGTTCACTCCCCAAACCCCAAAGTAAACCCCCAAAAAACCAACTTTCAGGGGCTTCTGGCCATTCCGGGTGGATTCTGAGGGATCCGAGTTATTTCATGACTAAAAAATTTGAATTCTTGCAAAATATTGCAAAATTTGGTTGGTCTTGGACAGAAAAAGGCATAAATAATTTTTTTCGTGGCACATTTCAGCTTTTTCGTGGTACATTTCAGCTTTTTCGTGGCTTATATCCGCTTTTTCGTGGTATGTCGTTTTTCGTGGCAGAAATAATCTTTTTTCGTGGCATATTTCAGCCTTTTCGCAAACCAAATCAGTATGAGCCGAAAAAAATTCGAAAAAATTCACTCTTAGTCTGCTTCTTACTGTGTTGGTAATAAGAATTTTAAGCCAAAAAATACCGCCAAGACAAATTTGGAGGTTCAATTTTCCGGAGGGTTAATTTACAGGAGCTTCAATTTGCCGGAGGGTCAAAATTTCAAAATTTGCTATTTTGTCAGCACATTTGTCATGTCGATCTGAACTGATCTTTGGTGATCTGATCTAGATCTATCTGATCTTTGCCCACCTCTGCCCACAGCCACTATCCAATCGACCAACATGTCGTTTTAATGAATGGGGATTATTAGGGCTAGACTTTACTTGGCCCCCCCACGGCTGACCCACTTTCGAGGTGAATTTTTGAAACCGATTGCATATCGTGTTTCTCGACCCGGATTTTCACGGGAAATTCACGGGCAAGTAAAGTGTTACCATTATTAGACGCCTATATACTTAATTTTCAAAATATGTGAGTCTTTTGTGATTGAATGTGTTCTATTGGTTAGGATGAATGAAATCAAAAGTATGACTAGTGAAATGAAAAAGTAACAAGTATAATAGCTGTAGATATTATTCGACTATTTTTAGCAACTTTACGTTTAATGAAGAGCAAGTTTCGCAAGAGTATTCTACCGTATACAATTCAAAAAATTGAGACCAGAATGGAATAGGCGCCGACAAACAGTTTCGATTTGAGAAAAATTCCATTTTTTGCGCGAATTCTGAAATTTCAAAGTGAAAAATCTCAAGTACAATCAAAAATTTTCAATGAAAAATAGCCTTCTTAAAAGTAGGCATATGCCCCTTTTAAAACGCGCATTTTCCGACGATCTTTTTTTTTAAACGAAAGCTGATATTCTGGGGAACAACACTTTGGAATTGGCGACAAAATCATTTTTACCGTCTATGACCGTTTTTTGACTTGCAAAGTCAAAAAACGTGGCCCATCCTTGTCCCAAATACAGTAGCTTTCATAAAAGTAGGCATAATGCTCCTCTTAAAACGCGTATTTTTCGACCATATTTTTCACAACAAGGGCAAGACTTCATGAGGGCACATGCGCCTCTTAAAAGTCGTATTTTTCGACACTCTCTGTTTTAAACGAAAGCTGACATTCTGCGGAACATGATGAATTTGGCGACAAAATGATTTTACCGTCTAAAATCTATTTTATGATCTCCGAGATCAAAAAAGCGTGACCCCGTCCCAAATACCATGACTTTATTAATAAAAGTATGCATGGCCTCCTTAAAACGCGTATTTTCAGACGATCTTTTTTTAACGAAAGCTGACATTCTGGGGACACAATGGTATTGGCGACAAAAACGATTTCTCGCTCTACGACCATTTTGGACTCCGAAGTTAAAAAAGAGTCACAGAGTCAGTCCACATACTATATAGAGATTCGATGCGAATAAAGTCCAGTGGAAGTCAACCAAGCTGTACTGGCCAACCAGTAAGTCCGCTGGAATTCCAGAAAGTTCAAATTCCAGTGGATCGCCACTGGAATTCAGTGGTAAATTGGTGGATTTTACTAATTTGCTACTAAATGAGCAATTTACCACAGGAATTTGGATTTCTGGAATTCCAGCGGGACTTACTGGGCGGCCAATGGCAGTTTAGTGGTTCAGCATTCTCTTCAATCCTCTCAAAAAGAGGTAAAACACAGTAACACCTGTGATCTAACCATCGTGTCTAATGCAGCTTTATGCGCTCTATCATGCGATATTTTTATTTTCTGAAAATGTCCTATAAATTTTCAAGAAAATAACGAAACCAAGCCACAGCCACATGAATTCTCGTACAAAGCCACTGGTTTTTCATGAGGTTTTGGAGTCAAATCGTTTTGGCTTTAATTTTGATATATTTGCTTGTTGTTTCGTGAGTCTTCGCGCTTGTTCTGTTGCATTTTTCCTGCTGCTCATTTCGGATATATGATAGCAGAAGTTAAGCAGAAGAAATTAGGCTTTTTTGATGACTCCTTGTTGTCGAATCCATTGGTTTCTTGTTTATAAGCTGTAAACTTCTCGACAAACTCCTGCATTTCCTTGGCTTCTCCATTTCGTAGTGTGACAGGTTGAGTTTAGTGGTCTCGCTGTTGTACTTACCCAGGCTTAGAATTAGTTTGCGATGGCATAAGCAGACTAGTTTGGGTAGTTCTCTGTGTAGAATAGTAGAATGGAGGTGTTTCCTGGTGATTGCATCTACTAACTTAATTTTTTTTAACATAGTTTTTGCGAGAAAATATGATTCAGATTTACTTGTTTTGTCAACGGACTGAATGCAAACTTATTGCAAACTTATCTTTAGACAGGTAAGACAGACTATTTTGCTGTATTTTCCAACATTGGCTTTCCTTTCCAATTGGACTGACACTAGTGTTAGTGGACTTCCACTGGATTTCATTTCGGTACATAAAAATCGTTGCTGATGCGATTTCCAATGCGACTTCACTTTCAAACTAGCGCACAATCTTTGACTCTAGCGATTATCATTTGAAAAGCTCTCCTTTTTCTCTCTTTCTATGCTTCTTTTTCCTTGAGCTGTGTGATTCATAAATTTATTTTCCTTTTGTTGATCGTTTTGTGATTGCTGGGTAGAAGAATATCGGTTGAATGGTTGAATAACGTAGTTCTAGGCAGACCTGTGCACGGGCCGGCCCGGACCGTGATTTTCAGGTCCCGGCCGTGCCCAACTTTAAAATTGCTCTCGGGCCGGGCTCAAAAATCGCCGGGCCGGCCCGAAAATCCTGAATCTTAATATGCCTTATCAGATCCAGCCTTTTTTATTTTTTTTTCGTTTTATACCAAAATGTAGCCTTGAATCTTAGCTTTCTAACTATCAGCTTAACTAAAGGGGCATGCTAGCCGCCGATAGGAGTATTTTGCAAGGTGGTTACCAGGTCAATTCAAAAAAGAATTATCTTAAAATGCAACTTTGTTGAGTACCCTATTGTGATAAGTATTCATAAACACGATAAATAGCATCGGTGGCTCAGTGGGCGTAAAGCCCAAGTGCAACCTCCCCCCACCCACCCTCCAAAGAGTATTTTTCTCTAAGCGTCCTATTTGGGTTCTCTTGATTTTTTTTAAGTTTTTTTTTGCAATGTGTAGCTCGCTAACTTAGGCTTAGGCTTAGGCCTTAGGCTTAGATGAAAAAAGTTAGCTTAGAGAAAAAGCACACCTAAATTCTGGCACAAATTATTTCTGGCAACAAGAAACTCTGGCACAAACTCATTCTGGCAAAAATTCAAACGGGCAAAAACAGTTCTGGAATAACTGATTGTATCCTCCATGTTGCTGTCTCTATTTACCCTTTATAAAGGGCTACCCTTTGTACCTTATAATTTATTTTTCGTTACTTCTGTTACCGTATCTTATTTATAATTACTTGGTATCTATCCGAATCATGAGTGACAGGAACGACTACAGCAGTGAGGACGGTTTAATAAGGTCGAAATTGCCATTTGAGCTACGAACCCTAAGCCCGAATTAGATACTTTTAGTCAGAAATTTAAAATTACTCGAACTCCAAACCAAACCATTTTTTTACTAAAATCGTGCCGAGAATCCGGTTAGATAGGACCTAAACTACGATTTTAACCGCTCGAACCTAAAATCTGGGTAAGGTACCATCGGAAGGTCAATATCCACCCGGATAGCTTTAAAAATGAAAAGCAAACTGTTCTTTCAAGTGAAAAACGTGTGGGACTCTGGTTTCTTAGAGCCAAAGTTGTGATGTTACCAAACCAACCCCGGAATATGAGTTTGGTGTTATTGGGTCAATTGGATATGCACCTGGATGATGTGAAAAATAAACTTTTTCAACATTTAAAAAGAAACAAAATATCATACTCAAATTTTTTTGGTAAATTCTGTTGACAGTATCAAAACTGCGGTTTACCCACCAATAGCCGGGGTGGTTACCACCTGGCCAGGTGGACTTCCACATGGACGGTCTGAAAAATTAAACTTTTTAATTTGAAATCCTATAACAAGTGAAAGTCTATAGGAATCAAGTTGACAAGGCTAAAATTTCGTTTTTACCTACCCCATCTCATCTCAAATTTTCACTGTTCGTGTTAGAAATGCCTTGATAAAGAGAATATTGCGTTCGAGTGATGTTAAATAGCAAAGTTGCCCACACTTTTTTTGCTTGATTTTTTTAAATATGTTTGGAAATAAACTTACAGTTGACTAGACTGAATAGACGGGCCTGGCCCAAAAAAAAATATCCGGGCCTAGCCGTGAAAAGTAGGCACGTGCGCAGGCCTGGTTCTAGGGCTAGGTGAAACCTGCTTAACAAAAACCTGCTTAACGAAGAGTTGCTTAACGAAAACCCGCTTAACGAGAACCTGCTTAGCAAAAAAATTATACGGAAAGACAATAAAATTAATGGATAGATTTCACAACTAAAATTTCAGTTTCAAATTTTTTTAAAAACTATCAAGTAATTTTATTGGGCATAACGGAATTTGCAGCTAATTCTCGTAATTTCGCAGCTAATTTCGTTTGCAGCTAATTCTCGGAATTTCGCAGCTAATTCTCGTAATCTTGCAGCAAATATTAGTAAATTTTGCGGGGATTCGAATTTCCTAGCCAAAAAATGACTTGGATCTCTCAGAATCCCAACCCGGAGTGGTCAGAAGCCCCTGAAAGTTTGTTTTTTTGGGGTTTACTAAGGGGGGGGGGTAAACTTTTTGCGAAATTCGATTGGACGGATCAGAATTTCAGTCCGATGGGCTTAATCGCTCAGAATTTCAGGTTTATGACGGTTTTGAGTGGTTCAGGGCGGAATTCTGAGCGATTAAGCCCATCGGACTGAAATTCTGATCCGCCCAATCGAATTTTCGCAAAAAGTTTACCCCCTTTAGTAAACCCCAAAAAAACAAACTTTCAGGGGCTTCTGGCCACTCCAGGGTGGGATTTTTGCTACGAGATTTTGCTGCAAACAAAATTAGCTGCGAAATTACGAGAATTAGCTGCGAAATTCCGTTTTACCCAATTTTATTGTCTTTCTATATAATTTTTTTCGCTAAGCAGGTTTTCGTTAAAAGACCATTGTTATTGCGCGCAGCGGCACACGCAAAATTTGAATTGGCGGGGACACTTCTCTTTCGTCTGTCAGTGTACTCTTTCGAGTCATTCGAAACAACTCGAAAGAGTACACTGATAGACGAAAGAGAAGTGTCCCCCGCCAATTCGAATTTCGCGTGTGCCGCTGCGCGCAAAAACCATGGTCCTTTAAGCAGGTTTCACCTAGCTAGTTCTAGTGCTACTTTCGGAATAACTATGATTTGAAAAGGTGACTTGATACATTGTTGGTTTGATACGATGATTTGATGCAATTTTTTTTTAATTACGAGATTTTGATGAGAAGAAACTTTTAAATAAATCCTTTCTATCCCATCAAAAATTACTTTTATCGGTCATGACTCATGAATAAATTTAGTTGAGAAGGTTATTACGCTTGAAGTATACCTGATTTTCAGATTCCTTTGATGGATAAGTGCCTCAATAACAAGTGCGTTAAGATACTTATCTCTGTGGTCCGTTGGATACCTGTCCTTTTCATAACTCTTGTCGTTTGTTGGGGTTACTATGCATATGTATTTGAACTATGCTTCAGTAAGTTTTCGATGTTCAGTATGAAATATAACAATTTGTTGCTTATATGCTTCGAGATTAACTTACTCTATGCTTTACAGATGAAATCGAAAGCAATGTGCTCCGTGCCATCTATCTTGCCTTAATCCACGTCTTTCTGTTTTGTTTCCTGTGGGCCTATTTTCAGACTGTGATGACTCCAATCGGAAGTACCCCAAAATCAGTAATTTTTTTCAAAAAAATGTGTTTCAAATTTTCATCAGCTGTACAGGGTGTGTCAAGAATTCGATACACTTTGAAAGACCATAACTTTTTTTCTAGATGGAATTCCGGAAATCTGTAAGCACCATCGACTCAGACAAAATATACAATTTTTTGGTATGTAATGTGATACCACAATCTTTGCTTAGTTCCCCCTGTGGTTTGGGCCTTACCCATCCAGATGCATCCATAGAAACTAAGCCACAGGGGGAATATATATATAAATCCTTTCGGGGGCCAAACAAAAATGGTGTTTTTCACATTATATACCAAAAAATTTCAAAAAAAGTCGAGTAGTGCTTACAGATTCACGGAATTCGATCTTGAAAAAGTTATGGCTTTTCAAAGTGTATCAAATTTCTTGACACACCCTGTGCTTGTAGTTTGTGATACCTAAAGAGGTAAAGGATGATCTTTCTGCTGCTCAAGATGATGCTGGCTATAGAACAATTTTGGGTCGATTTGTCAGGCAAAACAAGATCCCTGTTGCAAACAGGGCTTTCGAAGGAGGTATCGCTTGGATGTCCTAACTTATATCTATACCTGTTTTCAGGTCCTCGCTTTTGTATAAAATGCTCAAGTATAAAGCCTGACAGGGGTCACCATTGCTCAGTTTGCGGCCAATGTGTGCTCAAGTTTGATCACCAGTATGTGTAATGTATGTAATTTCAAATCGAAATTAGTTTTGTTGGCTTTAGCTGCCCGTGGGTTAACACCTGCATCAATTTTCGAACTACAAGTACTTCATCTCTTTTTGGTGCGTTATTTTGCTGGCGTAATTTTTTAAATGTATGAAATTTAAAAAGTTGCAGGGTTACGGCTTCTATTTGTGCGTGTTCGTGTTCTTCTCGATCTTGCCGTTCTTCATCGATTTTTGGAGAAACAATGATTTCACTCATGGCAATTTGGGGAGGTTTCATGTACTCTTCCTCTTCTTTCTTTCTGGCATGTTTGGCATCTCTCTTGGCTGCTTATTCTTCTATCATTTATACCTTGTTGCTAAAAACAGATCTACTCTTGGTAAGCCATTTTCCTTTCTTCAAAATTGCGGTTAAAATATTTTTAGAGACTTTTCGACCGCCTATGTTCAGCTATGGAGTGGTCAGTGTATCACCTGATTGAATCAGCTTGAATAAAGAACTATATTTGCAGGATAAAAATGCATATAATTTGGGAATGAAGCGAAACTTCCAAAAATATTTGGCTCAAACATGCTCCTGTGGCTGATCCCTGTGTACACATCGTAAGTTCTTCAGCACTGTAATGAGGCTTGTGGTGGAGATACAATTCGGCGGCGGAAAGAATAGCGGCGGTAAATTCGGCGGATGCAGATTCGGCGACGGAATAAACGAGGCAGAAAAAACGGCGGAATTTCAAAAGGGCCTTTTTTGTATGTTTGCCTTGCAAATCATCATTCCTGACACCTAATTCATGTCCAGCATGGTCGCTCTGCTTAGAAAAATGCTCTTTAGTCTCTTCCACTCGAGACAGCGAAATTCGAATATATTTTCGCAAAAAATGTCGGACTTTTTTGTTTGTTGTATCGAGTGGAATTCCAAATATGAGTGAGGTCTGAGGTATGAGTGAGTCCTAAAGAGCATTTTCGTAAGCAAAGCGACAATGCTGGACACGAATTTGGTGTCAGATATTATTACAGTCGAACCTCGGTGGACAGGCACCCCCAAATTTCGTTCCCAGCTGGGTCCGACAACTTTTTTTAGCTCGATTTTCAAAGTTTTTTTTTTAAATTCTGTTCCGACAGTCTGGTTCCAAATATCGCAAGGATTCCGATTTTACCGATCGTTTTTCAGAATCCAAAAACTTTTTCTCTAAAAAAGCAAAACCTCGATAAACGGGCACCCATTTCCGAAATAAAAGTGTCGGACCCAGCTGGGGAACGAACTTTGGGGGTGCCCGTTTACCGAGGCTCGACTGTATTTGCAAGGCAAACATACATAAAAAGCCCCTTTTGAAATTCCGCCGTTTTTTTCGTCGCCGAATCTGTCTCCGCCGTATTTACCGCCGCCGTTTATTCCGCCGCTTTTCTTTCCGACCCTTAATCGTATCCCTACCGGCTTGTGGGTTAGTTTCAAAACAAATGTTTTGCTTAAAAGTTGACAAGCTTGTCATTTCAAATTTAAACTTCATAGGCCGCAAGTAATTTTATCATCCAATATGAATTTTTATTCTTTCTTTCATTGACGTCACCTAATATTATTAAATACAGGGCTGGGGATGGTGTTGAGTATCCACAGCGGTTTTTACCACAGGCTTCAGCCGCTTCCACTATGGATTCTGAAAATAGTGGATATTCTCATCTAGAACATCAAACAATACATGACAAACACTATCACGCAGCTCCTTCTGAAACATGCTACTTTTTCTACAGTTAATGGCGGAGGTAGTATTTTTAAAATTAAACTGTCTAGAAAATATGCATTTTTGGTTGTCTAATATCTATTCACCGTCGCCCGGTCCTGTCAACTTTTTGTTCGGTTTAATATTTCGGTATTTTCAGCAGTGGAGATGGCATAAAATACTCTACCGGTGGTGCTTTCAAAGATCAATACAAACTTCTAATGCTCAATGGCGAATGTACAGATAGAACCTCATCCGACGAAGAAGATTCCGATATTGGCAGTATTGGCGGCAGGGATGACGAGCATCTTTTAAGTATTCAGCTCGTCTAGCAGTGATAACAAATATTCTTAATATATATGACAATGGTAGCTCCTTTTAGTCTTGTCTGGACTTGTTATTTCGCCGGCACGAATAAACTGCATTTATTGTATCGTCCATGCTCGTCCTTTTCCTAACTAGGGAAAGTATGGTAGTGTCGATGTGATATGGAAAAGCCCTATTTTAACATTCGACAGAGAGTCAAAAATGCTTGCAGACATAAAGATTTTTTTTCCGCGGAAATGTCGATTTTGGGGGTGAATAATGCGTTTGAAAGTTGAGCATAATTTTCATAACTAATATCTCATAATCACGTCGAGGAATGTGTGTTTCAGTAGTCTAGCGGTTGAGCGTTCTGTGCTCGAGGATGCTCTCAATTTCGATTCCTCGTGATTGTTTTAAAATTTTATCTCCAATTGTTTTATTTTTGCATTTTTCGTCTTCGAATGTGTTTTAGTCACAATTTTTTTCTTTTCATCTAAAAAAGAGATTTTAATGAAAAAATGAAAAAAGCACAAACACAGCTCCCAATGAGCACGCTTCAGCTCATCATTAGTATAGTATAAGGCTGTCTTTGTCTTTTCTCACTTTTTTAAATTAAAAATCACTTTCAATATCTCTTTTAAGTGCAAATAAATAAAATTGTCACTAAAACACGTTGAAGACAGTGTTTTCGAAAATAACCCCTACACTAACACCTACACTAACCCTAACTGTTAGTTTCGTAAACTAACTCTTCAAATATCTCGTTTTCGGTAGGAAATATGCAGAATCTGATATTACGTCTCTATGCCAACTTTTTGCGAGGAACAAGATACACTTTTCAGATTTTCCAAAAAACTTTAAAAATATTAATAAATTTTTAAAATTAAACCCTAAACTAACTGTTAGTTTAGTTAAATAGTTAGTTAAACTATTTGCTTAACTAACAGTTAGTTTAAGGTTTTAATTTCGAATTTTATTAATATTTTTGAAATTTTTGAAAAATCTGAAAAGTGTATCTTGTTCCTCGCAAAAAGTTGGCATAGAGACGTAAATATCAGATTCTGCATATTTCCTACCGAAAAACGAGATATTTGAAGAGTTAGTTTACGAAACTAACAGTTAGGGTTAGTGTAGGTGTTAGTGTAGTGGTTATTTTCGAAAACACTGGTTGAAGATCAAAAAATGCAAAAAAATACTTAGAGAAAAAAATTAAAAACAACCACGAGGAAACGGAATTGAGAGCATCCTCGAGCACAGAACGCTTAACTGCTAGACTACCGAAATACACATTCTTCGCAGTGATTATGTGATATTAATTCTGAAAAATTATGCTTAACTTTCAAACACATTTTTCTACCCTGAAATCAGCTTTTCCACGGAAAAGGATCTTTAAGTCAAATAATCATTTTCGACCCTGGTAACGAATACATCCCCCTCCCCGTAACGATTTTCACCTTTTTTACTTAAGTAAAAAGTACAGTCGAGTCCCGCTTTAGTGTACATCCTCCATTAGCGTACACCTAGGACCACTTTGGTTGGTTTTAACTAAAATCCTTTGTAACGTACCCCGCCATTAGTTTACACTCGCTTTAATGTTTAAAATTAGGTGGTGGATGTACGAAGTTCATCCAGGTTTTACTTTTTACTTATTAAAATACTCTCTTTTAATGAACACTTCGCATTAGTGTACACTTCAGGACCGTCCCGACTAAAGAAAGAACACTCGCTTTAGTGTACGCATCTGAATTTGAAGCAAATTTCTACATTTTGACTTGTCTCAACACAAATTTTAACAATTTTCCGAATTTTGAAAGAGACATCTTTGAAGAAACATTTAATCGATCCTTCAGCCGAAGAGAGTCCAAAAAAGGCTCGAAAAGTTGGCATAAAGGAAGCAAATAGCCAGTGCTCAAGAACTACTGGGGGTACAAGGCCTTTTAGGATGAATCTTTAGATTACTTGGCAAAAAAATCCCTGTGCTAGCTTGCACTTTTTCGATGTTAATATTTATTATATGTAGGGTTGTCGAGCGCTCGAAATTTTCGAGTCGAGCGCTCGATTCGATATTCGAAATTTTCGATTCGAGCGCTCGATTCGACATTCGAAATTCGAAATTTTCGAGCGCTCGATTCGAAATCGAAAATTTTCAGCGGCTTCGCCGCTTCATTAATGGATTTTTAGAAACAAATTGATCGAAACCATGGTTAATCGACCACACACGACCGCTTTACCACACCAAACGATAAGCGGCCGAAAAACTACCATTCTTTGTTCATAGTTGTACTTGATCAAACGGCGCAGATCGGTGACTCTGAGATCGCAAAAAGCACCGCTCTGGCTTTTTTCGCCTCAGAAGGTCCCAATTTTTTGTTCGCTAACTTTTCCTTGGGCCTTGCCGATTTCAGGTGACCCGAAAGATGAGTTGTTGATCTACTCTTTGCAGTCTAAGCTCTCCCCACAAGTGAAAATAGTCTTTCCACCAACTTTCTTAAACGATTTCCAAACTTCACTTGGCATTTTTCTAAAACAAGAAAAATTCACCATTACATTCTTTTTTGTGTGCTGCAAGTTCCGAACTATATCTCGAAAATAAGCGCTCAAAATTCGAAAGCATAATTCGAAATTTTTTTCGAGCGCTCGAAATTCGAAAGCCTTATTCGAAATTTTTTTCGAGCGCTCGAAATTCGAAATTTCCGCTCGAAATTCGAAAATTTTCGAACTTTCGAGCGAAAAGTTCGAAATCGAGCGCTCGATTCGACAACCCTAATTATATGGTTCTGGAAGGATTTTTAAATCAGGGTATCTAGGAAAAAGACCAGTACACTATGTAATAATATCAGGTAGATGAGTAGGTATGTCAGGAAGGTGTTGGGTATGTCAGGTAATATGCCTTGAATACCTAAAATTCATGTCCTCCACCATATTCCTCATCGCGGCATCCCCAACCTCTAATTTTTATCATTTACCGATTCCTTGTTTGTTAAAATAAAGGAACGATTGAATAAAGGAAATACTTCTCGGTTTCTCTCGACTTAGTGTACAGCTGGCCGGAGTTTTGAAAACTTCTCTCGCTTTAGTGTACATCGGCATTAGTGTACACCTGAGGCCGGTTTCCTAAGTGTACACTAATGCGGAACTCGACTGTACCCAAATTTATGTCCCAGACCCAGAAAAAAGTGCGTAACACAGTTATTAGTCACAACTTCCGTACGCTGGTCTACCCCAAGCCTAAGGGCTAAGCCTAAACTTGTTGTTTTGAAGGTAGTTACAGCGAATTTTAAAGGTCGGATTCTTGGGGAGGGTATTCGCTACTAGCGCCGCATCTTCGAAGCTCTATCGAATGGTATGTAGGTTTTTCCATATCGCGTGGACATCACCATATATTCCCTTGTAAGTTATTTTTTGTTGTTCATTGCCTTGCTCATTTACTTGTTTCGTTAATTTTCCACTTAATGCACTTTATCTGCGTGCCAACGTTGTTTTGTTTAATCGATAGGCTAATATGATTAACTTTTAGACATTGGCGGTTCTAAAAATATGACTTCTTTAGATATAAAGGCTTTTCACTAGATTTGAATATATACGAATATATCAGGGTGTTTAAAAATTTGCCGGTTTTAAAGGGGCAAACCTTTGGCTTGAGTTCACAACCCCCCCCCCCACGGGGAGTGATCGGAGGGAGGAGATAACCTCATATTCGTGTTTCTCGACCCCGATTTTATGAGAAAGCCGGCTGTTTTTTTGATTCTGAGAAAAAAAAATTTTTTTTCGAACCACAGGGGGGTATCATGTTTTTTAGTCAAAATTTGAAAAATTTGACCCTACCGGAGTATACCCCCCCCAAATGAATTTTTTTTTAAAGTGTTTTTAAACACCTTATATCGACCAAAATTGCCTCGGGAGTTCAAAAAAGACATTATTTTTGAGTTCTGGTTAATAAAAAATTGAGTTTTGGACATTTTGAAATTTCGACCATTTGCCTGTTTTGGCATGTTTGGTCACTGGAGCTGGGCAAAAATAGTCTCTAAATGCATTTTTCTTCAAGAGTCTTCTCGGAATTATGTCTAAGGTAAGTGAGTGCGCGCATCTCTAACCAACCAAGCCCCCTGCGCCCCCTCGGGGCGCAGGGGGCTTGGTTGCTTGGGGTTGAGATGCGCACACCCACATACCTTAGACGCAAATCACTCGAAGTGACTCTGGATGCATAAAAAATGTATGCATACCAGAGTTTATTTATGCGGTAGGCCCCAGTCAACAAAACTATGTTCAACATCTTCCTTTTCACACTAATTGGCCCTTTTTTGGTCCTTTCCCACCCTAATATGGCCCTAAATCCCTTCAAAAATGGTCAAAATAGGTATATTTGGGTGGTCCAAAAACTCAATTTTTTATTGACTAGAACACAAAAATAATGCCTTTTTCGAGCTTCTGAGGCGATTTTGAGTCGATATATGGTGTTTGGAAACACTTTAAAAAAAAATCCATTTGGGGGGGGTATACTCCGGTAGCGCCAAAAATTTAAATTGGCGCCTTTTGAATTTTAAAAGGAATAAGGGCTGTATTGGGAGGGGAAGGGAATAAAAGGGGGCCACTAATCATAGTGGGCCCACTAACAAGAAGACGTTAAACATAGTTTTGAATACTGGGACCTACCGCATAAATAAACTCTGGTATGCATGCTTTTCATGCATCCAGAGTCACTTTCGAGTGATTTGTGTCTAAGGTATGTGGGTGTGCGCATCTCAACTCGGCTGTATATACACTCGTATTTTCGAATTTGGAAAACGGTTTATCTCGAAAAGATTTCTATTGGCGAAAAGTAATTCGAAAATGGTAGAATTGGCGAAACAGTATTTCGAAAATGGTAGAATTTGCGAAAAAGTAATTCGAAAATAGTGAAATTGGCAAAAAAACATTTCGAAAATGGTAGAATTCGTGAAAATTCGTTCAGAATTAATTTGTTTCTGCAAATATAATTCAAAATTTTTGCAGCTTTGGAAAAACTAATTTTCGTTGCTTGTACAACTTGCAGTAAATATTTTTCTGGAAAATTTTGCCTGATATTTTTATTTTTTGTGTTAGTTTTACTAGGTTTTTTCTCAAGTTGTTCATACTGATTGGGATTTTTAATTTTTTAAACGATGATGGCTAAATTTCGGTATACCCCCACCACTCAATTTCGGTAAACCCCACCACTCAATTTCGGTATACTCCCACCACTCAATTTCGGTATACCCCCACCACTTTGTTAATAATTGGATGTTTCACGCTATCTTTCTCGATGACGCTTACTCGAGAGTAGTAGTAGTAGACTAGTAGTAGTAGGGAGTCGCAGGTCGTGGGTGCATAGTATACCTGGCTAAATTTCGGTATACCTCCACTACTCAATTTTGGTATACCACAGCACTCTAATTTACTAATTCTATACAAAACTGTACAATTTGGAACAACTTGAAACATCCAATTATTAACAGAGTGGTGAGGATATACCGAAATTGACTGGTGGGGGTATACCGAAATTGAGTGGTGGGGGTATACCGAAATGAGTGGTGGGGGTATACCGAAATTGAGTGGTGGGGGTATACCGAAATTGTACCACGATGATGGACTATTCAGGTCTCGAAAATACTACTTCATAAATCCTCTTATTCCAAGATTGCACGGAAATTTACGTAAAATCATCTATAATCATTTGCACCTATATCTCTTATGTCTCTATCATATTTCTTCCATGCAGCTTCATAAACTAAATAAAAAGTGGTTCACCTCAGTAACTTTAATACGAAATGTTAAGTATACCATATGTCGGAATTCAGCAGTTGATCCAGCACCGTAGAACTGAGGAATACAAGCAGTCTTCTGATCTTAAGCAAAGAAATCGAGCTCTTGCAGACATTCAGCCTCTTTCAGCAGCAATTGCAGCTAAACAAGAAACAGGTGAGACTCGTAAATATATATCGTAAATATAAAAGACAATATACTTTGCAGTCCAGACGCTCGGTTATCTCGATTTTAGCACAGCCAGTTGATTATTTGACTGAAGACACCTCGCGATATAGACTTGTCCGAAGCCACCCTAAATTAAGATTAAAATTTTCAAAGCAAAACTACTACAGCACACCTCGCTAAGAAAAGTTCCAGTTTGAAGCGGTCGCATATTACTGTGCCTATTCTACCACCTTGAAGCATTGATTGATGGCCCAGATCATTGAATCAGCACAAGATCAGTAGCTGGCGTCTTCAGCATAGTCCACTAAGAGTGCCCCCTCAACTGTCTTGCAAGGGAATTTTTTCATCGGACCAGTACACCTGACGTTTTAGTCCAGTTTTTCTTCGCTTGAATTGACGAACACGTCGATTTCATCGTCATCTTTGTCGCCATTTAGATCAATCTGCAATAAAACACAAGATTTGGTGTGGTTCATAAAAAAAACCACACAATTGTGGAAAAAGGTATCGAAAACTCGGGATAAAAATCAAACAATCAACTTCGCGTGTTTAATACACTCGAGATCACAAGACTTCGTAATAAATCTTTTCAAAATGAGTATTTTCGCGAAAATTACTACTTTCGAAATGCTATTTCGCGAATTCTACTATTTCCGAAATACCTTTTCGCGAATTCTACCGTTTTCGAAATACTTTTTTGCGAATTCTAACCGTTTTCCAATTGGCATTTCGAGACAAATACCATTTTCGAAATGCATTTTTCGAATATACACATTTGCCAATGTTAACACTTTCCAAAAATTCTTTTTGCGAGTCCAACTCTTTTCGAAATATACCATTTTCGAAAAACAACTTCACGAATTATTATACAGCCTCTCAACTCCAAGCTCCCGAAGGGGCGCAGGGGCTTGAGAGTTAGAGATGTGCGCACTCACTTACCTTAGACATGATCCGAGAAGTACTCTCGATCAAAAATGCATATGGAGTCTCTTTTGCCACGGCCCAGTTGAAAAACATGGTGAGGCAATCGAAGAATACGAACATTTGAATTTCTGACGTTCTGCCAAAAAAAGTAGCCCCCTTTTATTCCCTTCCCTCCCAATACAGCCCTTATTCCCTTTGAAATTCAAAAGGCGCCAATTAAAATTTTTCAAATTTTGACTAAAAAACCATGATACCCCTGTGGATCGAAAATTTTTTTTCTCAGAATCAAAAAAAACAGCCGGCTTCTCTCAAATCGGGGTCGAGAAACACGAATATGAGGTTATCTCCTCCATCTGACCACTCCCCGTGGGGGGATTGTGAACTGCAACCAAACCTTTTTCTTGCCGTAAAAACTTTTTTGCCGCAAATTTTTTGTCGTTGTAAAACGACTTTTCACTGAAGAAGAAAATTGTTTGTTTTACGGCAGAAAAAAGCATTTTTATGGCAACTAAAAGTATTTCTACAGCAAAAATTTTTGCGTTAAAAAAAAGTGTTTTTACGGCAAGAAAAACGCTAATCCGTTTTTTGAGCGGCCATTTCTTTTTCCTTGAGCTTTTTTTCGAAATTATGTTTTCGCTAGTCGATTTTCCTCGCTGAATATATTTTTTAGTGTATAATGTGAAACACACCTTGGGTTTGGACCTTGCCTATTCAGGGACCATCAAACCACAGGACCAAGCAAAAATCGTGGTTTTGACATCACAGTCAAGCCTCAGTTATCGGCACACCCTAGGGACCGGCCTCGGGGTTCTGGAAACGAGGTGCCGTGATAACTGGAATGCCAGATAACTGAGTGCATTTATTATTTTCTAGAAGTAGGTGCTGGTTAGTCGTGGTTTTCATTCATTCAATCTAAGGGACCATGACATTGGACGAGAAGGTGGGAGGGGTGGCGGCGGAAGGCAATTTGGTCGAAAAAATTGACCAATTTGTTTCTTTGCTATTTTTTATGTTTTTCCATATTCTTTTATAACTTTTTCAACTTTTTTAATTTTGAAGTACTAAATAGTACTGAAATAGTATCATAAAGTACTAGGGTACTAATTTAGTACTTACAAGGGAACACATGTCGGTGTCCTCGGGATCCAGGAAAACTGTTATTCCAGATCGATAGAGCATTGAGAAATATTATTTGACTTAGATCCCCAAAATTTCCCTAGCTCGATTTTAATAAGTCGTAGCCTTTTGTCCCCTTTTTTCGATTTATGGAAAAAGGCGACAAACGAATTACGTAATTCCTTTGTCGCCTTTTTTCCACTTTTTTGAATTCGCGCCTTTTTTTGTTTTAAATTTCTGAATTAACTTATTTGTCTTGCAAAGAACTCCTATCATTTTGAATGTTTTCTATAATCAAATCTCAGTTCTACTGGGTGATCCATGCACCAAACCAAGTGGTCTTCCACTTTGACAAAAAAAAATTTTTTTTGAAAGTTTTGGGGTTCCAAAACAATTTTCTGGACTAATTTGAGAATGCTGAAGATGGTTTGACAGTGGTAAAAATTGTGATTTATCGAGAAATTTTCAAGTTATCGTAATTATTGATTTTGATAAATCAATAATTCACAATAACTCAAGAATTTCTCGATAAAACGTGATTTTAGTACTGTTGAACCGTCTTCAGCATGCTCGAATTAGTCCAGAAAACATGTTTTGGAACCCGAAAACTTTAAAAAATCTCCAAGTGGATGAGGGTCGTTTGGGTGGAGATATCCAGGTGGATATCTACCTAGCCGGGAGGTACCCATGAAATTTTAATTTGGTTCTTGTCGGTTATCCGGACTACCTTGGACTACCTCGGACTACTTTCTGAGATTTTCGATGCATAAACCAAGGTAGTCCGCATAACCGACAAGAACCTTTAATTTTTCAGGCTTGGATACCCATCTGAACAGCAGACACCTACAACATCTATTGGAGTTTGAATGGTTAAAGTTGGTTGGAAATGGACTGGCGCTGGCTTACCCTGCGCTTAAGGGTTCGACTAAGAGTAAAAAAAGTTAAAGATAAATGAAACAGAAGCCAAAAAAATAAAATGAAAAAGGCGCGAATTCAAAAAGTGGAAAAAGGGTACAAAGGAATTACGTAATTCGATTGTTCCCTTTTTTCCATAAATGGAAAAAGGGGGGACAAAAGTACCTACGCCGATTTTAATATGTAACTAACCGTTTAAAAGTTTGAAGTTGAGCATAAACGATACATACTTAAAAATGATCCTATCTAATGTGTGATCGGATGGTGCAGTGGGTAGAGGGTTAGTGCCCAGCAGTGATGTATAATATCCGTCTCTGGCTAGAGCTGGATCAAAATTTTCAAAACTGAGAGCCCAGAGCGAGAGTCGTAGCGAATTCCTTACATTCAGTGGCTTACGCAGGAATTTCTGACGGGGGGGCACCAGGCCATTTTTAGGCTATTTTCCCTACACCGTTTGAGAAAACACTGACAAGGGGGGAGGCACCGATAAGGAAAAAATCTGACGGGTGGGGGGGGGGGGGAGGCACGTGCCCCCTTGAAAGCACGGAGCAAGAGCAGCAGCCAATTTTTTGAACTGGAGAGCCCGGAGCGAGAGCTGGAGCAAATTTTTCAAAGTTGAGAGCCCGGAGCAAAAGCAGAAGCAGATTGGAGTAAGAGCAGGAGCAAATATCTTCAAACTAAGATTACAGAGCCAGAGCCGGAGCGAAAAATCGCAAAAATACATCACTGGTGCACAGGAAATGCTCTAAGGTTCGATCCTGTCAACTGATTTTGGGTTTTTTTAACTTTTTGTGGTTTTTTGCTATGAAATGATTTTGAATGTTGTTTAAAGTTTTTTATATTTCAATGTATTTTAATAGAGATAGAAACAGGACGCGGCCCCGTCCCGTTGGACGAACATTTGACCCGAAATCCCGTCCCAGAATTCCGCTGGTCAATTTCGAAAATCCCGGTCCCGGTTTCAGTTTTTTTTAATGATAGACCGAAATTTCCAGTTAAGAAGATATGGAACCATCAAACCTCTACTTTATTAATATCCAAACCTCAAGTTCGACCCTTGTCATTTCCCATACTTTTCAGGCCACTTTTGGGATTCTTTGGCAAACGTAACATGTCCATCCAGTTAACAAAATCACTAGGATTTCACATGTTTTGCAAAGGTTAAATTTTTCGCCTGTAAGACTGGACTTTCAATATAATACTTTAAAGTTTTACTGTTATAAAGCAGCCAGTGAAATCTGAAATCTTTGCGATTTTTCGGAAATTGGGAAAAAGCTTCAAAGATTGTAGTGAAAAAAGGCTTGGATCAAGCATAGTTGTCAAATGTGATAGCGTAATGTTATTTCGACAGCTATTTTATTCTTGCACCTCATCTCTGGCAGCCATTATCAAAAAATACTAGCATCGGTGAATCATATATTTAGTTAACAGTATAAGAGACTTGCGCAGTAAAATTGTTGCATTTTCGCTTAAAAAAGGCTGAAATTTTAAAAAATTTAGCTATCTTTGAACTTAAATTAAATCAACTGAAATTCCGGTTATTTTACCGGGACCCCATACGGGGTCCCGCTGGGTAGGTTCACAAAATCCCGTCCCGGTCTCAATCTAGGTGAAAAATCCCGTCCCGGAATTCCGCTGGGTGGCATTTTTCTATCTCTATATTTTAAGCATTCAAAATTGATTAAAAGTTGACGTTAAATATAATCCCACCTAGGTGTATCCGGAAGATTTGACAAGTGGATGTCTATGGCTTTAAAACCTGGATTTTTTTCTAATTGAATGTTTTCACCATTTAGACTATAAAGTATAACTTTATTTGACGTTTAAAACTAACTGTTGCGTAAAAAGTCTTTTGTATAAATTTAGGCTTATTTTTATAAACAAAATTTATGTTGAAATAAAAATTCCGTAATATAGGTTTTGTAGCCTTTCCTTCCTATATCTACCGTATTTCCTCTAATAAGCGCCCTGGGGCGCTTTTTTCAAACTGCTGTGAGATAGACCACAGCGGCCACGGACAATTTCCTGCCGCGCCAATTCCCTGCCGGGGCGATTCCCTGCCGGACAATTCCCTGCCGGACAGTTCCCTGCCGGACAGTTCCCTGCCAGGGACGATTCCCTGCCGGAAAATATACTAGTAAAATCATATCCAATCGATTTCCTAACTAAACAAATTGCATACTTATTGAGAACCAACTCGGACAACAATGGCAATTTTTTTATAGGACGCTACGGTGGACGGCCGGCGAAAAAAAATAAAAATCAGGACGGGACGGTAGACGAACAGTGAAAAAGTATGAAAATTAGGACGGCCGGCCGAAAGCCGGCCGTCCTGGTGAAAAAACTGGCCGGCCGGTCGGACAGCCGGCCGAAAACACACGGACGGCTGACGGGACGCCGTCCACTTTTGAAAAAATGTGGTCACTATGGTCACGGTTCCTTTTTTTCGTAGAGTCTACGATTTTAGTTGGACAGAAAGTGGTAGACTCTTCCACTACAATTCTACCTCGACACCATTGTTTTAAATATCTAAAAGTCGGCACCAGCACGCGAACAGGGGTTGGCACCGCACCGGCACCGATGTGAAATCGGCACCGGGAGCATCGAAAACAAATTTTTCACTCGAAAAGTTATTTCAATTATTAATTACGCTTAGATTCTATTACAATATGCATTCAATTGAAATTAAAAAAGACTGTTTTTGAAAAAAGTGTCGAATTGTGTTCAATGGCACATCTGAAAAGTCGCTCTACGCTTGCAAATGTGGCAGGACATGAAACACTGTGAAGGCAATGTTTGATGCTACTGTCATATACCCCCAAAAGCTACTGTAATATACCCCCTCCCCAATAATTTTTCAGGTACCCCAAAAACCATACTTTTTTTTTTGAAAATGGTGAAATTATTACGTGTTGTCCCTGAGCCTAATGCCTACGGCCCGAAGCCTAAGGGCTAAGCCTAATCATAAGCCTAAAAATTTTGACGAGGGGGTATACCACAGGTGGGTTTTGGGGGGGGGGGTATATTACAGTAGCGCCCAATGTTTGCTAGTTTGGAAAAGCTTAAATTGTTTTTCTTTAGAAAATATGAAGAAACTTACAAGTACCGTTTGGTTTCCTTCCAGAATTCGAAAGCATTGGTTTTCAATGAGCCCTTTGAAACCATAGGAATTAAATTATTTAACTCGTTATCCAGTGTTAAATCATCCAAAATCGAAAATAGAACTAGTCCTGTGTTGCACAGTGGGTATTTCCAAAGCTTCATGTGCGGTATTTTTTGTATGCTAAAACAAATTGTGCTGAATTCACAAACTCACACTTAAGAAGATGGTTGAATTATTTACCATAGCGCGTATTGCTCTTCGCGCACTGTCTACATTTTGTTTTGTAATGACGAAAGCAACAAGTGTGTCGAGTACGGGTGCAGTCAAAGAAATCGGATCTGACCATTATTCACCAGAGTCTAAGACCTCACTAAAACGATGAGTAGAGTAATCTGTGATTCAAGTCTCTAACATCCTCAACAAAATCCATTAAATTATCTAACTACTGCTCAATACTGCTTGCTTTATCGTTTGTTTCAAAAATAAAAATGTGTTTTGAAAATGCTTACAAGTACTCATGTTTATGAATAGAAGAGAAGGTATAGAATGAAAGAATAGAAGAAAAAGCATTTGCACATCATATTTTACTTTACAGCCCACTCTCAGAGTGCCGGTTTATCGGGCTGCCAGTTTATTGAGAGTGGACTGTAATTGAAAAAAATATTTTGAAATTTTAGATCAAAATGAGCGTCGGTGCCACAAGAAAAACCGGTACCAGCTCCGGTGCTTTTACTTAAAATCCAGCACCGCACCGGTGCCACCAAAAAATACCGGCACCGGTACTTTTTAAACACTGCTCTACACTCTACATGTATACTTTACACTCTACTGCTCTACTAGCAGAGTCTACATTTTAGAAGATTCTACAACTCTACTAATAGAGACTAGCACTCCACCGTTTAGTGAGATAGACCACAGCGGCCACGGACAATTTCCTGCCGCGCCAACTCCCTGCGGGGCCAATTCCCTGCGGACAATTCCCTGCCGGACAGTTCCCTGCCGGGGACGATCCCCTGCCGGGAAAATATACTACAGTCTACTCTCGATATAGTGCACTCTCGATATAGTGTAACTCTCGATACAGTGCATGTTTTTTACGACTTGGTTGGTTCATTTTAAACATAAGGAACCATACCTTCGATATAGTGCACTCTCGATACAGTGTAACTCTCGATATAGTGTATATTTTTTACGGTCCCGACAAAGAAAACAGCTCTCGATAAAGTGTATATTTTCTAATTTATTGAAATTGATGTCTCTAAAATGTAAATTTATCCGTTTTTTTGCTAATTGAGCAATAAGTACTGAAAAGAGTGAGGTTTGATTACTTTGAACTAGAAGAAATCAGTAATGGAAGTTGCCAAAAATAAAGCGCCAAATTCATTAATAAGAGGGTACGATGAGCTACAATTGAATTCTTGGATCTTTTTTGCCGAGTTGAAAGAACCAAAAAGAAATGTAGTGAAGGGCAGTGAAGGTGAAACAACTAAGAGACGGTTGAAAGCTTATAGAGCGTTTGATTTTGCCAGTCATTATATAAAACAGCATTCTGATGATCATGCGGTGCTTAGTTTTGCCGATGCATCAGAAGAATATTTTTACAAAGAGAGGCGAAAACAGAAACATGATAATGTAATGGCTTGTTTACGTTGTTCGAGTTAGAGTCAGAGTTCGAGTTAGAGTTCGGGTTTTGATTACGTGAACACCTCTGATCCGAACTCGAACTCTAACTCGAGAGTGTTGACGTACCTCGAGTTCGAGGTCGAATTTGAAGGTGATGATGCATATAACTCGGATTCCCTTGTAGTAAACGGCCTGAAAACTAACTTTTAGTGGCTTTTGAACGCTCAGGGGCGAAATTCTGAGCCATCTGAGCTATATATAAGCACGTTCAAGCGCAACCTCGAACTTTTACTCGATGTACGTGAACACCTTCGAGTTAGAGTTAGAGTTCGGTTTTTTGAGTACATGAACACCTCTTACCCGAACTCGAACTCTGACACTAACTTGAACAACGTGAACAAGCCATAAATGTACATCAAAAATGACCAGTTGCTTCTCGTCTAACCGTTAATTCATTTCTCACATGGTACCATTATTATTTTTGTCAAATAAAATATCTTTTTGATTTGGGGTTCAGGTCATTAAGGCGAAAACTCTCGATATAGTGTACAACATTGACTGTTTGTTGGGAAACCTTCGATATAGTGTAGTCTCGATATAGTGTAACTCTCGATATAGTGTAATTTTTCCAGTCCCCGCGCACTACACTGTATCGAGAGTGGACTGTAGTAAAATCATATCCAATCGATTTCCTAACTAAACAATTGCATCTTTATTGAGAACCAACTCGGACAACAACTATTAAAACAGACAGGATATTCGGGGACGGACACGGACGATTTACTCACTGGGACGATTCACTCACGGTTACTACTCATTTTGGGCCCACTCATTTCGGCTCCCTCATTTTGGCCCCAGTATATCAATATAGGATTTAAAAACACCCTGTTGCTCGAAGAACTCTTTCGAGCCAGCATTAATGTACACTGGCCTACTTTTTGCCGAATAGCAGTGAATTCATCCGCAGTAAATTCATTGCTGGTAAATTTATTTACCAGCAATTTGAATTCTGGTGGTAGGAGACATTTTTTTGTTGAATCACGCTCATAAACTATCTATCCTCAGGTTGTATAGGAGAACCACCTGGCACTTCCACATTAAATTCATCCACAGAAATTCGCTTTAAGTGGTCTTCTACTTTTAGCAATTTTTTCCTTCACTTTTCGGGCTCCAAACCTGATTTCCAAAAATATTTTTTTCAAAAAGCGGGGTCCCAATATTTTCCGGCAGGGAATTGGCGCGGCAGGGAATTGTCACGTACCGAGACCACAAGTATGTCTTATGTAGAGCGTATCTTTTGAAAAACGTTGATTTAGCCTCATTTAGTGCAAAACCAACCAAACTAGTTTCAAGGCGCATTTTATAGAGATCGTATCTTATGGAGAGCGTCGACTGTAGTATGTTGCGTCGGGAGGATAATTTGTCACGTACTAAAGCTTGAATGTATAAAGTGGCATGACCGTGCACGACAGGGAGAAAAGGCAGGACCAGCACTTTTCGGTACGTGACACAATATCCTCGGGCCACAATATCCCCGCAGTCACAATATCCCCGGACCAATGTAGTGGTTTGAATCTTTCTGAGTGCACACTTTTTCATTTTCAGGGATTTATATCTCAATCAGTCTGAGGCTCTTGGTCATTTCACAAAAAATCATTAGCGCTTTCATTGAACATTAGTAAAGTGTTTTATTCATGAAGTATATCATATTAACAAACAATGAGAACAATTCTATCATCCAGTGATCCATAATAAAATTGTGAGCTAATCCTCTAAGGTATTTGAGCAGGCTCTTTGTGGACTGAAAGAGCCACCAACCAAACCAAGTGGTCGTCCACTTGAATCAAAAAATATAATTTTCTTTACCTTTTCTGGTTTACAACCTGTTTCCTGGACTGATTCCGAATGGCTGAAGATGGTTTGATAGTGGTGAAATGCCGTTTTGTAGGGTATTTTTTGAGTTTTGCAAAATGGAGCTTTGGCAAAATCAATTATCTTCCAGTACTCGAAAAATACCATACAAAACCTTGTTAACTATTATCAACCATCTTCGGCGTGCCCTTATAGTCTAGAAAACAGATTTAAGATAATGAAAAACGTAAAAAAAAAGTTTCGATCCAAGTAAACGACCACTTGGTTTAGTTGGTGCATGTATTATCTAAAAAGACCTGAAGTTGGTCATAGAAAAACATTTTAAATTTTAAAAGTTCATCCGAGATAAAAATATTACTACCCGGGTACAGTGTTTCCGAAAATGACACCTACAGTAACCAGTAACACTCTAACCAGTAACACCTACACCTACTATCTAACCCTACACCTACATTAACACCGAAAACTAAACGTACCCTACACTACACTTAAACTTGAAGCTATTTATACTCTACACCTACACGTACACTTAAAATGAACCGTACACCTACACTAGAAATGTAACATACCTTACACCTACACCAATGTTTGGCATACTGTACGATATCAGTACGTTTAAGTATTAGCGTACTGTTTGCCGTACTGTACGGTACAAAGTGTTTATCGTACTGTTTGGAAAACTGTTCGTTAAGCGTTTAGCGTACAGTTTGTCGTACTGTTTTCAATACTGAGATGTCTGAGCGCACACTTCTAAGTCTTTTTTCAAGATTTTCTGCATCCTTGTATATTTTCAGGAATATGTCAGCGTCAAACTCTTCTCCTCGTTCAACGGCAATGAAAGATCGAGTACAGTCAACCCTCGATTTAACAGCACCCCTGGGACCAGGCCCGGGTGCCGATAATCGAGGGTGCCGTTAAATCGAGGTATCCGAAACAAAAATATTGTAGAGTGCCGTTAAATCGAGGGTCTAACATATGATAGCTTGCAACACATCATTATCCGACCAAAATTTGCTTTTATTTTCGGCAATAACAGCATAAACTCATTTCAACAAACGTTGTTCAACAGTTAGACTGAAAATAATTAGTGATTTTTGGCTGCACTTGCGTATTTCTTCGCTCTTTGTAGAAGTAGTCATCGAGTGAATCGCTGAGACGGAGTATAGTAGGATCTGCAGAATTCTCTTCCAGATATTGACGGACGAATTGTAAATGCCTTTGCCTCAGAACGACTGACTGCAGGTTGCTCTGGCTCAATTTCTTCGGCATCCATAGCTTCATTGTCACTTTCGCGAGGGCCTTCCACATTGCTCAACGAAACCTCTTCAATAATTTTAGCGAGCGTGAGAGCACCACCTACTTGAAGCGAGCATGCAAAGATGTGTGAGAACAACATTAAATCACCTTTAAGTGCCATTGTCTTGTTCGATAGAAGCTGCCAAATAACCGTGTTTCATCGGCGTTGAAAAGTTAAAAAAGTTAACATTTAACAATAAAAACGAGACACCAATGTGTGGAAACTAGCCGAATTCAACAGACAATTGTTCACAAAAGTTGAATTTTGTCAAAATTTTTAAAATTTTTCTCTTTTCTGCTTATATGCCGTTAAATCGAGGGTCTTTATCTTTGAGGGGACCGGGCCAGGGGTGCCGTTAAATCGAGGTTCCGTTAAATCGAGGTGCCGTTAAATCGAGGGTTGACTGTACGCCGTCGCGATGATATCGGCTAAATTCACAGTGGAACAAGATATAGATGTAAAGCAAGTGCCCGTTGCGGTGAATGTACCAAGGTGAATACGATGTTTTGACTAACCAATCTATGTCTTACTATAAATTTAGATCCTCTCGTCACAAGAATGTTATTGAGCACCATTGAGGAACAGTGCACAAGGACAATCATTCTGGCAAAAAGAATCTGTTCCAGCTTTGAAGTCAGTGAGAATAACGGACTAGACTCAAAGTATGTCGACTGATTATTTTTTTGAAATGAATGTTTCGGTTTAGGCTCTAGAAAATTCAGTTTGCTCTATCGAATGTCATAGCTATACCGTCCATGTCTGTGAAAACCCTTCTGCATTCTCTCGTGCATGCATTGATCTGGTCTCTTAATCAAATTATGAGGTAAATTTTTGAAAACATCACCTTATAACTTTGAAAAACTTCAAGCTGCCGAATAGCTTTTCGACTTTGAAAATCTTTTGATGAATAGACGAGAACAAATAACAAGCAAGATCAAAAACGACTGAGAAATATGGCACAAAGGTGCTTATGACATGCGACATTTGGACAGATAAGAGCTTGAAGCATGCTTACCTCGGTAAAGCAATGCATCCATTGAGACTAAATGCATGTCAATTTTAGGCGTAACTCATCATTTTCGTGATGGAAACGGAATATTGCGCCGCCTCTTTCTCGGTCTCTGCGAATTGAATGCATCTCATACTGGAACTGCGATCCGCCGTGAACTTAACAAGATGCTGGCTGAATATGGACTCTCTATAAAAGACGTTTTCAAAGTAATCACCGACGGTGCTAGCAATATGGCAAACGCGTTTAGAGATGTCTGCTCTTGTAACATACAATTTTTGTGAATGGAAAGATAATGAGGCAGAAGTTTCAGTGGAAGTAATGATTCAGTACCTGGAGGATCAGAATGAGGAAGAAACGAGGGAACGTGAGTATAGTGAGTACAGATGCAGAAATTCTGTGTTGTCTATCAAGTAAGATAGTTTTTTTCTGTACGTATGCGCACGATTCTGAACTTAGGCATTTTCAGATCTGCGTTTCAATTGCGCGTCAAATGCTTTGCTAATGATATTCAGCTAGTTATTGTGGAAATGTTCAAAAAACTATGTAATCCAAACACAGGCTACGACAAAATGATGACCCTATTGGCCAGTCAGAAAATCACACAGTGCTATCAAGGTATGTTCATCAAATCTTCTGCCAAATGCAAAGGTTTGTTTTTTGTAGGAGCTATCGGATGCTACGAGAAAAATTTATTTATGGATGTAAAACTCGGTGGGTTCGTCACAAATCGCTGTCATTCAAAGATTTCTTGAAGTTCAAGAAGATGTTTCAACTATCGCAGCTTCAAAAAACTAGAAAATTCTTTCAAAAGCTGATTTGCAGGTTGGATGACTTATGTGGTGAAGTAGTTTTTAACGAGCTGTCCGTTAAGTTTCTACGCGTTGTGCATACTCTAATGAAAGTTTTTGTTGAATTCTTCGAAGAATACAGACTGAAAAAGATGTCTCTATTTCTTACTGCTATGGATACCTGAAAGCAGTCTACAAATCTCTTGATAAATTAGAAGTATTTGGTATTTTTCTGTTTTCAGTTATTGTGTGTGCTTTTTTAGATGGATCCAGCTTCGATGAAACCCAGCGAAAAGTCTTCACCTAATACTCCACAGTCGATCCGATCGTGTGATGAATTCTCAATCTGCCGATTTCGATCCGATTATCTCATCGCCACTGTTCTTGATCCGAACAATGCGTGCCGTCTTAATGAAGATGACTATAAATCAGCTCTTTGTGCTGTTGAAAACTTAGTAAACTTTTTGTTTGACAAACGTGTTGTGGACCACTTAGTTTAGGTGCGAGTTGACCTGAAACAAGCGCGACTGCAGCAGCATCAACTACAAGATCTCTTAATGACACACTGTATCAGTTATTGCGGAAACAGCAGAAAAACAACAGTCTGCTAGAAAGCATAAGGATCCCACAGGTGCAAATTCTTGCCTGCAGCAGGTTCTCAGTCGTGTTATCAGTGTCAATCCGAACGGAAAATCAAAAATTGATGCTCTCAAGTATTGGAAAAACTTGTTAACAACGGTAATTTTTGGCATAAGGTGGTCAAACATATTTTTTGCTGGTTTTAGGAAGCCAGATCAGTTGCTATTCTAGTTATTGAAGTGCTGTCCATACCTGCTACCAGCTCAACAATGGAACGATATTTTCTCAAGCTGGGTTAACAACCAACGGTCACAGGAAAAAACCTCATTTGATCTCTTGAATTCTCAACTGATCGTGTATTCTAATTACTTTGTTAAGGATGTGGATTTGTTTTGAGTTGATTTTCAATTATTCATGTAGCTGTTATCGAAATTAATGCAAATAAACATATTATTGGATAAAATTATGGCTTTCTAGAATAATATTTATAACTGTCTTGTTGCACTGTGAATTTAGCCCACATTACGTCAAGACGGCTGACCCGGTTTTGCATGACAGTTAGTAGAGGAGAATAGTTTCGCGCTGAAATATTCTGAAAGAGGAACGAAATACAGAAAAGATACAAAAGTACAGTACAGTATTGAAAACAGTACGACAAACTGTACGCTAAACGCTTAACGAACAGTTTGCCAAACAGTACGATAAACACTTTGTACCGTACAGTACGGCAAACAGTTCGCTAATACTTAAACTACTGATATCGTACAGTATGCCAAACACTTGGTGTACGTGTAAGGTATGTTACATTTCTAGTGTAGGTGTACGGTTCATTTTAAGTGTACGTGTAGGTGTAGAGTATAAATAGCTTCAAGTTTAGTGTAGGTGTAGGGTATGTTTCAAGTGTAGGCATACTGTTGAGTATGTGTAGGTATTATTTTCGGAAACACTGCCAAGTACCACCACACTACCTGAGTTCTCCATCCTGGGGACAACAAAACCGAGTGGTCGTCCACTTGGAGCAAAAAATTTTTTTACGTTTTCATGCTCCACAAAACTGTTTCTGGACTAGTTCGGGCCTGCTGAAGATGGTTTGATGATAGCAAAATAAGGTTTTGTATGGTATTTGATGAGTATTGTGAGGCAATTTATTTACGAAAAACTCAATTGCACCAAAACTCAAAAAATACCCGAGAAAACGGCGTTTACAATTAACCAACCATCTTCAGCATGCCGAGTAGTCCAGATAACAGGTTTAGGTAACCCAAAACGTAGAATTTTTTTTGATCCAAGTGGACGAGCAGTTGATTTTGTTGGTACATGGAAGATTCAGCGAAACTGTAATCGGTATATAGAAAAATGGCCGCTATTCCATTGTACCCCCCCAAAACCAACTTTTTTATATGCACTCCAAAACCATTTTTATGTAAAAATTTCGCCATAAAAGGACCAGTAAAGCCTTTAAATAGGTTCAAAGGGCTGTATTGGGGAGGGGAAGGAAAATCACAGGGGTTACTTTTTTTGGCTGCTTAACCATGTTTTTCAACTCGGGCCGTGGCAAAAAATAGACTCTATATGCATTTTATGATCAAGTGTACTTCTCGGAATCATGTCTAAGGTAAGTGCGTGCGCGCATCTCTAACTCTCAAGCCCCCGCGCCCCTTCGGGGCTTGGGGGCTTGGAGTTGAGATGCGCACACCCACATACTTAGACACAAATCATTCGAAAGTGACTCGGATGCAATGAAAAAGCATGCATACCAGAGTTATTTATGCGGTAGGCCCAGTATTCAAAACTGTGTTCAACATCTTCAATTTTCGGCCGAGAAGGGTCTCCCCTCCTCCGGCTTTTGGCTTCAAGCCAGAGGCTCAGCCATCCAAAATTCTGCCTTCACCTCCACAGAGTCCTGGCTCAGGCAATAACCACCTCGGAACCTACCCAGATGGCCCTGGAGAGGCTTTGAGTAACTTATGTATTTGGGTCTTCCACGAGTTGCTGGGTTTGACGTGCCTTTAAACGTATATATCAGTGATTGCAAAATGACAATGATAATTATCATTTGTTGAAAAAGGACCATTGAAAGAGAACTGCATGCCATTTGGGACAAGTTTGAAAGAATCGACAGGGATGGGTCTACATATTTATCGCTGCACCATGTCCTCAGGTAGTGCTTTTAATTTATTTACACTTCCCAAATACGGTTTAGGAGTACAAGAAAACTGCTACGACGCCAACAGCAACTATTCCGAAGTATCACTGGGATCGTAGCAAAGAAAAGCATGATAATGCTGAGTCTGTCTCTATGGGCATTGAAGAACCTCCAAAAGAAGTCTCTTGAACAAGTATGCCACAATCTTTCGAGATCTTTTTTTGGATTTCATATTTGTTTAAGGGAGAGAAATTCGAGAAAGCTTTTTCTGATGTCTTGTCTATCCCTTCACTTTCAATTAACACGTTTCTGCATCCGGCCATGCAAAATTTATCAGGTATTGCATTTCTTGGATCTTCTCTTTTCATAAGCTTACTCAATCATTTTATGGAGCTGAATACATGGAAGTCTGGTCCTTGGTTGATACATTACGTGCCAGCTTCAAAGAGCGCTTTGCAATATCCTGAACAGGGATAGAGTGAATTTTGATCCGATTTCTTCTTTTCATGCGCCTTGGATCCCAACACTTCCTGCTGTATGAGTGACGATGAACTGTCATGGTCAGCCGAATGGATTAGACAGATGGTGATGTTCTTATTGTTCATTGCTGTTATTATTTGGTTTTTTTTTCAGTTTCCAGCCGAGAGAAGACTTGAAACACTTGCTCCTGCTATGAATGCGGACACTACTCTGACGTTAAAGACGTTCAAAGCAACAAAAGAACCTCGCAATCAAGGGGAATTAGGTCGAAGTCTTGGATTCTTAATGCTTTACATGCAGTGCAAGATGCTGGCAACGGTGGAAACAAAATTGATGCGATAAGGTATTGGACATCTTTCATCAACTCGGTACTTTTATTTTCTCTGTTGATTGTGATATTAAAAAGGCTTCAGGATTGGAATACTTTAGCCATCTTGGCATTAGAAGTGCTAAGCGTTCCAGCAACCAGTGCACCTATCGAGCGAATCTTTTCTCAGGCTGGAATTGCAACGAAAGGGTAAGAAATAAAACAAATTTCAGTTACTCAGTTAGTTGTATATTGTAATTCGAATGTTACGCAATAGGTTGTTCTTTTAATTTATGGGAATAAAATACAGAGAATTTTGTGAGTCTTTATCAGTAATTGTCTATCTAGCTCTGGCTCCAAAACGGCTACAAAGTGTCTTTAATTTTTTTATACCGCTGATGTGCATGTAATCAAAAAATTGGCTTGAAGGTTTTCTGAACTTGAGCGTTATAAAAGACCGCTTGCCAAAGAGTTCCACACCAGGAGTCTCAATGTTTGAGCAAACATAGGTTGCTCGCCAATCTATGCTCTAGCCAATTAATTTATTGAAAGTCTCCGAAAAAATTAACTTCTCTAGCGGATGAGTCTCTATGAAAAAAAAATCTCATGTGAGAAAATGATAAATAAAAATTATCATATGACAAAATGACAATTTCATAATGACAATTGTCATATGACAATTTTTCTGAATTGTCAAATGACAATTGTCATACACAATTTTGTCATAATGACAATTGTCATATGACAATTTTTTTAAATTGTCATACGACAATGTCATATGACAATTCATTGAAATGATAATTTTATCATCTGATAATTATCATATGACAACTTTCTTGTCATTGCAATCACTGGTATATATTAAGTGGTGGACCCCAAGTGTGGTTTGAGAGTGCCTTAAACCCTTTTTTATTAGTGGCCCCTGTTTGTCCCTTCCCCTCCCAATACAGCCCTTGAACCCTATTTAAATGGCTTTCTGGTCCTTTATGGCAAAATTATTACATACAAATGGTTTTTGAGTGCTTATAAAAAAGTTGGTTCGGGGGGGGGGTACACTGGAATAGCTTTTTTGGGCTCTAGGTGAATTGAACTCTACAAATGAACCTCTACAAATGAACCCCGGTAAATTGACCCTCCGGTAAATTGACCCTCCGGTAATTGAACTCCAAATTTGTCTTGAGACGATTGTTATCAAAAAACTATATATTTTTGGTGTTGGTAAATCACGGTATGAAGAGGAACCATCTCGTGATAGGTAAGCCTCACGAAAGGGTAGGAAAACTACAAGGATATTAGGTCTCCCCCATAATATGGTGTTGAACTAAGATGTAATAGTTACTGGCTTGCGCCACCCAGAACTCATCTAGATGGTGTACTGAGGTGTTAGTTTACCCTTAATACCTAGATATTCCGTTAGTGGTCTTTAGTTAGTGGTATGACAAGAGCGCTGAATTTAGAAGAAAAGTTAATTGCATTCCCGCCCTGACGTTCGTGCCTGTGATAGATGTAGAACAAGCATTTGTTTAATTAAGGTGAACTGACAGCTGTTGACGAACTACTTCAGGGAACACATGGAAAATTTAGAGAACGAAGTCATGCTTGATATCATTCTAGACTATTTCGAGGAAAACTATAATGGACGACTTACAGGCAATGGGAACAAAGAAAGCATGGTAGTTTTTTTTCATGTTGACTGTTGAATATATTCTTGTAGCTTCCCTATCAAGAAATGGAATCTTCAGGCTTGGGTGAGGATGACGAGCCAAGAACGAACAACGGCAATAGAGTCTTTCAACGGTCAGCTGATTCGCACTCTGACTGCGTCCCACCCTACAATTTGAAAATTGATTCAAGGTCAGTATATTTCTAAATCACTCCGTTGGGGACACACTCTTCAGGCCTACGACGTGAATTCAGGATTGCAGAGCAGAGAGTGGACTGCGCATTGGCGGGAGCGAAGAAGCCGCGCAGAGGCAAGCATAAGTGGATGTAGACGGATGAATCAAAACACGGTGAGGCGATGTGACTAGATCCAATGATCGAATTTCTGCAATCAATAGCTATAAACTTGGGCCGAATACCAGTATTCGAACCACAGGTAACTATTTATCGGATGGTTTGGTCTTATTTTTTATCTTCAGTTGTTTCAAAGAGGAGAGTAAGGTTGATCAAAAAAAGAACATCAAAAAAGTCAAAAATAAATTGGAAGTCATCACAATTAACAACGCTCTTGGTAAACTTCTATTGAATTTTTTGCTGAATTATTCGTCGTTTTCAGAGCAGAATCATGTCGAGTGCTTGCTGACAAGTCTGGAATTAAATAAAACAAAGAGCATCTGTAGTGCTTAACACGACTGCGTGGTTGAATGGCAAAACCGTGAACTTCTACTACCAAATGATCTCCCAGACAAATAAAGCAGCCGTGAATCTCCTATTACGATTCACTTCTTGGAAGGCACAGGTTACAACAATCTGATTAAGTAAAATTGTTTGAAATAGCATACGACCACAACAATAATTTAGGGAATTCTCGCAAGAATATGCTATATACAAGAATATGAGTATGGCTACGAAGCTTGGATCCTAGTAACTGAATCGCATTCTGCCAAAGGTATGTTTATTACTTCTTAATGATAAACAACCTGAAGTTCACAGGACGTTCCTCGCCAGACGAACACTTTTGATTGCGGTCTTTTATTTGCCAATATGCAGAGTGCGTATGTCGTGGCTCTCTTAATTTCACCGAAGCCAGATGGATGGAATCCGTAATGAAATGATGCGAGAAATCCTTTGTGGAACGTTGTAATGTCGAATATCTTTTGATATTAATTGTAGTCTGTTTGAATGTTAAGAGGAAGTTTGAATAAAATGGGTTTAAAAAAATAAGGATGAAAAATAATTATAGAAAGAGAGTAATATGCAACACTTCATTTAGTCAGAAGCGCAAAACGAATGTCTGTCCAACGAAATTGAGAGACCTACCGTGAAATTTGTTATTATGAAGATCGATGCTTGAAAATGGAATACGAGATAGTTTCTCAATGTGATGGAAATCTACCTCGTCCGCCCGAAAAATTTCAAAAAATGGAGTGGTTTGGTAAAGGAAATTCGTAACCTACTTAGAAATCTTCATATTCGCTTACATCCGTGGCTATTATAGACTGAACAAGATAACGACATGATAAAGTCATATAATTTTGTGAAACACAAGAACTTTATTTTAATACAAGCGAAATCTATAACTATCCGAAATCTGTGACTTTATAAAATTCATGGTCGAAATGTGAATAATGTGGGCGGAATTGAAAATCCTTGTGAGAAAGATTCTATTGTATTGGTAATAAGAATTAAAAGCCAAAAAATCCCGCCAAGACTTCATTTTTTTGAGGTTCAATTTACCGGAGGGTCATTTACCGGGGTCAATTTACCGGAGGTTCAATTTACCGGAGGGTCAATTTACCGGGGTTCAATTTGTAGAGGTTCAATTTACGCCGCCCGCTTTTTTTTGGGGGGGGGGGGGGGGGCTACAATGGAATAGTGCCGAAAATGTTTGAATTAACATGTAACTTTTCGAGACGAAAATATAAAAACGACGAATTTTTGTGGATCGATTGTGTGTGGATAAATTCGGTTCGTATAAATTCGCTAAACGCCGTGGAAACTAGGCTAAATAAAAATTAAAGTACTTTAATTTTAAAAATAACTATCTGCCCTCACAGGTTTGAACCTGTAACTTCAAAATAAGACTACCACCCGTAGCTTCCTGCTGAGAAAATAATTTGATTAAAATTTGTCCGGGATATTGTGACCGCAGGAATATTATGGCCGGGGATACTGTGGCCCGGGATATTGTGTCCGTGTCCAAGCACTTTTTCAAGTTTTTCATGCGTTTTCATACACACGGGCATGCCTCTTTACATACCCGGGATGTGCCTGGGACTATTTATTTGTTCGGTACGTGTCAATTCTGTACCGCGGCCTATTGTGTCGGCTAGTATAAAATGACTGATATGTCCAGCTTATATAAAAGGGGCGATTGTGTCGGCATAAGTAAAACGGTCAATTGTATCTGAAGCACCTCTTATATTTAAAAGAGAGCCATTAATTTATCTTTCAGCCATTCCACCGTGTTTTTTTATAGACTTTGACTTTGCCTTAGGCCCGTAAGCTTAGGTTTAGGCTCAGGACTGGTCATTAATGACAAGTGCTTTTGCACATTTTTTTTAAAATAGTGGTTTTAAGTACCCTCGAAAAGTAATTGGGGAGGGTATATTGTAATGGCTTTTTAGGAGGGTATATTCCATTAGCGTCAAGACATTCTATGCAGTAGCCCTATTAAATTGAAAAATGTTCAACACATTCATTTCTGCTAATAGTATCTCAGAAATGTATTGCCCCTAGTTTTGTTTCATTTCCCTACATAGCCGTGGACACATGGCTTTTTGCTTAAGATGGAAAGTAAATGTGTATTCATAATAGCAAGACACAATCGTTCGGCGGACACAACCTCCCCTTTATACTAGCTAGACACAATAGCCCTTTCTATATGGCCGTCACAATCGGCGCCGAACCAAATTGTGCGTGTCCGCTTCTCCATTTTTATTTCTTCATTATTCATTCCTTCACTATTATCGGTTTATTCATTATTCACGGCCAATCAAGTCGAGAAAAACCTGCGGGACCGACAATATACTTACATTAAAAAAACTATGTCACACCAAGGTAACAATTTTAACCAACGATTTATTTTCGGATCAACAAATTGCTTTAACGACATATCAACAATTCAAGAAGTAGACTTTTTAGTTGTCTTCTTGGCGGCCAAATTCGTAGTCGCAGCCTTCTTCTTCCAGCTTTTTCAATCTTCTGTGAAGCAATAACTGCAGCACGACGAAGAACCTTGGCGTAAGGATTGAGCTTAACCATAAGAGCCGGCTTCTTCAGAGGATTACGATGAACCTGGAAGCAATAACAGTTAGTCTCACCCGTTTTACTGACTAAATAGTAAACCTTGTGCTTCTTAGTGTTCTTACGGCAAGGACGAACAACCTAAATTGTAAAATTTTAGTTCATCGTTTATTAGAACATGAACTCTCAAACCTTAGTAATCTCCTCAGAGCGAATTAGACGAGCAAAGTCGGAGTTGGTCATCTTTGGGTATGGCAGGGTCCACCCCTTCTTCACATCAGACTTCGGGTAAAAGTTCAAAGATAGAATCCAGCTTTCGGAATGCAGACTCAGTCCAAACCATCAGGCGCCCCAAATGACCACCAGGAGCAATCTTTAACAGATTCAGATGGTTCACCGAGAGCAAGGTCACGCCAGGATGTTGCGGAATGCACGCACAATACCTCCATCATTGTTGTAGACAACCACTGGGCCCAGCTTCTGCTTGTAACGACGGTTGCGACCCTTCCCTTTCCAGCACGATAGCGCTTGGAGTTGTACACCTCAAAAACAATGCAGTTTAGATGTCGAAAATTAATAATAAAATTAGTAGTGAATAATATTAATTAACCTATGCTACCTTTTCAATGTCAGCCCACAAGTTTACACGCTGAAGAAAACCAACTGCCTCCTTCGTCTTCTTGAAGCTCTCAATCTTGTCAGTGAAGACGAGTGGAACCTCAGCCAATTGATCGATGACATGTCCACGGGCCTGGATCAGGGCAGGTACTCCAGAAGCGGCAATTGCCGAAGCAATCGCATGACGACGCTGAGCCACATTCACCTTGCGATGCCAACGACGATAGGTCTTGGTAGGAGCAAACATTCGTCCACCACGGCACATGTTTCCAAAAGCACCCTGACCAGATCGATGAGTTCCACCACCACGGACACGAGGAATACGGCAACAGCACGACCAGTTCCCCAGGATTCAGCCGAAGTTTGATGACCTAGCAGAAAAACTCATTATAACACTTTTTGATTCGTAGTTTCACGCAAAAAAAGGTAGGACCAGCAATTTCTTAAAATCTTCTGTCTTCAGCTCGTTTTTCATCAAATATAATATTGTTGATTACTATTCATTTTAAAAAATTAGGCAGAAAAACTTTTAACAACACCGACGAAGACGCTCTTAGAAACAATTGAGAGGGAAGGACACTGCTGTCCTGGCCTTTTTTGGTGCTACGCAGAGGCCATTTTAGGGACCGTGGTTTTTGCGCGCAGCGATTTCCCCCGCCAATTCAAATTTTTTCCCAAACATTAAACTTCTGTTCGGATTTTTCAACTTGGTTTCTAACCAAACAAGGCTGAGAATTTAATTTTAGGTATACTTATGATAGAAACCAAGTTGAAAAATCCGAACAGAAGTTCAATGATTAAGAAAAAAATTGAATCGGCGGAAGACAACCGCCGTATTCAAAAACCATGGCCCTTTAAGAATGGCATGGTGAAAATTACATTCACCAAACAAGCAGAATGTGGAAAGGACGAGTAAAACACACCGGCAGCAGTTGAAACGGAATAGGGCTGACGCTTGTTCTTGCGAATTTGATCATGGATGAAGCTGACAATGTCTGGACGAATACCAGTTCGGTAGACAGCCGGCAATTTCACCTGAGTTCCAACAGCTTCGTTCTTCTCATTATAGACGGACACGAGAGGTCTTGCAGCCATGATAGCACTTAATACCTGAAAATTCATGCAATTAATGGTGAAAACTTCCATTTTTGCAAGTAATAGTAATAATTAAAACCATCGCTATAAACGATCAAAAAGGTGTTTCGAAGCTCAAAGTGCTTCTGGCAACAGTTAACCACAGCAAAAAATACAATAAAAACGAGTTAAATACAGTTTTTCATTTTCACAACACCAACTGAGCGCTATATACTCATCTGTGAAGACACGAGCAATATTTTTGGGCTCTTCGTATACTGTCAATTTCAAATCGTGACAAGACTAAATCTCTTCTAAAAAGTCATTTTCTCTTCTATTTTTACTTCTAATGACTCATTAGTAATGAGGGTGGCACACAAATTCCAAACGAGAAATTCTCCAAACGAGGAATTCTCCGAACAGAAGTTTCTAAAGATGAATTCTTCAAACGGGGAATTCTCCAAACGAAGAATTTTCCAAACGGAAAATTATCGAAACGATGAATTCTCCAAACAAGACAATTTCAAACGAGGAATTTTCCAAACAAGATTTATATAAAGTACGAAATATCAATGGGGAAAATCACTAATCCTGTTCACCCAATATTTAACAACAGGGGGACCAAGGCAGTTTTTTAGGTTTTTAAAAACATTTTAGATTGTGTCCAAACTACTTCAAACCATCCCAAACCACTCCAATCATCCTTAATACCTTCAAACCGCCCTAAATACGCCTAAACCTATATTTCTTAAAAATAAAAACAATCATTTTATCGTAGGCGAAATAGTGTGGGAATCGTGTTTGACATGACCAACATACGATTTCACCCACCCGAACCGAATACCTGAGTTAGATACAGTGTTGTTCGACGCTAGCGCCGGCGCTGCCCTGGGAAAAAACAGCACCGGCGCTGAGGCCATAAATAGTTATGGTCGGTGCCGGCGCTGGCGCCGGCGCTAACAATTTTCGTCCGGCGCTGGCCTCGGCGCTGTTTTTCAACTTTAAAAAAAAGTTTAAAAAAGTTAAAGTTTTTTCAAACAGCTATGGCTCCGGCGCTGTTTTCAAAATTGAACGGCCTAATATTGAAAAGACAATTATTCTTAATTTTAAGCTAAATCATCTGAATTTCGTGCTGCACTTTTTTCATTTCTTTTGATCTTTAATTTCTTTCATTTATTTTCCTTGATCTTTTAGTCTATTATGACAAACAGAACCAGAGTATCACAAGCTATTGTTTAAAAGTAATGTACGTAAATTACTTATGTAACTTTTTTTCAAAAATTATATACATCACCCCATTCCTTTCATGAACTCCCCACTTTAAAAACTTTTACTCATATGGACTTATTTTCAGCATAGGGAAAATACAGGATGTTTCAGGAAATCCGCTGGATTTGAAATGGCCATAGCTTTTTTCTAGATCGAATTTCGAATTTTTGCTTTTGCCATCGTTTTCTCTTGACGGGCAATTTCGTTAAGTTTATAATGTCAAAAAAAAACGATTTTCAACTATGGAAATTTCTGTTCAGAGAATTCCTCATTTGGAACTTTCTTTGTTGGAACTTGTGTGCCACCCGTAATGAGATTTCAATTTCAATTTTCTTGTTTTTAAAAGGAAAAAAACATTAATTTTTTATTTTGAAATTCACGAGTAGCTAGCAGGGTTCAAAAATTTTCATTTTCTTGGCCAGGTTGCTGAAAAAAACCGGTGCCGAGATTTTCAAAATGGATCCTAGGAGATCTCGAATTATGACCCTACCGGAGTATACTCCCGCCCCAAAAATTAAAAAAAATATTTGATTTTCAATTTGGATAGTTATTGTCTTGAGCGGAATTTAAAATTTGACAGTGATTTTATTATTTTTAAAGGTGGTTTCATAAGCAAATCGACTACCCATAACACGAATCCAGTGTCAGAATGGATGGTTTTTTGGCAATCACGAAGTTATGGGAACTTGTATTACGACTTAGACATTCCTTTTGCCAATTTTGTCAAGATTTCATAAGAAGTAGTTGGTGTATTCGAAACTGAAAGAACCGTCAGATTCCAGTCTTTCTTTTTGATGTGATATTTTATCTGAATGCGATCTCTACCCAAAGTTATGACCATTTTAGTGTCAAATTTTGGATTTCTGAAAATTGTCTTTGTGAGGAAAAATCGAAAATTCTCTGTGAAATTGTAGGCACTCAGAACAAGTTCATGCATAATAGATAGCCCTGAGCACCCTGTATTTTGAGATGTCACACACCTAGGTTGCGCATTTATTTGAGCGAGTAACACCTTATTTGCTTGAATTCTAGCTGGTTGGAATAGGTGAAATCACCTACTTTCGGGAACTGTTTTACCCGTTCCAATCCCTCCTCTTTCCGCAAATATTTTACATCATCGTGTTCAGCGTGAAATTCTGCACAAGACGCAATAGTTAGCACGCACCGCCGTTCCAGTGTTAACATTTCCCGTCCCGGTGTTCCGTCCCGAAAAGAAATATTCAAATTTCGTCCATTGTCGTCCCGAAAATGTCAAACTTCCATCCCTAATAAATCACACGCCAAACAATAAAAAGCACCAGATTAAGAACAGGGAAACATAGTGCGTAAAAAATTATGTAACACTGGCCACAGTTTTGCTATAAAAATTCATGCTATTACCGTAATTTCTGTAATAACTTCACACGGGAGTTATTTTTCAACCCCTAAAAAATCGGAAAAATTTGGCCAGCGACAGATTGAGACAATTCAAATTGAGACAGTTCGTATTCCGTCCCGAAAAAAATTATTCAAATTCGTCAAACAGCGATTTTAACCCCAGTTCTGGAGTAATCGTACCCTAAGGTGTCTAGGTGGTGCTCAAGCAATTTGTACTTAGGTATTGTAAATACAATTGTAAATACAATTCTAATTGAGCAAATATTTGTCAAATAGACCGATGATTTTGTCTCAATCGTCATTGTCTCAATTTGAATTGTCTCAATCTATCGCTGGCCAAAAATTTGAGGTCGATTTTTGAATTTTCGGGTGCTAAACCAAAATCTGAAAAGTGGAATAAGGTCAAACTCATGGTAACTAAGAAAACTCAAAAAAAAAATATTGCGAAATGTTTGCTCTAGGCTGAGATATGGGGTCCGTAGAGTGAGGACTTATTAGAGCATGGGAGTTATCAGAGGAAATACGAAATAATAATCTTAGATAATCTTAGTTTTTGCCAAGATCTTGCTTGGCCGTTTTCAAAAATCTTGATGTTGGTCTTTGTCAAATTTCAGTTAAAATCTTGACTTGGAATCTTGCTTGGTCCCCACTTTTTTGTCTCTAATTCAAACATCGAATCGAACGAACATTCGAAAATTCGAACTCAAACTTCGAACGAGAGTTTCGTTGTTTCAAAAATTTTAACTTCGAACTTTGAATCAAACCGAACGTTCGAAAATTTGAAACTTTGAATGTCCGTCGAATCGAATGTTCGAAAATTCGAACGTTTGACAACCCTACTCCAGATGATCCGTCCTAATTGAATGAATTGTTTGGTCATTCTTTTTTGGGTTTCTGGACAGTTGACCGAAAGATATTTCAAGAAGACCCGTACCGGTGGCACCGAATTCATCAACACGCGATTCATCAACACAATTTGTCTTGGCACGAATTTTTAGGGGTTTAAAATCGCAAATCCTTTTCCTTGCATCGGGCGGCGGTAAATTCCGCCCGCTGTAAATTCCTCGATGTGAATTCCGCCCGCTGTAAAATTCCTTGAGGTAATTCCTCTTCCGGTAAATTCTCCCGCGGTAAATTCCCTCTCCAAAATTTTGAGGTTACAGGTTCAATCCTGGTGTAGAATAATTTTGGTTCTTGTGTAACAGTCAAAAACTAATTTTTGAAGACTGTTCGTCCTCAGGATGAGTAAGGGAGACCCTGGTACCTCCCCTGAGTGGATTTACTCCAGAACCGAATCGACTTAGCTGAAAGTATTCTAATATAATTATACAGTGGTAGACCGTGCAGATTGTATGAAATGTGTATGAACGCGGCTTGATAATGCTAAAACAGCGATTTGAACCCAGTTCTGGGAGTATCGTACCTAAGGTGTCTAGGTGGTGCTCAAGCAATTTGTACTTAGGTATCGGTACATTATACTAAAATTGGAATAGTACTCAGTCGAAGTTTCAACCTTCAAATCATATTTTATTCATTAAACAATTGTAAGAAAAGTATGATAAGCAAATAAGGTGAACAACAACATTTTAAACTAATCCACTTCTAATTACTTTTTCGACCTCATTCGGATCATTCGCATCTGTTCTGGCGAAAATTCATCGGAACTTTACTTGACAAGCATTCTGCAAACTTGCACACAAGGCACCACAATAAAAGTGTTGTTTTGAACCGGAATATCCTGCAAAATAACAAATTTAGTTTTACCTTTGGCAGAAACCAATCACACTTTCCTATTTGACTTATTCGGCTATAAAAAATAGTTCACTTAAGCAGATTCAGATTGATTTTCACCGTCATCGTGCAGTGAATCATAAAAATAGAGCTTTCTCGTCAGGATATTGACCGCCTAAATAAAAAATATGTATGATAAGCAATCAACAGAAAAACCGTTAAAGACCAGTGCGCTGTCGTGTGGATCGGTACAAGAAGAAGTTTATATTCGAAGAGATCCGCATTCATCGTCAATAAAAGCACATCTTTCGGTCTTTTCTTAGCAAGTTCCGGGTAGAAGAATGAATCAAAGTCATAAACCTTAACATGACCTAGACTTATAACCATGAAATGGAGAATTGATTTGCCTTTGGCAACGTTAAGTCCAACGTACTTCGTTGGGCAAGTAGCTGGAAATAGTAGCTAATAACGTCTCCATTTAACCACTGCTTCGGCTGTAGACACTGCATCACTCGCTCCGTCATAAGGAATTTTATAATTATCTGCACAAATTTCGTCAGCGGATCTGCCTCGAATGAATCTGAAAAAGCATCTGTCAGCAATCGAAATTTAGGCAAAGTCTACCAATTGTATCATCAAGCGTAATGAAAGCAATTATTTTCTTCATCTTCTTCCCATCTTTTTGCAGAGGCTCATCATTTTTTTCGTTTATTAGCTGAATTAATAATTGATCACCAGTTCAATAAAATAAGTAGGTGACCTTGGTATTTGTTTAGGACACATCCAATATTGCTCGTTATTCCGTTCAAGAACTTCACTTTGTCCGGAATTTGAGCGTAGCGATCGAAAAAGCTTGAAAGAAAGTAAGGGTTCGTAACCTCCGCATTTGGTGTTTGATGTTCCGTCCCAACCTGTTTGGAAGAAGGTGCATCTCCAATATGTCCGTTTTTCTTTCGAAAGTATCTTCCAGCAAAGATGTCCACCAATATCCTTTAGCATTGGCCTGTTTTCTTTCGGAAGTTAGCAGCTTGAAGTTTAGAGATGATGAAACCGGTTCGGGCGGGATTTCGGGACGGGATTTTCGGCCAAAAATTTTCGGGATCGGATTTCGGAAAAAAAATTTCGGGATTTTTTAAGTAGAGAGAAGGACAGGAAATTTACATATTTTCGCCATATTTTCAAACTATTGACTATTTTAAACACAAATATGTTTAATGAAAACACATATTTGTTGAAAGTACTGCCTAATCTGTGAAATATCTGCTTTTTGTTTTCGACCTGTTTTAGTTATTTGCTAGTTTCTAGGGCCGAACGCTTGTATCGATCGATTTGATTGTCTATGCTCTGACAATATTTTGTTAAATGGCGTAGCATGATTAGAGCTTGGTTTTTAAAAGGATTGTGCACAATTGGAGGCTAACGTGCTGAGTTGTTGTCACTTCGATCAACCACTTAAATCGATCCAATCAGCTTTATGGGCTAATTGTATCGATCAATACACAAAATCGACCCAAATCGATTTTGATTAATTAACGTGATTGCCAGTCAGACCAATTCAGCTAGTTTGGTAGATCCAGCCAGTTAGATCGATACACCCACTTGAAACAATGCTACCAGTTAGAGAAGAAAAGAAAGTAAAAAGGAGGGTTTTATCCAGTGGTAGTCTAAGCTGTGACTTCGGCGATGCGTATATGAAGTTTCTTTTCCCTTAAAAAAGCATGAATATCAAAGAAATTTAAATAAAAAATTCAGATTTTTATGAAAAAAAACTGAAAAAATAGCAAAAAAGTTAAAAATTGGTTTTTTAGAGCAAAGTGGTGTTCTTTAAAACAAAATTGGAGCTCGGGATTCAACGGATTCGGGTCGGATTCTGAGAACTGATCAGGCGGGATTCCGGGACGGGATTTTAGACCGAAATCGGGTCGGGCGGGATCGGGATCCCGATGGGATCCCGTCCCGTCTCTATTGAAGTTCATGTTTGCCTAAACATTTTTAAAACAATTTTTCAACATTTTAAACAAAAATAGCATAAAAATCGAAATGTAATAGCAAAAGAACCAACTTCTTTCGATGGGTTTTTTCCCTATTTAGGCCATTTTTCGAAGAATTAGAAGTTCTGATATTGATGATAATAATCCAACTCTTGATGTTGCACAAGTCTGTCTGAGATTGCAACACCGGATTGTCCACAAATATGTCTTTAAACCCAGATTTAAAAAAATAGCATAACTTGGATTGCTCATTTCATGTCGAGACTATCTCCCTAACAGCTTTCACCCTCTCTTTGGGCGTGCCGTGCGTTTCAAAAGTTAAGGCGGGGACCAGCAAATTTTTTTGAATCCTTCCATTTTTCACTCGTTTTACGTCAAATCTAATACAGTCAAACCTCGTTATAGATACACCCAGGACCGACCCCAGCTGTATCTTATATAAGGGGCAATTGACGGGAGTTATTTAACTGGGACCGGACCCAGGTGTATCTATAACGAGGTGTATCTTATATTGGGTGTATCTTATAACGAGGTTCTACTGTATTGTTACCCTATACTACTTTGAAAAACTAGGCAGAAAACTTAAAAAAATGTGGATGAGAACGCGTGTAAAACTTGATCGAGAAAGAAAAGAAGTGCTGCTCCCGCCTTTTCTCCGTGTCGGGCACGGGCATGCCCCTTTAACAACGTTTTTAAAACTTAAAATCGAAATGAGCGATAAAAAAAGCGGCGAGATCTGCCCCTTCGAAGTTGCATGAGCATAAATATCGACTTGGCTGCTTCAGAAGACACATTACCCGCAAATACCAACTTTTCTCAAAAAAGTTCTTTATCATCGTGTTCAGCAAGAAATCTGAGTCGATTCAGGCACTTACCGTAGTAAGTACGCATGGCCAATAGAGTGTAAATAAGTTGCTCTACAGATAGGCGAGGACGGCCGGGACTTTCATGTGATAGAATTTTTGATCGCCTGGTCGGCGGAGCCAGTCATCAGCCGTCAAGAAGCCCAAGCCGCCTTTAATCTCGTCCGTCGGTTTGTGGAGAATAACAGCGCCGATCCTGCCATTCTCAGTTAGAGCGACGCTTTTGATGATTCTTCTACAAGAGCGAAAGAAGTGGAAAAAAACAAAGTCAATTAACTGATTTCTTTGATGTTCTTTAACTAGTTGTTGAATGTTATGTGTTCGGTGAATAAAATTATATCGATACAAGGACGCTCTCGATATAGTGACTCTCTCGATACAGTGACACCTAAGGGTCAGTCCCAGGGGTGTCACTATATCGAGAGTCAACTGTATGTTGCTTTTTCTTGTAACTAACAAATTTCATACATTTCTTTCTACAACTTGGTAAAAAAATCTGAGAAATAAATTATTTGTAAAGGAAAAGAGCATTTTAAAATTTGTCTCATATATGGACAGTGCGCACTAAAGGGTAATTGATTTATTTTCTTAAAAGTGCAAACTCTACACTATGAACACTCCTGAAGCCAGTCATCTAAGCGGCAGCAATAACTTATTATCAATAGACCACAACAAAACTCGTCTACTTCGTCCAGTACAAATTCCTTTGAACGTTTTTTCTCTTTTTTTCTTGACAACAACAGTAAATGTCTATCAAGAGACTCTAAATAAATTTGGCTAACCGCCGACAGTTATTATCATGCCCAAAAATGTTGTTGAACTGTTGAAGGATTACAAGCAACCACTTGTCTATTGTTTTTTTTCTGCCAGAACAAAAGACTGCTGCAAAGACTACTTCTCTTTGCCATTATACAACACACACCAAGGAAAATAAAGAAGACGAAAAAGATAGATTGACAGGTCTCTGCACACATTTTGTGGAGCTGGTGGTCTAGAGCTCATTAATTTGTCCTTTCCCATCCCTGTTTGTTTTTCCGCAGTGGGTGGTTGTGGAATAGCAAAGAGAAAATAAGGATGACGGTGGGGAAAGGTGATTTGGTAAAGATGATGCAAGATGGTCTCTCCACCCGGCCCCCTCTTCTTGGTTTCAATTGGTTTGCTGGTGGCTGTCCTTATCTCTGTCGTTTTTCTTTTGCTCTCTGGTCGAAAAGGGTGGAGACTATCGCTGCTGACGGTCCATCCACACGTGCCCCTTGTGTAAGGAAGGGCATAGGGCTGGAGGAGGGCATGTTAGTCGCCTAGTTGGGGTTTATGATCAACCCCTTTCCTTGCATCACATTTGCTGCTTCCTATATAGAAGCCGTCAAATGCACATTGTTTTCTTTATTATTTTGTGAAAATTTATTGTACTGTTATCACTATCTAAAGCCATCTTGTTTTTTTTCAATCTTGTTTTGCTGCGGTTTAAACTTAAATTGTGTTTATGTTCTCGATGGATGTAATTTTTCATTCGCTTTGGAATTTACGTGATATTAGCTGAACCAGCAGTTTTAAATGATGATTTTTTGGCTGATTAAAGTTGTTTTTTGTCCAAATAATGAATGAAGGAAGGCTGTGGGAGTCGAGCCCTTGATTTTTATATATATCTTCAAGATACTCATTCATAACTAGGGTGGCCAGATGTCTTGATTAATCGGGAATTTCCTGAATTTCGGATTCAAATCCTGATTTTTTGATCGTCGAAAATTAGAAATCAGATGTACAGCGAAAAAATTCCTGCTTGATTTCATTGATTTTTGTTCAAAATCATCATTTTTAGATTTTGTGTCTGGCAACCCTGGTCGTAACAGAGTCCTACTTAAAAACAGGTTGTACATGGTTTTTTTTCAAAAGATTTGTACTTTTTCAGCTCATTTTTGTTATTTTCGAAACTTTATTTGAAAATATTTTTTTTCGCAATAAAAACTTGGTAAAATAACCCTTTTCTTCAAAAATACTAAAATTTACTTTTTTTTAAAATTCTACTTTGAAAAACCACGTTTAGGAACGTATGACCATTTTAGCATGAGTGTTATGAAATATCCTGGTATATTAATATCATAATAGCTATATCAATCTTCGAACATAGACTTTAAAATCTGACCAAATTTAGGAGTATCGTATACTATGATTGGAGCGTCTGATCAACGGATTTTTCTTTTTTGCTTGATATGTTCTCTGTGTTTTATTATAGAAAAAGGGCTCACCGACTATCTATCACCCACTTTCGCTCATATCCTTGAAAACAACTAATTTTTTATATCCCTTATTTTCCAGTACCCAAAGAAAAAAAATTGATTTTGATTGGTGCTAGTGCGATTGTTTTGGTGTTCATAAAACAGATTCTCTCCTTAATTCATCAATCCAGCAGCAGTCTTTAGTTGACAAACAGATCACGTGACCACCGTTTCTCTCCCTTCCTCCATTCTAGACGCCAGTCCACGACTGGCGAGCTAATTTCACGGAAAGTTATCATTTCATTATTTTTTTGTGAATGAGTAGGTGGCTGTGTTAGTGATTGGTCTCATACTACTGTTATTCTCTACTAGCTTACTGACGAAATAGTCCATGTAGGGCTAGAAACTATTCTTTTTGTTTCTCTGTAGTTTGTTGCTAGATGTGTGCTACTACTCCGTTAAGAGTTGATAATATTATTATTGTTTGGTTTGGATGGACATTTCGAAATCTCTAGAGAAAAATGTGGTCAATTAAATGAAAATATTATTGATTTTCAAAGATTTATAAAAATAAAAAATCAACGTTAGTGGCAAATACCACCTCCAATATTTTTTCAAAATCCCTTTATTTACCCTTGTTTTTAGGCTTAGGCTCAGGGTAGGCCAGCGTATGTTAGCCAGACTAACATGTTTTCGGGAAATATATTTGGGTAATTTTCAATGTGGGTTTTATAAGGAAAATTTATGGCTGGTGCTGTTATTCGCCACTGGGTCAAAAATCTTACATAAAAATTATCTTTAAAAATTTACCTTGAAAAGTTTTCTGTCAAACCGAAATTTGTCCAAAACAGATTAATCTCGAGTTTGCAAACCAAGACATAATTTCTTGTCTCAAAAATTTGCCAGAAAAACACCATGAACCAGCTACATTTTTAGCAAATTCAGAGTTCTAAATTTATTTTTCATGAAAAAATGCCAAAAAAAAGCTTTTTGTGGACTTCTTATGCAATGCACTTTTTAAGCCATATCTCAAATAACAGATCACTAACTTTTTTGATCTTTTAGCTTTTGATATTTAGAAAAAAATGTAAATAAGGAATTTTTAAAGAACCTCTTGTTAAGGATTGTTGAAGGACCATGATATTTGCGCGCAGTGGCATGTGCGAAATTGAATTGCGGGGGACACTTCTCTTTCGTCTAATTCTGTACTCTTTCGAGTCATTCGAACAACTCGAAAGAGTACACTGATAGACGAAAGAGAAGTGTCCCCCGCCAATTCAAATTTTACATGCCACTGCGCGCAAAAACCATGGTCCTTTAACAATATTTAAAAAAATCGAGAGCCGTCCCTGCACCTTTATTTATTTAGCGAGTGGGATGGTGTAATATAGCCAAGACTTATTTTTAACCCGTTCCCTTGTTGTTTTTAAACTGCCAAAGGCCAACTGTCTGGCCTTGCAAACACTGTCTTATAAATTGTCCTTCAGAACTTCTTCCTTTTTCTCATCTACAAATATTTACAGAAGTTGTTATGTTTTTTTCAACTGGTTTATGATGCAATTTTGCATACACTTCATGGTTTGATGCGCCACCTTTTCTGCGATCAGCAAACGACAAAAGCATACTGTAGTTGCAGTTTCTGAAATAATAACTAAATTTGTTTCATCAACTTCTGGTTGCTCCTTTTTAGCCCTCTCGTGACTTCTTTTTTTAAACTACACATTTGATTGAAATAAAGGAGGACTAAAAACAAGGAATAAACGATTGAAAGCTTTAAATAAACAACCAAAATACTTTTTCTATTCCTCATAAAGTTTAATTGGCCAGAACGATAAAACAACCACGTGGATCACATAATCAACTCTTGGATTGATGGAAAAAAGTGTTAAAATAGCTATTAAATTTTGGTAAAATAAATGGTTTCTGAAAAATATTTTTAAAACTCGTAGAAATCTGTATAATCAACTCTTATAAAAAATGCTCAAAATTTAAAAAGTATCAAACTCCAGGTTTAAATTTCGAGTTTTTTTCCGAAAAAAATTCTATGAACCTGAACATTTTTTCACAATTTCAATATAAACTTTTTTCTGTACAATTCGATGTGTACCATGATAAACCAAGATCAGAGTGATCTCTTAGATTATGCCTTTCTGCATTCTGTGCCACATTTCAGTCAAGCATGCGTTAGTCACCTCCTCCTTATCACTAGACTTGTGATGTCAGGAAATCGCGTGCTTCTAATTATTTGCCTTGCTTTGGAGGACATCAGCAAGCACGAGGTGGTCCCCTGATTGGCCCAATTGCTTCCCATCTACCTGGAATATTGTTGTTGTTTTTTCGGTTGATGGGCAGGGTTGCTGTTTCAGACGACGACCATCACCATTATTTATTACCGAGCATGGCAGTCGAACCAGTTCCAGTCTAACATTTCCTTCCTGTATTATTGGTCTCCACTCTGTTTTAGTCTATGTGCTCTTGCATTTACTGCTATAAATACTGGCTTTAAAATAAAATTTCAAAGCAGGATTATTTTTTTCATTTTCCTTGTTTCTTTTTGCTATCTTTGCAATTTTTTATCTTCAGCTGCTTTTTGTTATCAAGAGCAAAGAGCAGGCATGAGTGTTTCGTCATACAGTAGTACTGATGTTTTTGGTCCCGCCCTAGAGCTTCTTAGCCTTGGTTGACACTAGTATAAAACAGCCTTGAGAACAGTTATTTCTTCAGTTTTACTGTTGTGATCGCAATAATGTTCCTTGGTTTATTTATTGTGCAATTCCCTGAGTCAAAATTTGTAAAACAGTTTGAAATAGAGTGGGCAACTCGTGTGATAGAAATAACTGAGAAAGTTCATTTATGCGTGGCTAGGTGGATTAACGTTAGTGTTTACCGGCCTATATTGGTGCGCAGGTTCGATCCCACCTGGTGGTACGCTAGTTATTTCGGCTTGTTTAACCAATACCAGGGGTAATTGGGGTCGCTGACATCAAAGCTGGCGTCAAAAATCGAATTACATTCAAAAATTGATCAACACGCCAGAGTGCTTCCAAGCGGGTTGAACCTGCAAGCCACTTTTTTACCTGCGAACCGACAAACTCACTTTTTGCATTATAGTAATTTTTTGGTCACACAAGCTGCTTACTCCCTTTAATTATTTTTTTTATTATTTAACTTTTTCAGTTTACTTTATTACTATTTATTAAAAATACAAAGTCTAATTTCGATAGCTTTGTTATTTGAGTGTGAAATGAAGAATTTCGGCCAAATGAAAGCGGTGCTGGTAACCGCAGTTCGCGGTGTCTCCTCCACACTCAATAATTCATCAGCTGCAGTAATGAACGCCATTCCATCGATACATCCTCCACAAACCTCACCTCACACTTCTTTCTATGTAAGTGTTTTCAGGTGTTTGTTATAACAAAACCTACTGTATTATTTGCAGTTTAAAGACCTGGAAACAGAGATCGCCTCTGGAGCTCAACTACAACCTAAACCACTAACTTCGGACAACCTGAAATTCGGACATACTTATGCTGACCACATGATGGAAACAGACTGGTCAGCGGATGATGGCTGGACTAACCCAAAGATTTCGCCCCTACACAACCTAAGTGTCCACCCCGGAGCTAAGGTAGATTAACGTGTTTCACTTAAAAACTGCTGATTCAAATCACTTAATATCAATGATTTTCTACGTGTGAAGTTGGAAAGTACGTGTGGAAAACCAAAAATTTAAAACCTTATCAGTGTTCCTGGTGGATTTCAAGGTTGTTTATCACAAAAATATTTTCAATAATTGTTTATCAGTTGGAAATAGATAAGCAAAGCAATTTGGTGATAAATAAAATGCACGCAATTTTCGCGTTAGATTGCATCAATTGTTTGCAATAGTGTCTGGGTGTTCTTCATGCATTCATTCAATTGTCACGCACGCACTTTATAGTTTCTAAAATAGAAAAAGAAACATAATTTATAGCAGCTCCAACTTTTATAGATCGAAAAATACCCTCTTTTTATCAAAACAAATATAGGTCCATGTCTCTTATTGAATAACAACAGTATACCTTTTTGAGGATTGCTTAGTTAACCAGTTTTTTTTCATACTTGTTATATTTTTTAAATAAAAGTATACATCTACCTTATATATCTGGTATTTTTAATTTTCATTGACACCCTGAAATTGTCTCATAAATCTGAATTACAAAGCAAAATTTTAAAAGATGCTTGGTTGCCGAGATCTAATCTATAGATGTGGTGTCCGACCACCATGCTATCCATCATACTTAGGTCGTATCTCGGAAACAAAGAAAATTTTATAATTATGCTTTGTGATTCGGGCTCCTTCGGAAATTTTAGTTACTAAAAAAATTACACGTAAATGGATACTTTTATTTGCTTAAAAAAGCCATAAAGTACAAAAAAAACAATGGCTGACTAGCCGTAAACCCTTCTTAATTTTCATATGCAAATAGCAATCTGAAAATTTGGCAGGTTTTGCACTATGCCATCGAGCTATTTGAGGGAATGAAGGCTTACCGAGGTGTGGACAACAGGATACGACTGTTTAGAGCAGACATGAACATGGCCAGGATGAAAAAATCTGCGCTTAGGTCCTCCTTGCCTGTAAGCATCTTTACTCTACCTTTTTAAACTATTATAATCTTTTTTCAGGATTTCGATGCTGAAGAGCTCATCCAAATAGTGTGTGAGAATGATCAGAATCGACAGAGAATGGGTGCCTTACTCCAACACAAGCTCCCTTTACCTGAGACCTACTATCATTGGAACAGATGTAGGTTTCGATCCAACTTAAAGGATCCAGCTATAACTCTGTCCCATTTTCAGCCAACACTGGGTGTAGCTCACTCCAGACAAGCCAAACTGTTCGTTCTGTCAGGACCAGCTGGTGCCTACTACCCCACAGGATTCCAACCAATCACTTTGCTGGCTGACTCCAGCTATGTACGTGCTTTTCCCGGCGGTGTGGGCTCTTTCAAAATGGGATGGTAAGTGATTTTTTTTAGGTTTAAGCCACGGACGTTATTTGACTATGTGTTTTAAGCAACTATGCCCCAACTATCATGGTCTCCAAACTGGCTGCAGACCTGGGCTGCCAACAAGTTCTCTGGCTCTTCCGAGAAAACAATGAGGAGAAATTGACGGAAGCAGGAACAATGAACATATTTGTCTACTGGATTAATGAGGATGGAGGTTGGAAATTTTTGTTTGTTTGACAAAATTACGTTTTTTTAAACAAGTCATGGATGAAATAAGTCAAAAATTTTCAATTTGCGACAAATGCAAAAAAATTGCAATTGATTTTTTTCCAAAACCTTTTGAGTCTAAAAATAAGTTATGCATTTGTGTATTTTTGGTCAATAAACGTAGTTGATCTTTCCTCCGTTCTTTTTGTGCTTGTCATGCAATGACCTGATTTAGTGTCTTCAACAGTCTTCGCCTTAAAAACCTTTGATCTTTTTATCCATCTTTGATGAACAGTCCTAAAAGAAGCGAGCTTGATTTTAAAAGCGAAAAGTAATAAAAATCAATTTCTCTTAAGCTTTTACTTTCAAAAAATAAAATTTATTAAACACTTCGACTCCCGTGCCTGACTTTTGTCACTTTAATTAGGGTTGACCGGTGACCCGAAATTTGGTGACCCGAAACCGGTGATCCACCGGTGACCCAGTGATAGGTAAGTAAAAATAGGAAATACTCGTGGCCGTAGACGGTAATGGTCTTTTCAGGGAAATATGAAAGGATACAGTAAGTTTTAATTAAAAGAACACTTCCATAAGCAAATAAATCGTGTTTAGCACGAATCCGTCAAGAAAAGCTGCCAAAAAATGTAAAACTAGAAGTTTTCTGAAAATTTTCTCATTTATAATTTTTGTGTACCATAATACCCTTTGTGAAATTCTGCATTAGAAGTCGCAAAAATTCACGGACGGGAGTCAAAGAGTTAGTAAGTCGCAAATTTTGAAACAAAAAACTTATTTTGACCATTGAAAATTGATATTTTTCATAATGTATTTTGTCTATCATGGTCTTGCTCAAAATAAATAATTTGTAAACCAAAAAAAACAGAAACAAACGGAAAACAAATACTGTGTCGTTCTTACTGTATAAATTAATTATAAACACAAAAAAGAACAAACTGTTTATCTTTATTTTATCGCCCATACCACGTTTTTTATTCCACAGAAACCAAACATTGAGTGAAAGTGAGTGTTTTTTGCCCATAATAAGTTGTTTGTTGCAGAAAAAGAGTTGTGCACACCTCCACTCACAGATGGTCTCATCCTGCCTGGTGTTACTCGCGACTCATTGTTGAGTATAGCCCGAGAGTGGGGCGAGTTCAAAGTGGTTGAGCGCTATCCAACTATGGAGGAGATCCGCAAAAGCATTGCTGAGAGAAGGGTTAGTTTTGTTGTATTTCTTTGAAAATATAGCTGATAACTTGTTTATCACCACTGCGAAATAGCCATTTTGGTCGAAAAAGTAAACAGCAGGTGCACTTGCAATGAAATAATACCCTTTTCCCTTCCTCTTTGCTTTTTTCATCATCAAAATAGCGAAGAAATTTGTTTGACCACGTGGTTTTTTCTTTCCTTCTGCTTCATTGCGCCGATTGTTTTCACCTCGTGGGCTGACTTAATTTCATTGAAATAAATGGAGAAAATACCACTGTTTCTAACTAAGTGGTTGCTGGTGTGTCTGATATAGGGAGCCATCAACCAATCAAAACATATTTTATCTGTTTAACTTACGGGGAAATCAACCAAATTTATGTCAAACATTATTTTTTTAGCTTTTACAAATAGTTGAACATAATACTTAAATTACTATTAATTTCAAAAAATTGGTTCATAAATATTTGAATAGTGCTAAAATTTTATAAGTAATTTTTGATAAAATAAAAAAAAGTCGGTAAAATACAAAAATTGTCAACTTTTCTAGAGCTGTTGGAGGAGGTGGTCACGCTTATTCTCATAAACTTTTACGAACTGCTATTCCTATTATAAAAAGTTGATAGAAAAAATATTGTCGAATATTTCGGAGTAGAAAAGTGTCCCAGCCAATTCAAAATCAAAAAATGCCTCGGCGTCAAAAAACCATGCTCTTTTATAGCATGAAGTCAAACAAATTGTGAAAACATACATCAAGTACAGTAAATAGTTAAGTAATATTTCAGTTATTGCAATTGTTCGGTGCGGGCACCGCATGTGTAGTCTCCCCAGTGGGCAACATTTTGCACAGGAATCCAGAGACCAACCAATATGAAAACTTGGCGATCCCTACGATGGCCTCCAAATCCAACATTATGCAACGCTTTTATGACACAATCATGGACATCCAGTATGGCAGGATAGCTGACTATCCAGAGTGGTGCAGGATTATTGATTAATAGTGGCAATAGCAATACAAACTTTCCATCTAATCTATTTTAACAGTGTCAAAAACACATCCTTTCTTCCGGTTTAGGTCATCTATCTGTTTCTATTTGTTGTTTCCGTAGATTTGTGACTATGCCTGTTTCAATTGGGGCAGCCACAGATTGATTTATTTAATTTGGTGCAAATTTAAAATTTCAATTCGTGGATAACTTTCCGAAAACCCTAAAAGTTTTTAGTAAAACAATCTGCCGCTATGCTCAGATTAAAGGAATCTTAAAACTTTTCTTGCAGGTGATTCACTTTTTCGCAGCTTATTATCCAGAACCATAGGAGAGAACAATTTTTTAATTTTTTTTTCTGATAATGGCTTTGTTTTTTTTCACTGTTTTTCTGCCACTTTTGAGCATTTTTGCCAAATAAATATTTATAGCAAAATTGCCTTGGAAGACCAAATCATTTTGGCTCATTTTCAGCAAAAATATTTAAACTATGTTAGAAACACCGTAACAAAATCTTTATTAGGAATAATTTTTTAGTTTTTTGATAATGCTTCATCTCCTGTGGTTTTGGCTGCAAAAAGAACTTAATCACCCTCAAAAAGGTCTGTCCTCAGATAAAAGTGGGTTTGCATTTTATGTAAATTTGCTACCCGAAAATTTCTCAAAAATCGACAAATTATTGTTCCACAATTTTTCAAACTTATTTTTAAGTTTTTCTTTTAAGAAAAAGTATTCTGTATCTGAGAGTTTTTTATATTTCGGATTAATTTTAGGTGTTTTTCTTATTTTAAGATTCGAGTAATTATGAATTGTAAACAGTGTCTTTTTTAAACAAAGTGATTTGGTCGACCTTTTAATATTTTTTGTGTACTTGTGTAAACTTTGTACTGTCAAAGATAAAGTAATAAAAAACTTCTATTATTATGTTTTGTCTGCATTTCTCCAAATGGGAAAATATATAAATAAAGAATTTCTCTTTACTTTTTGCACGTTTTTCACATCAATTGGACGGTTAGGAATAAAAAGAAAAAGTTTCGCATTTCTACAGAGAAGGAAATAAAAACAAATACCCGTTTGAATGTGGCTTAGCAATGATAACTGACAACAAACAATTCAAACAAATAATTGCTCCACAACATTGAAGCAACAATTATAGCCGTTTGGGTTAGAAATATTGCCCCTAGTAGCGAATACCACCCCCCCCCCTCCTCAACGATTTTCACCTTTCTTACTTAAGGACCATACTTGTTGATGCAAATGAGAATTGACGAATTCAAATGCGCGCGGGACACTTCTCTTTCGTCTCTCACTGTACTCTTTTGAGTCGCTCGAAATAACTCAAAAGAGTAAAGTGCGATACGAAAGAGAAGTGTCCGCGCGCATTTGAATTTGCCAAATTTTCATTTGCATCAACAAGTATGGTCCTTTAAGTAAAAAGTACCCAAAATTATGTCCCAGACCCAGAAAAAAGTGCGTAACACAGTTATTAGTCACAATTTCCGTACGCTGGCCTACCCCAAGCCTAAGGGCTAATCCTAAACTTGTTGTTTTGAAAGGGTAGTTACAGCAATTTTTAAAAGGTCGTATTCTTAGGGGGGGGTGTATTCGCTAGTAGCACCAAAATATTCAAAGTGAACATCACTTCAAATTAACAAACTCAACCAGAAAATAAAGCTTGGCCAATAAATGATAAAAACAAATAGAGAGATCACTTTTTTGCCACTGTTCACTATCATTTTTGATTTTTTTTTAACTTAATAGCATAGACTCTTGACCTCCATAGCTTTAGGTTTAGAAAGCTTAAATTTTAGATTCCTTGACGTTTAGCTGCCTAAAATACAGGACATAATCTATGTTAAGCTGACCAGATGAACGATTTCAAATGAACTCCATGTTTATTAACTGATGGTTTATATGATTCTTTTTTTCACTTTCAATCGATGATCTCCCGGACTTATTAAGATGCTTTTGTGATCGTCACATAATGAATGAAGGCCGAAATATACCGTGTTTCTTTAACACGGGAAAGGCGGCTACCAGACAATTTCCAATATTTTTGGAAAATGTCGCACGACATTTTCCAATATTTTTTCGGTCGATTCGGTCGTTTCGCCGAATTTACCGAAAAAATATTGGAAAATGTCGGGCGACAATTTCCAAAAATATTGGAAATTGTCTGGTAGCCGGAAAGGCTGGATGAGTCTAACCATGCGTTTTGTGCAGAATTTCACGCCGAGCACGATGGCTGAAAAAAATTTCGCAAAGAGAAGGAACTCCAACGGGTGAAACAGCATTTGAAAATAGTTAATTTTCGCATGTCCCCGACCATCTAGAAATGAGTAATACTTGCTCAAATTTATGTATCACTTGGACGTGTAATATCTTAAAATGCAGGGCGTGATCAGAGCTATCTATTGTATATGAATTGTGTGAGAGTGAACAAAAATTCGCAGAGACTTTTCGGCTTTGCTTCTAGAAGTCAGTTTTCGAAAATTTAATTTCGCGACATGTTTGAATGTTTATTGTCTTGAGTGGAAGGACTTTCGAAAACTGGCTTATGTAAGAAAAATCAGAACCTCTCTGTGAAGTTTTGATCACTCAGACACAAATTTATGTACAATAGATAGCTCTGATCACGCCCTAAATTTTAAGATATTACACGCCAGGTGATACATAAAATTGAGCAAGTAACACTCATTTCTAGATGGTCGGGAACATGCGAAAATTAACTATTTTCAAATGCTCTTTTACCCGTTGAAATCCCTCCTCTTTACGAAATTTTTTCAGCCATCTTACTCGGCGTGAAATTCTGCACAGAACGCATAGTTTGGCCCATTCAGGCTTACTCGTATTAATAAGCGAACACTTTCTAATAAACGGACAGTAATAATACGGGTGTTTGTCATTCTCTTAAAAATGTGCTATCAGTTTTATATGGATATTTTAAAGCAGTCATGATTTAGCCGCGAGCACCTGTGTGGTCATTTTGAAATTTTGTCAAGCATTTTCATCACTTTAACTACTTAAGGACCATACTTGTTGATGCAAATGAGAATTTGACAAATTCAAATTCGCGCGGGACACTTCTCTTTCGTATCGCACTTTACTCTTTGGAGTTACTTCGAGCGACTCAAAAGAGTACAGTGAGAGACGAAAGAGAAGTGTCCCGCGCGAATTTGAATTTGTCAAATTCTCATTTGTATCAACAAGTATGGTCCTTTAAAGGCTTAATTTAAAGTTTAGCGTTTTGACAACATCTTTAGGTTATCTCAAACGGTCATCGAAAAATCCAAATTTTTCCAATTTCTGGTTTTTTAAGAAATTATTTTAAATACCATATATCAACACTCATATTTTTAAAAAATCAATCTGTGAAATGAATATTATAACTCTTGAACTGCACTACAATAAAACACTTAGATGTTGTTGAAGCGCTTCACCTTAAATGAAGCTTGTGACCAGTTAAAGTGATGAAAATGCCTGGCAAAATTTCAAAATTACCTCACAGGTGCTTAGAGCTAAATCGTGAATATTTTTAATATTATCCGCATAAAACCTGTCACACATTTTGAAGGAATAACAGAGCTACACAAAGATGTATTTTCACAAAAATCGAAATATTTTTCGTGCCTGAAGCTTTGTTCGAAAAATCTGCAAGGACTTTTCTTACAACCGGTAAAGATTGAGGGATTTAGAAAATTGAAGCTAGTGCACATTTTTGTCAAGTTTTCAAGCAGAAGGCTCAAAATTTTCGAGGCCCGACAATCCTAACCTCAAGAGATGTACACGAATGTGGAAACTATTTTTCCACACATTAGGGTAAAATACCCAGTATTTACATCTACAAAACTTAAATAGAATAAGCAGTAAAAAGTAATGCTCTTGACAAACTAACCGACCACTATGATCCACATTAGACAAAAAACATGCTAAACAAGGCAACATCCAATCATAAAAAAGAATCCACCACGAATTTTTTAGGCACCAGTTTTACACAATGATAATAGTAAAAATAATAGTAAGGTATACGCGTATGAAATATCAAAACTAGAAAACATGCAATGGCACATACAAAGCCGAATTTTCCAGCCGATGAAATAAAATTAAATGTTAAATTTAGATCTCGATATTTTGAAGGAAATCAGCCAGTCAGATATGAATTACATGTGTCTAAAATAAAAAGTAGATAAAGGTAATTCAAATCAGAACATCAAATTCTTTCAAAAATATCGAGATCCAGAGATCAAATTTAAAATTTAAATACAAATCTATCAAAACTTTGGGTTTAGAATGGGCAAAAGACGAGGGAAATTTTAAAATTATTATTTTTTATCTGAGGCAGTGCTTGAAGATATCTTCGTGGTACTGTTTTTGCGTTTGTGTCTTTTCATTCTTTAGATAATCCATATATTATATACATGGATTATATTTAAATCCGACATCTTGGAATAATTCCTATGATTATTTAAATTCGATCTCTGCTCTCAAAAGCAAATTAATGAGATGCGAGTCTTAGGATCCCTGAAAATGGCAATCAAGCAATCGAGGAGCTGCCTCGATGAAAAAATGATGAAAGCTCCGCTTTTTTTAGCCCGCCCTGTACAAAAGAAAGGGAGTATAGGAATAAGATGATGATCGGAATATATTATTCGAAGTCAAATGAAAGCCCATGTCCAGACCATGTTGGTAAATATTCTACACTATGCTTGGTTGCATAACTGCATCCGACGAGCAATTGCTCTAAACAAATATTTCAGACTTTTATCGAAAAAATAAATAAAACAAAAACAAGATACCATTGATTTGTCTTGCTGACGCGACCTATGCGTGGGATCAAATAAATTTCTGTAGATCTTCTGACCGGGATCTCCAATTGGTTTTCGATTCTAAATTTGAGATTATTTTTTTATTAAAGTACTGAACTATAATTTTTTTGGCATTTTAACCCAAAATCTTGGTATAATTCATATGATTTTAAAATACAATCTATGCTCTCAAAAATAGATGAATGACCTTTTGTTCGACAAAAAAAACATTTGCCCAACTAAAGGTTTCCAGTATTGCCCGGAGCTTTTTAAATCATAGCTCGCTTCGTGAAAATCTGACGCAGGTCTTTCTAGTACGTGCACAGGTCTTCTTTACACCAAAAGAGCAATTTGATCAAATGTGTTTCTAAAAGCCCAAATATACATTAGTAATTTTGAAATTTAAGCAAGTAATTGTTAAATCCATGGCCGGAGTATAGAATCCCCCCTGGCCCGAAAACCGGTTAAAACCTCGTTTTTACGCGATTTGACCACTTTTGCGCATAGAAAAGAAAAAACGATTGGGAAAGCACTTTCCACAAAAAAATTTTGACCAAAAATCGACTTTTCGGCCGTTCTGGACGGTACTCAGATACCTTATTTAGTGGTTTTTACCATATTTTGGTAACTGGAGCTGGGCAAAAAGAGTCTTTATATACATTTTTGATCAAGAGTCTTGCTCGGAATTATGTCTAAGGTAAGTGAGTGCGCGCATCTCTAACTCTCAAGCCCCTAGGGGGGGGGGCTAAGGGCTAAAAAGTGTCTTTCCTCTAATTTTTTGTTTCTTTTTTACGTTTAAAGTAGCTAAAATGCCCTTAGGACACCATTGCGCCATTTTCGGGCCAGGGGGATTGTATAGTTTAGCCAAATGCATTAATTGGGAAACCTCTGTTTCGGGCAAATGTTTTTTTGATCAACCCAATTAGTCAGTTTTCTAATTGATCAGTTATAGGCAAGCCAGACTTTTATCTTTAAATTTTTGACTTTAGATCAAAAAAGTTTGCTTACTTTCCGGAATGATATTCTCTTCCAGCCAGCAAACAATTTTATTATCCACATTTCTCGAAGAATGGAGTGCTTGCGTTCCCGGTAGGTGTCGATTTCACAAAAAGCATGATAAATGCTAAAAAAATTGTAATTTAGACTGATCACACACTAACAATAAAAACTTACGTGAATACACCCACAGAGAAGCAGTAGGCAAATAACACATCAATGGAATAGTGTGTCCTACAAAATTACTTTTCAAAAACATATTTCTACGAACAAAAGAATTGACAGACCTGGACATAACCATGCAAGCCATTCCCAATACCATAAACATCTTTACAATATAGCAACCACTTGATTGATGCAGGCAAGTAGTGGTGGATGGTCAGCCAACAAACCACCATAATCAGAGTGTGCCAGAATATAGCAGATCACCACACAACATCTTTGCCTCTATGTCCTGAAATATTGGTTAGATAGATTTGTTTTCAAACAGTTGAAAATTGGGCATTTTAATTGGGCATTTGAAAATTGGGCATTGGAAAACCAAATTACGAAAAGGGATTTGTATCAGCATGGTCGATTGTATACCAAAGTGCCCTTTAAATATAATACACGTAGTCAAATTTAAAATATTGATGTTTCTTGTCTCGAAATAAACTTGAAAATCAAAATTGAGTTTAAAATTGAAAAAGTTTAATCTCCAATCGAACATGCTAAACAAGAATCCAGTCTCAGTATTTAGTTTTTTCACAACAGAGGCTTCAAAATTAATACGCGAAAAATTTCGCCATGCCGACAGTTGGAATTTAGAATCAAAGGTAGCAATTTTCGCTCCTACTAGTGAATACTCACACCCCCCAACCTCCGCCCAACCCTAGAGATATTTCCCTTTTAAAACTTTAGTAAAAAGCACCCAAATATATGTCCCAGACCCAGGAAAAAGTGCGTAATACATTTATTAGTCACAACTTCCATATGCTGGCCTACCCTGAGCTCACGAAAAAGAATTGACAGACCTGGACATAACCATGCAAGTGAGGAGTGCTTGGAGAAATGTATTAAACTCCAGGACGCATCTACGCCCTGGGTGTGTCGCTCCCTCACTCACCACAACAACTGGAAATATGTGATTTGTTCGCTGTCAGTGGTACTGAGTATCCATTTTTTCTGACCGAATATCAGGTACGAGATTATTTCGCGTGAGTTAAATAGAACAATTTTTTCAGGATAATCTATGATTTTCCACATGCAACCGAGTTTTGACTTAATAACACCGTCGCAACACCTTTTTTACCTCGATTTCAGAAGTAGGGTATTTAAGGTATTAGTAGCGCCCAATTTTCTCTTTTTGCATCAGGATAGCCTAACAAAGATGTTCACGTAAAATAAACGGGAAACCAGATTGATTGAAAACCAGAAAACCCATTCCTACCTGGAATCCAACATGCACAGTTTGTTCCAACACACGGCGTGCATAAACAGAAAATGTCCTTTCAGAGTAATTAACCTGACGCCGGCATTTTTCTTCATTGTTAGCATATCCAGAAGGTAGTTGCGTGACCAGCATACAAATAGTCCTGAACACAAAAAGCCCGAATTAGTTATAATATAGAAAAACAAAATGTTTGACCTCAAGGCATACATATTCCTAGAATAAAAGTGTCCTCCTAATCAGCACAGCCGCTGTTTGTGTAATACGAACAAGGTGATCAACGCAACGCACAGAAAGTGACCATCAGATCACCCACACCCAATGCCCATGGCTGCTCTGGAATTAAAGAGAATACTACGTCAGGCAGTGGGTCTCTAAAATGAGGAATTAAATAGATGAGCATTTTTCAAATTAAATAACAAACCTGCCAACTATCGTGTATATAGGCAAGTGCAATCCAATAGAAAATCCAGCAACTACCAAAAAGATGACGACAGCAACAAGCTTTTGTGGTTCAAATGGCAATTCACTGACACCCATCTTCTGCGTTGAAGGACAAAGTTGGGTGTGTTCTGCAACAAATCTCTTTACAGTATTCTGGGACGGAGTGGGGCGTTTCACGCTTTTTTCCACAAATGGGTCAAAATCAAAATCATTTTCAGGGGACACTGTATTTCTTCTAATAGAACGACAGTCTCTAATAGAACGAGCACCCCCTACTTTGAAGGTCTGCATCTCGGAGAAGAGTAAAAGTTTTCCAAAGCTGTTTATTGCGTTTTCTTAACTTCCACGGGCTCTACTGATTCCGCTTTTTTTGATTTTGAATTTTCACCCAGAAATCTCGAGACCGACCAAAACTTTTCCCGATTTTCGGGGATCGGAAAATAGACCGAAATATCGTTCAATTAGTAGAAACACGGTATCGGAGATGGTAGATACGAGGGTTGTGGAATTCTCCGGAATTTTGAAGAATTCTCCAGAATTTCCAGTCTTCTCTTTAAAATCCTGAATTTACTCGAGAGAACTCTCCGGAGAATTCTCCGATTTTAATTTTTTCGGAGAATTCCACAACCCTAGTAGATACGGTATTATAGATTAGGAGCAGAAAACACGGACTTAATTTAAATCGTTTTTGTCTCGAGAGGAATTCAAAAATATACAGTCAAGTTTGAATTTTAAAAGCCATTTGCAAGCAAATCGAGCACGTTAAAGGGGCATGCCCGTGCGTTCAAAAAGTTAAGGCGGGACCAGCAAATTTTTTGAATCCTTCCATTTTTCACTCGTTTTACGTCAAATCTAATATTGGTTACCCTATACTACTTTGAAAAACTAGGCAGAAAACTTAAAAAATCTGAATGCGTATGCATGTAAAACTTGATCGAGAAAGAAAAAGAGTGCTGGTCCCCGCCTTTTCTCCGTATCGGGCATGGGCATGCCCCTTTAAGCACGATTTTGTTGTCTGAAATTAGGTATTGTCTGTTTCAAGAATGTATGTATAGGCGCTGATAGGCGCTTTTTGACACTTGTGAAATTATATTTTGGTGACAATATTTGGTTCATATACACAAAAATATTTCTATTTGAAAATTGTGACTTTGTGGCACTGCGCTTTTATCAGAAATAGACAAATATCGCTTAAAAGGGCATCCCCGTTGCCACAGAAAATATTTTGAAAGTTGGACAAGGCTATTACGAAATTCAGCCTTGAACGATATCTTCGTTTCGAGAGCCACTTTCTTGCAATATTAATTGCTTAGGGATAGTAAACAGGCAACCGTAAATGCATGGTTGCGTAAATTTATTTTCTTGTTTCCAGTCAACTCTCTTATTTTTACCCCACAAGCTACATCTGATATAGCTGGTTAATACCTCATTTTGAAGCCCTGAATCTTAGCTACAAAATGGTACCAACGGAAAAAAAAGTTTTAGTGAAGAAAAAAGTGCAGCTCTTCCCGCGTTGAAAATACCCCCAATCTCACAATCAAGTCGACACTCATTGTGAACGTGCCTTTAGTAACACAGTGTTAATCAACTTTTTGATTTAAATTTGAAACCTAAAAATAACTAAAAAAAAAACTAAGCATTTGACTCAGACTGCTCAAGTCAAAAATGATCTAAAAATCCAGAAAATTCTACGAGGTAAAATTTCTCAATTAATATACCAAAAGTGACCTATATTCTAAATGGGGCACATACCTTCTTCCTCTTTGGCATTGCTTCAACAGCTCCAAATAGCAATTTTAACACACACAAACTTACAGGTAGCCTTATTAGTCAGCCAGAAAAGGTGAATCAATGTTGCAAGCACCTTTTTCACTGTTGCACTGACACACTACCAAAAAAACTTCTTTCCTCCCATCTTAAACAACATCAACATCAATTTTGAACTAACCCCACCCTCCCTCCTGCCTTCTTATCAGATGGCCGTTTTTGTGTTGTTCCCTTTGTCAGTCTTAATAGGCTGACTGTTTGTCTCTAGCTGTTCTTGCTCCCACTGCTTCCAATAAATTAATGTGTTTCCAATGCCATCACGTATACACACATTTTCCACAAATCAATAAATTTTATTTTATTGGAGGAAATCCCAGACAAGGGAAGTTCAGCCTGACCATCCACGTTTTAGCTTCACTCACTCCTTGCTTTGACAAAAAAAACTCGGGTCGATAAACTATAAAAATGGTGAGTCAATATCTACAAAATGAGGTGTAATAAAAGGAAACTATTTGACAGAAATATTGATTTGAATTTTGATTAGATGACTGGTTGTTCTTTCTATTTAGAACATCAAAGATAAAGATTAAGCAGGTATTGCACATGAAAATCATCTCCCCGTCATTCTCACTGCCAAAAAATGTGAACAGGTGTCTGCGACGGAATCAATCTTTTGATTTTTATGCATGTTGATTTGGACAAAACTTTTTTTAGTTTTGAACAGGGATCTCAAACATTTTTTATTATTAAGATTAGTGCTCTCTTTCCCAGCACCAATATCCAGCAGACTCATAATAGGCAAACTTGTCTAGCTATTCAAAAAATTGAGTTGAAGGCTCGATCAACCCCTACTCTATCGCAATAAACCCAAAGTCAGTTTGTCTCGGTCATCCAAGCTGTTTGATTTTTGAATAAGTTAAAAAGAAGTTAATAATCTGATTTTGAAAGCACTTAAAAAAAAAGATTAGAAAAAAATTTTGAACAAAAAAACTCAGCTTAGGAACCAAGGCAGACTAACTAGGGCGTATACTACGATTTAGCCTAGTTGAAGACTAAAGCAGTCTAAAAAGTTAGAAATGTCTAAATTTTGGAGGTACCTTGGCACCCCGTTTTTTAACAAAGATTATGCCTTTTAGAATTTCTAAGATTACTGCACCAAGTTTGTCTTCACATACATGTCCTTTTAGTTCATTTCGACAGCATACCAGAAAACAAAATGAGATAATTTTTACAAAAAATACAGGGTGGTCCAAGAAATTCCCTGGATTTGAAATGGTCATAACTTTTTTTCTAGGGCGTTTTTCGAATTTCTGTAAACGCCAAAATGTTTATCTTGACGGAGATTTTTTTTTTTTCGGAAAAATTTTTTTCGAAAATTTTGACTTTTTTGCCTTGGTCCCCCTATGGTCAAAAAGATGACAAGATTGATTATTTTGGACCATAGGGGGACCAAGGCAAAAAGTCAAAATTTTCGAAAAAATTTGGTTCTTTTTGGTTATCGGGAATACCCGACCTCAGTCGTGCTAAGACAATTTATGCGTAAGAATCGGGTATTCCCGATAACCAAAAAGAACCAAAAATTTTTTTTCCGAAAAACAAAATCCCCGTCAAGAAAACATTTTGGCGTTTACAGAAATTCGAAACCGCCCTAGAAAAAAAGTTATGACCATTTCAAATCCAGGGAAATTTCTTGGACCACCCTGTATATTCTGGATGGACATAAAAATATTACACCCTCTGCTGGATCAATCAAAAAACGAAAACCAGAAAATTGCTCTTGTTTAGCTCTGAAAACAGAGTTTAATGAAAATGGGAAATAGCAGTAGAAATAATAAATTCTCTCGTAAACATCAGCTGAACAAATAATAATAGTGACCAAAATTCAGCACATTTCTCGACACTAAATGTTGATGAATAATCCATGGAAAAAAAGAATCGTGATAAATTCGCCATCGTAAAAAGGCAAAAACTTTTTTAACATAAAATTTAAAAATGTTATAGCTAGTATTGCAACAATTTGGCAAAAGTAGTAGCAAGAGTGGTGTTATTTGGCACTAGTAAAGAATCCCTGTCCAAAATATGCCTTGGTCCCCCCTGTTGTTTTTGTGAAACAGCTTGGTCCCCCTGTTGTTTTTGTGAAACAGCTTGTGCCATTCACAAAAAAAACAACAGGGGGGACCAAGGCATATTTTGACAAGGATTCTTTACTAGTGCCGAACCGTTTAGTAGTTGCTCTACATCGCCAGATTGGACGACTTATCCTTCTTTCACTGCACCATAACTGCTCATGCGAGTCTGTGATAAAATTCTCATAAATGGAATTCAATTTTCAATGCACACAAAAAAATTCAAAAACATTATGGACAAAATTAGGGTGGTCCCGCGCAAATTCGAATTCCGCAAATTGCTGTGCTTATCAAGTTTCATGGTCCTTTAAGCACGGGATAAAATCGAATTTAGTTTTATTGCACAACATTTAATATTACAGAATAATAATTTATTGTTGAAAAAAATTAAAATATTAAGCGTTGTCAGAAAAAAAACTAAAAATTGATGTGCTGCTAGGTAAAAATCGAACGATCGACCCATTAAATAGCTAGGGAACAATTAATTGAAAGCTGTATTTATATTTTACGAAAGCTAGCAAAAAAATTATTTACCTTCACAAGTTGATCAATACGAGTATTAAATTCGTTGAGAAGTCGCGCAGAGTCACTGATCTGGTTGAGAATTATTTGAAGACCGTATATTTTGGCATATATCACACTAAATAGATCTATGAAGCGGTATGAATTTTAAACTAGACTTCTACCTGACTTGCCCATAATGCTCTACATAAATTTTGGGTACGGAGGTACCCAACTGGCTTTGCACAGATTAGTTCACATGAAGCAGTTTAGCGGAACTCAAAGAATTGCCTGAAACTTTAAATCCAGTATAAAGCTCTGGCAACGGGCTAACCATTTTAGTGTTTTCTTGTAAAGCTTCTTGTTGTGAAGAAAGAGCATTGCGCGCATTCAGGAAAGCAGCCCTGCACAACCTTATTTCTGTGTAGAAACAAGTATATACCAATGAAATTACTCCAGATATGAACCAGAATGGTTCCGCAGCTATAAAATGAATTGCCAAAATCGCAAAATTTGAGGTGTGTTTGTTTTGTATAGTGTTACACGGTTTTTAGTTTAAAATTTTTAGTAATTTTTTTTATATCTTCATACTTTTACACTTAATGGTCAGTCAATTCATATTTTTTCTTTATTTCTAGCACTGGTCAACTTGACCAAGTAGCAATTATTTATGAAAAGGCAGTTTCAAAGAGGTCTGACTTGACTGCAAATAGCTGTTAGTGCACATCCATTAACCCTTTAACCTTTGCTCTCGCCGAACTTATTTCCACATCCAAAAAGTGCAACTATTGTTGAGTCACCCCCTCCTTCAGCAACTAATTTATTCTCTTGCCACTACTACTTAATATCAGATTTCTTGTAAGCAGTGAAAGGCGGCTTCTTCTTTTTTTGTCGACATCGCTCCATCCACTATACTTCCTTAAATTTTGTCAACTATTTCAAATACATCCAAAATGCAAGACAATAAAATAATCATTCTGTTTCTGCAAACACTTATATCTTTCTCACGATTTTTTGAGAAAAAGAAGGTTTTTTTAATGATCATATACAGTTGACTGAACTGAAATGCGAAAAAAAGGTGAAAAAACATAGCTTCAGAGATCTGCTGCACAGTTGAAACTTTTTTGAAAACTATAATTGAAATTCAATTTTTTACTACTTTGTGATTTATGATTTTAAAAATACTCAGATTGTATGATGATTCGATCCGTGAATTTTTCAAAAATCAAAAGGCTTATATTAAATGTGTGCACACATCGAAGTTCTGCTGCAAACACTTTAAATTTGCTGCTAAATCAAACTTACCACCTGAAATTTTAGATTTGCTATCCAAAATTATGAATTCTGCTGCCTAAATTAAAGCGTCATTTTAATTTTTTATTTGGCAGCAAAATTAAAAACTTTCGGCAACAAATTAAATTTTTGGCAGAAATTAGGCCTATCCAACAAAGGGGGTTTTTGCCTTGGTCCCCCTGTTGACTTTTTTTGCTATTTTTCAGGCTTAGGCGCAGGCAAAATAAGACCGCGTTGTATTAAAAAACTTCAAAAATGAATTTAAGTATGTTTGAGTCCGTTTTAACATATGCTGGCCTAGCTTTGCCAAAGCCTAAGCCTGAAAAAGGCAAAAAAGTAAACAGGGGGACCAGGCAAACCCCCCCCCCATTTGTTGGATAGGGCCGAAAATTAGTACCACCCGAATTAAAATTAAAATTTTCGGAAACTATAAAATTAATTAAATTAGTAGACTAAAATCAAGATACAGAGCTAACTAATAATTTCACTAATTTATATGATTTTAACAAAAAAAGACAATGTTTTGTGATAAAACTTCCATTTTAAATTATATATTCTTTGTTTTACTTGTAACTTTGAATTTTGCGAACCAATATTTTGATCCCTTCCAAGAAGCACTATATTCGAAAAACAGACACACACACACACACATTAAGCAATTCTGCAGTCCGTCAATGTAAAAAATGAGCTAACTAGTTTATGCGTATGAACACACACATCACAATTATTATTTTTTACTTGCTTGTCTGTTTATTGCTGCTCCTGCTGTTTGAAACCTGCCTCATTATACTCACCACAAAAACAATAATTCCACCACTGCTCAATGTTCCGTTAAATAAGTTGACCAAAATAAAAAAGTTGTCTCCCAAAATGTTTTTGTGTGGTTTCAGCCCCGAAAAGAGGACTTCATCAACAAAGCAGTGAATTAAGGAGGAGAAGAATGTCAACTTCCAAGGGAATTTGGCACTGCTGCTAGTCAATCCCGCTTAAAGCAGCCCCCAGAATTCATGGTGTGCCATGACAAAGTGGGTCCCCTTGGCACTGGCATTGGGTTTCACCCCTCCATATGCTGCATCTATTTTCAATTCATAACAAAGGGAAGAGAGGGGGGGGCAGTGATTGCCGCTTCCCTGGCTCTGTCAATAATAAATCTGTTGTCATCAGGAGGGCGGATTTTGATTTAAGAGATTATGCAAGGGCAGACAATAGATCTGTCTGGATATGGAGTAGATTTGCAAGAGATTTGCGAGGGATTTAACTGCTTGTTTGTGTATTTTTGGACACAATTTATTACACATTTTAATGACATTCCTTGCAACACCTTTTTGAAAAATTACACTTTTATTTTAGCTTTTCCTATTTTGGAAATGTGCGAATAAAATATAAATTTATAGAAGAAACTGGGTAAAAAAGATAAAAAAATTCAAATTTTCTTACAAAAATTTTGGGTTTCAATTTCTTATGAATATAATTCCGGGGCAGTGATCTTGACTTCTTTCTGTCTCATTTTTTAAGGCTTTTGGACTTCTGTTTTTTTGAGTCTTACAACTTTTTTCATTCTTTTTTGAGATATAGAGGAAGGGACACCGTATGTACTAAACGGACAATACTCTTTTCACTACCAAATTCAGTACCAGATTGTTACTAAATTCACTTTTTTGTGCCAAAATTTAATCCTTATAAAGCTGCCGGAGACCAAGCACTTACAGAAAAATTCTATTCTCCTTTAGAAAAGAGTATTAGACTTTCATTGCAAAAAATTTTCAGGTGCATGGTCTCCTCTGTGGTTTTGACCAATTGATAGAAAGAAAATAAATTTGGAACGGAAAGGTAAATTTGGTACAAAAAAATTGCCCGTACTAAACTACCAAAAACCCAAAAAAATCAAGTGCCGAATATTTAAATTATTTAATTGCATTATGTTTTAACTACTGTATTTTTTCTATTGTAATTTAATAATAAAACACAGACTGACCTGATCAAGAGTAAACAACGACTGACTAGGAAGAAGAATAAAGGCAGTAATCTGAGCCAAAGACAGCGTAGAACAAATGCCCAAAGTGGGAAATATGCCGAAAGGAAAGAGTGTGTACAGAGCGAAATGGGCAATAATTACAGGCAGAAGGGCATGTTGACCTCCAGCTGGCAACATGCACAACACTGTTGTACTTAGCCAACATCCTTAAAATCTCACTTATGATAAACTACTATTATATTTTTGAATATAAATTGTCTAATCTCCAACTATTGCCACAACTGTACCATGTTGGTGAGCAGCTGACTGGATGTTGAGAAGAATGTTCAGGGCTGCAAACATACAACATATTTAATAATAGAGGATGGCGTTAAAGGGGCATGCCCACGCTAATGAGAGGTGGTGTCCGGGAATTCAAATTTTTTACTAATCATTAGAACTTCTGTGCGGATTTTTCAGCTTGGTTCTAACAAAACAAGGCCTAGAATTTAATTTTATGTATGGCTTTGCTAGAAACAAGTTGAAAAATTAGTACAAAGGCTTAATGATTAGGAAACATTTTGAATTCCCAGGCACCACCTCTTAATAGCGTGGGTTTGCCCCTTTAAGTTATTATACTGGCCAAAACTGTAGAAGTTTTGAAAAACAACTGATAAAATAGAAATCTTTGCGACGTTTGCGACGGATAAGTTTTGGCAAAAGACTCCAAAAACCGAGGTAAAACATGATCGAGTAAAAAAGGTCGCGAAAAATTTAGTAGTAAGTGGCGGTCAAAAATTTCTGAGACAGTTTTCAGACGGGTTTTTTTTTTGAAATTTTTTCGATAAAGTTTTCCAAACGCATGGGTGTGTGCATCTCCTCTCACCTTATATCTCCTCTTTCAAATATTATATTGAATTTAACGAGATCTTTAAGGAAATATCAGCATTTGTGAGGTAATTTGGAGAAGTTGGCAAAAATTTTCACCATCTTAAGTAACCAAAAGTTCAATTAAAAATAAAGAGTTACGACAACATCTCAGCACTTTCATGTAGCACGGTTAAAGAGGTATAAACACATCGTACATATTTCTTTTTTGAAATCTGAGCGTTATAGCCTTTCAAAAATCAATTTCTTTAAAAAGTGACCAAAATCCAAGTTTTTTCAATTTTTCGGATAGTAGATGTCCCTACTAAAAAATCAGCCTGAAAACTGTCCGGGGAACTTTTGACCATTAGTTAAAAGGAAACGAAGTTTTAGGGGTATCGTTTTATCGGGCCTTAAATTTATTTAAGTTTTTAGCTTGAATCGACATTTTTTGCCAAACGCGACAGTAAACTGAATTTATAATTTCAAAAGTTTATATTAAATCTATAATCGAAATCCTGACCCACCTAAAGCACAGGCAGCCGAAATAGTGGCTAGTAACAAAGTCATATCTGGATTGGGCAAGTGGTTGAGTGCCAACAATAGCAAGGCTGCAGTAAACACGCACAACACATACACCAACACAGCTCCATGATGGTGAAGTTGTTGGTGGATGTAGAGTCGTTCTAGGTGTGCATCTCCAAACCTTTAAGACCAAACATGGGGCGAATTAATAATTTTTGAAAAGGTCGATAATTCAGCCACAAATCATAAATGTTAGATAAATATTGTTCTCCAATCCTTTCCAACCATCCTCCATCAATAAATCCTGCAATTAAAAGATTGTAAAGGATGTGCAACAAAAAAAAGCAGCCCTATTTTAGGGCATGTTTGCTAATTGGAGAGACAACTTTTAGAATGCACGATTAACCAATTAAATTAGCCTGTGGATTAACAAAACAACATTGAACACACAACAAATACTAGTAGCAATAGTAGCAGCGGGAACGCACTTGATAGAGTAGAAGCGGGTTAAGTAGGCGACTACATTAGATAAAAAGAACTCTTGTGTGTGTTCGATGGTTACAAATAAAAAAGATCTGCAAAAAATAGATTTAGCTATTCAGTTGAGCACTTCTAGCAAATAATTGTAACTTTAGTATGAGTGCGTTTAATTCAGGGCTGCCAACTCAATTTTTGAAATAAAGTAAATTTTTTTAAGATAAAGTACAATTTGGTCATTTATCGTCAAAAATTGCCATTTTATCGAGTGCTCTTTTGAGTTTTGAGCAATAAAAATAAAGATTTTGATGTAAAATCTCAACAGTTCCAAAGATTTAGGGTCCCTAATGAATTACAAACCATTAAATAAAGTGCACTTGGCAGCCCTGAACTTCATCGGACCTGTCGCATTAAATTGCAAATTTGCAAAGTGCAAAATTTGCAGTTAGTGGAATAGGGCACTGGTATAAATGAAAAAGCAACAAATAACGCACCATGACAACAAAGCTCAGTTTTTGAGCAAATTCTTCAGAAGCTTTTTGAAAAAAAAGATTACTAAAAGTGTTCTAAATGCCTACGGTCACTCAAAAGGGTAATCTTGCCAACCACAAGGTTGTTGGTTGTACAAAAAAGACTAGAGGCATCAGTAGTAGTAGCAGTCCAGCGGGCACCCTCTCTCCAGACAGACAGCCAGCAAGCAATGGCCCAGGGAAAATGAAGAAGAGGGGCATAGAAAGGGCGGGTAAAACAAGGCTGCCGCCTACTCAACAACCACGGGCAGACACCCCCCGATCACCCGTCAACTATGAGGGCTAGGCTGTTTTCATTTGACCGAAATGATGTGTTGATGGAGGGGGGGGCTGCTGGCCAGGCAACTGCTACAACATTTGTTGCTTTGGTGAAGAGTGATGGAGCAGGAGAGTTTAACCAGGGTGATTGCAGTAGCTCCCTAGACTTAAGTCAAAAGTTGGGTAGTGCACAGCAGAGATAATTGATTGGACTGGCTGTGGGTGAGATAAATATGTGTGTGTATATTTGCTCGCCCCATATATTATTTCTATTACCAATAAGCAGCAGAGAAAAAGGGGTAAGAGATGGAAGAGGAATAAAAGTGGGTGGTGTTCAATGAGAACACAAAAGGCAATAATCACCAACCTTGCTAGATATCCTCACACCTTTGTAAATATTAATGAATGTAAGGAACGGGTGGAAATGGTTATGCCTTTTGTAGGACCCCCGAATATTTTTTATTTTTATAATTTCACTTCGAAATAGAATAAAATCAGTGGTTAAAATGACTCTTTTCAAATTTTATTTCCGACCGTGCTGCAAGGAGATGATAGCAAGTTGGTACAAGCAATCTGCCGGAATAATGTAAAAAAATTCAGCCGTAGTAGCTAATAACCACAAGGAGCAGGGGGTTGGTTAATTGGTATTCGCTACCAGGGTCAAAATTTGACAGCTCAAAAAATTACAGATTTTTTTGGAAGAGGTTAAACATAAGTTACCATAGAACCTCTAAAAATTACATGGTTAAAAGTGGCGAAATTTGCCTAATAAGTGTTTTCGGAGCCCTATTTTGTTGACAACTGGGTTTTGCAATGTCATAAAAACTTGTGTAGAATAAAAAATTGAATTGGGAAGATCAATATTGGGATTGCAAAGGTTCTTGCAAATGCATTGAATGTAAAAATGCTTTTTTAGATTGTCATTTTTTAGTGGCGCCTTAGTCTTCAGATCATTTTTTTAAAACTCAAAATTTTTAAAGATTTAGGGTGCTGATTTGCCACTGCCAAACAAAGTACAAATCTTTAAATAAAGTACAGACAGGAACCCGGTTTTACGGTAATTGAGATATTTTTTATAAATTAACACGTCAATTGTTCACTAAGCCTCTACCTAGTCTACAGGTGTAACCCGCTATCCAATTATGTGTTCATTGAAAGTTGCGCCTAAAAGTCATTTTTGAAACAGAGGGTGCAGCCTAAACTCAAGGTTACCACCAACCTATCTGCTTTAAAGGTGTCAGCACTGGCTAGGTGGGAGACACAAAAAGGAATATAGTTAATTTAAATGTCCTTGCTTTTTGCTTCAATTAACTTTTTGGGCGGAAGTTTAGAGATCGGAAATAGAATTATTGATTGAAAGCAAGCAATGAAGTAAGAGTGAAAAGGTGCTTCTTGACTGATTGATTAATTTAAACAGGACTGACCCACCTGCTGAGTTAATTGATTTTTGCTGGATTTTAAAAGATTTAGTATAGGCTTATGTACTATCAAGTGATTAATTAATGTTTTAGAAACTAGAGCCAGAAATCCTAAGCCTGCATATTATTGAGCAGTTGTTTGAGGATAATAAAACAAAAATTGTGCTAAAACAGGCCAACTATTATTTCTTAACAACAGTACTGATTTAATTAGCCGATTGTCATTGACAAAAACAACGTTTTTACGCCAGTCCATCATAGGAAAAGATCAATTTACAACATGGCTCAAATTAATTGAACCCTCTAAAGTCTGAAATTCACCGTGAAATATCTTAATTTCGTGTAAAAGAATAACAAAATTATAACAAAATTCAAAGAAAAAGATCAATATAGAGTTTGAGGCCGAAATTCAGATATTTGAGGGTGAATTTCAGGCTTTTGAAAACGCATTTCAGTTACAGCCTTCATAACATTTGCGCCAAATTTATTTTCAGGAATGAACTAAAATGTTTTGAATTTAAATTCCCCTTGAATCTTGGCATTTTGTTTGAAATTCTTATTTTTTTGGCTGAAGCTATGGAATTTTTCTTTTTAATTCATTTGTTTGCAATGAGATGGAAGTCCGGAGCAATAGACCAACCAATTCTGTAAGTGTTTAAGGCTTTCGTCGTAATTACTATTACTAAAGTGTTTCAGTCACGGGATTCCCGACAGAAATGGCGGAAGCCTCCTTATAGAGATCAGCAGTCTTTTACAACATCCATAAACTGGTCTAGAGTCATGACTCACGCAAATCCATTGAACAGCAGTGGTTTCAATGCGTTCAGACAGGCTGCTCGCCCATTAGCCGACATGGAATCGTCGTCACTGGAATGGATGAGACAGGTGATCGTGATGTTTTATATGGCATCTCGGTGCTTTTTAAATATATCGATACTTTTTTTGAATAATAAATATTTTTTTGAAACTTTACGTCTAAATTTGTTTGGCAATAACCACTGAATAAAATGATTTTATTCTTAAAAATAGTCAAATGTTCTTTTTTGAAACATACTTGGAGCTTATTTAGTGCGGTAAGCGCACTTCATAAATTATTTAAATCATAATCAAACGCCTCCTAAGTAATTTTCATACGTTTAAAGGGATAAAAAATTAGGATATATATTTGTTGGTCCTTGAAGCTCAGCAAAAGCAGTCTACCTCCAAGGTAAGTTTGTGCGCGCATCTTGAACCCTTTAAACCTCCTGATCCTTTTTGGGGGCAAGGAGGCTTGCGGTTGAGATGCGCACACCCACATACCTTAGACACAAATCATTCGAAAGTGACTCTGGATGCATGAAAAGCATGCATACCAGAGTTTATTTACGCGGTAGGCCCCAGTATTGGAAACTATGTTCAATTTCCATCCTTTTGGAGTATCTGGGTACTCTTTCGAATTGGTTAGCCTTGGTTCTCCAAGGCAAGTTTTGGTCAAAGATTTTTTTTCTAAAAAACTAGCTTCATGTAAGAAAATATCAAGAAACAACTATTCTTTTTTGTTTTTAGCGTATGAAAAGTTTTGAAGATACTCCATATTGTATCTGGTGAATTGTAGGCATCAACATCTGACTCTTTTGATCGAAATACTGAACTAGCACACATACAGAATAGTGTTTGGGAGTCATTTGTTGAACGCGACAGATTCATGGCCGGTTTTTTTCATTAGCAATTAGACGAAACTGAATATTTAGTGAACTACTTTTTAGGACAGAGTCAAGAATTTAACACATCCAACATAGAATTACTTCGGTATCCTGCTTTCTGTTTACTTTTGAGTCTAAAAATATCATTTTGTTTTTAGCAAAAATTTGATCACGAAAAAGACATGAGATCTCCTGCTCATTTTGAAGTCGAAATTAGGCGCTGCATGGAAAATCCTGGAGGATATCCACAGACTTGGGAGCTTATTCAGGACATGGTAGAAGAGCAGGCACTGGCGGAATATTTGAAAAATAGAGCTGTGCTAAATGCTGGTGAGCTGGACAATTCTTTGGTACAGTCCATGCAACACATGAGAGTGGAGGAACCAAGCAGACCATCGAAAAGACTTCAGGTAGTACTCCTTATTGAATAGCTTTGTAATTCTTGAAAAGAATTCAGCCATCCAATTCTCAGAAAGCATTTCACAAGTAGAGAATAAGTCTAGAATGTATATCGTGGGACGTGCTATTTTTCACGCTAAAAGGCTATCAAATTATATCTTTTTTTAATGGTGCACTTGCTTGGTGCACTTGCATTGTCAAGACTAATTACTTGTTGATAAGATTCAAATTGTGAAATTTTGTTTTTAATTTGCTGAAATTAGCTTTGTGTAAAATGCAATAAAAATATTGTCATAAATGGGAACAGTAGTTCATATTTGCTGTTTGGATAAATCCATGAAAAAAGTTTCTGTAAAATTTATAAAAATTAGCATGAAATTTAATACAGTCAAACTTCTCTAAGCTACGCCTGGGTCCGGTCGCAAGTAAGGTATGTCCGTATAATATACTCTCTATATAAGCTACAGCTGGGATTGGTTCAGAGGGTGTATGTTATTAAAAGTTTGATTTCACACAACTGCTGAGAATTGTGAATTTGCTGCTTGAGAAAATACTATGCACCCAGGGCCGCAACTTGAACTTTCTCAAGGGGGGGGGGGGGATAATTTGCCTAATTTTCACGGTCAAGAGGGGGGGGGGGTTAATTACCCTACGACACCACCCCCCCCCCCCCCATTGCGGCCCTGTATGCACCCCTTCCAGAATTTTTTCTCAGGTTTCCAGCTTAAGAAGCTGGTTTTGTAATGATGAGCCGACATCAAAGAAGAGCTGGAAAGTGATTTTCTGGGATGTCGGTGTTCATGCTGAATAATTTCATTTATGAACCTGGGGTCTCTTTGTTGTCCAAAAAATTTAAACGGCATTAAAAATTGGCTTGAATCACAAGCGCCTAAAATTGACTGTTTTTTCGCTACCGTCATTTTGGATTCTTGATCCGATCAAGTTTATAGCTGTTAGAAAGCTTGTGAAAAGAGCTTTCTAATGGCATATAAGTGGCATATAATAAGTGAAGGCGTACGCCTATGGTCACCTATGGCTTTTGTACAGGTTCAGGAGATATCCCTCGTTATCCTTCTTGCAAGTAGGTGCTCTAGACTAATCAACCTTTTTTCGATATTGTTGTAGGTTTATGATACCTAAGTGTAAAATTTTTGACCCAAAGAAACAATTAGGATATGTTTACAAAACGATTTTTTTGACTAAAAAAGGCAAAATTAGGTAGGATACGGCTCTTTGTTCAGCAAACCTGACATGCCATTTAAAAGAGCAACTAAAATGCACCGAAAAAGGCTTCAAAGTATGAAAAAACAAGGTCTTTGAAATGTTAAGCGACTGTTTCGAAAAAATTAACAAATATTTCAAGAAGCATTTAAACGGAATTTTTTTTCACCGCTAGACTAACCTGAAATTCTGACACCGAATTGTGTTCAGCATGCTTGATTTGCTATTTGAACTACTCTTAAAAATTAAAAGTCATCGTCAAAATTTGAATTTCTCTCGAGACACTAATTATTCAAATATATTTTACAATTGACCGATTTTCGGTCAATTGCTGTTAATTGACCGATTAATTGACGAGTTTTTATTTGCCGGTCAATTGAACGAGTTTTATTTGACCAGTCAATTGGTCAACCCTAGTTTAGAACTTCAAATTTTGAAAAGAGAAAGAATTTTACTAGAGTTGTGATATTTGCGCGAAAATTGAAAAGTCCGAATTTCGCGCGAATATTCGGAATGTTCGTGAATATTCGCGAAGATTTAAATTTGGATAAAACGGAAATATGCCATGTTCTGGAGAAAAAGTGCCACGTTTTTTCGATTCTAGTCAAGAAGGCGAAAAAGTGCCACGTTTTTTTTAATTTGGCTAGTTTTGGACAGATATGCCTGGTTTTATTGGTCGCTTTGTTTCCAAGGACATATCAATAGCAAGCTAATGGTAATCTTCAAAATTTCAGGTGTGAATCATTGATTTATCTAAGAAACCGTATTGTCAGAAAACGTGGCAGATTTTCACAAAAAGTGGCACTTTTTCACAAAGCGTGGCACTTTTTCACTAAAACGTGGCGCTTTTTCCTCCTTCTTGACTAGAATCGAAAAAACGTGGCACTTTTTGACAAAAACGTGGCACTTTTTCTTCAGAACGTGGCATTTTTACGTATCGTCCATTTAAATTTGCAGAGAGTAGCGTTTTACGACAAAAAAAATCCCACAAAATTTATTTAGATGTTTTACGGTGAGTAGACGTTTCCCTACCAATGTTGCGTTTGCAACATTGGTAGGGAAACTTCACAGGGATGCTTCCCTACCAAATGTTGCATTTTTCAAATTTCAGTTTTTTATATGTTTATCTGTTGTTTTTACTATTTAAATTTTATATCATACGAGCAAATTCATTTTTTCTCAAATTTATTCAAGCAACAAATAACAAATGAAACAATAACATCAAATTTTGAACAATAATGAAAAGGTATTAGTTTCTACGATATCCTTGTTAGTCCATTTGAATGAATTCATCTAAAAAGAAATAAAAAACAAAAATATCGAAGCATATTTCAGCATAATACTGAAAAACATTATTGTTAGCAAAATTGCACCAACTGACATACATACATGATATACGTGATCTTGCAATTGATTAAAAGTGTATTTCGACAAATAGCGCCAAATTTGAAAAATGCTACGTTTGGTAGGGAAACGTCACAGGGACGTTTCCCTACCAAATGTTGCAAATGCAACATTGGTAGGGAAACGTCTATACCCCATTTTTACAGCAATATTATCTACAACATCGGCCTTTATTTGACCTAAACACTCACAACAGGCAGGGACAACAAATCTAATGCAGCAAGATATAGCGAGAGTTGACTTATAGCGGTAGTAAAAGAATGTCGGACCCTAGGTGAGAACGAACTTTTTGCACCTACACTATATCGAGAGTAGACTATATACCTAACAAATTGCAATGATATATGACAGACGCACTGTGGCGAGAGCGCACTATAGCGGGGGAATGGTTGCTTCATGTTAATACCAACCGATTCACCGAACAAGTCGCACTATACCGAGGATGGCACTATAGCAAGAGCGCACTACATCAAGAGTTGGCTACAACTAAACTTTGTCTTTGTGTTTTTTTAAAGGTTATCTTCAGTATTTAGACTGAAAACATGTTTTCCAGAGGAAAAAAACATTTTTTAAATAAAAGTTTTGGTCAAAACATCAATTTTAGACGAATTTTTTTTTTACCAAAATCACAAAAGTTCTTCACCGAACCTTCGCGTTTTATAAGAGCGCGAAGATACAGAGTGGGCCAATTTTTTGGAACACTTTAAACGATCATAACTTTTTTCTATGATGGAATTTCGAAATTCTGTAAACGCCATTCGACTCAAAATCAAAAAACAATTTTTTTGGTGCATGGAGCTCGAAAAAAAATTTTGGTCAAAATTTTCGAATTTGCCTTGGTCTCCCCTGTGTTCTAAAAACGTCGATTTTTTGCACAACAACAACAACAAGCAGTGGCAAAAAATCGACGTTTTTAGAACACAGGGGAGACCAAGGCAAATTCGAAAATTTTGACCAAAAATTTTTTTCAAGCTCCATGCACCAAAAAAATTGTTTTTTGATTCTGAGTCGAATGGCGTTTACAGAATTTCGAAATTCCATCATAGAAAAAAGTTATGATCGTTTAAAGTGTTCCAAAAAAATTGGCCCACCCTGTATTTTATCTTCGCGCGAATATTCAGACTTCATAACTAGGGTTGTTGGCTTGGCCTTATGCATATTGAAAATTTTGGATGCTTTTTATATTTTAGCTTTAGTTTCATGATATTTTTCGTCTCTTTAATAGCGCAAATGAAAGTTTAGAATCTTGGCTACACATTGGTATATAAAACTTGTGCATTTGCAAAAAAATCAGAAATTTTAATCAAAACAATTTCGGCTTGGAAAATGCGATCTCGGCTTGCCCAAGCCGAAATCTGCTTGGCAAGCCAAAATTGTCTTGACGAAATTTTCTGATTTTTTTTGCAAATGCACAAGTTTTATATACCAATGTGTAGCCAAGATTCTAAACTTTCATTTGCGCTATTATAGAGATGAAAAATATCATGAAACTAGAGCTAAAATATAAAAAGCATCCAAAAATTTTCAAATATGCATAAGGCCAAGCCGACAACCCTATTCATAACTCTAAATTTTACAGAAATGATTAAAATCGAAACTCTAAAATTTCCAATTTTTAATTTCAATTCAATGCTGGGAATTTATCGGAGGTAGAAGTTACTGCGGTGTTAATTTACAATTGCAATACTTCAGATCATATTTCAAATATTTGACTATCAGCTTCTGTGGACTTGTATTCAATTAAAAGCCTTATCTGTCTCCGATGGTCTACCGATTTATTCGGCAATTATTGAATGATGAACGCGTGATACAAAAGGTTGGTCAACATATAAATTTTTAATCTAAATTTCTATGTCCTTTTTTCAGATGGCCGACTCGAGCTTTATGAGGCAGGCTGCACGTTACTTCGTTTCCTCTGTCTATCGATTCAGAGGTTTAGCAGAAAATAACAAACAGCTCAGCAATTCCAGTAGAAGGATCACAAGATTTTCTAAGCTATTCAAAGAAGAATGGAAGAAAGCCCTGGACAAATCAAAAGAGTTGAAAGGTTGACTTGTATTGTATTCTTGTATCCCGTTACACAGTCAAATTTTGAAAATAGGCTTTATTATTTTAGTAGAGAGCAAGCACAATAAATCGGTCAACAAATTATTCAACTCATATTTCTACATCATAGCTTAGAGCATAAAAGTTAGGGACGGGGCTGATTCGCCGCCACGGTGTTCGCCGTCGCGATTTTATGTGTCAACCTTAAAATCGATTTACAGCCTCAAAGGAGCATGATATCGAGGCAGTCTCTTTTAAAAGATAGCTGAGATCATGAGCTACAACCTAACTTAGAGCGTTTTTAGAATTTTTTTACAAAAACGCCGGAAAAACTTTTCAAAAACGTCTTCAGGCGAATTTTTTAACGGCGAATTTAGTCAACGGCAAATGGATAAATTTTTTTAAAGGGCCATTGCCACCTGTTTTGAATTGTCCCCCGCCAGTTCAAAATTTTTCCTAATTATTGAACTTTTGTACGGATTTTCCAGCTTGTTTTCTAACAAAACAAGGCCTAGACTTTAATTTTAGGTAAAGTTTGTTAGAAACCAAGTTGAAAAATTCGTACGTAAATCCAACGATAAAGAAAAAAAATTTGAATTGGCGGGGGACAACCGTTGTCGGAGACGGCAATGGTCCTGAATTGCTGCAAAAAGACTACTTTCTGCAAACATTGTTGCTGTAAAAAGGCTTTTTTATTCATGCAAATGGACTTTTTTGCTGCGAAAAATATTCGTTCCAGCGAAAAAAGTCTTTTTGCAGCAGAAAAGAAATTTGTCCAAAACGGGTACCGTTATGGCGAATCAGCCCTGACCTAGTAAGTTATTGTCTCGTGTAATAATGCTAAAAGAATCACTGGGAATGGGGTTCAGAATGAGATCATCAATTAAGAATGAGTGGTGGTGTTTCAAGCGGCATGCTCACCTGTTTAAATTTGTCCCCGCCAACTCAAATTTTTTTCCCTATCATTGAACTTCTGAACGGATTGTTCAGCTTCTTTTCTAATAAAGCAAGGCTTAGAATTTAATTTTAGGTATAATTGTGTATAAAACCGAGTTAAAATATCTGTACAGAAGCTTAATGATTCAGAAAGAAAAATTGAATTGGCAGGCACAAATTTAAACAGGTGAGCATGCCCCTTTAAAACTCAATATAGTGAGATTTTGCTTTCTCGCGTTTTTTCGACCGGCCAAGCTCTGATCATTTTTTTCGTAGAAATGATCCAATTTTTTCACTGTTTAGAAATCTATTCGAAAACTGAGAACGTGATCGCTTCCACCTTGGCCAGTGAATTAACAAAGAAAAGCAACAATAAAGTTTGAGAAAATATATTTTCTCACACAAACAATGCTTACTACACAAATGGTTGATTTACATTACTATAACTCACATATAACACGCCTCGAAATTTAAAAAAATTCACTATAGAGGCTGTGCCATTTAGCCTTGCGTATTTCAGCTGTCGAAATTTTCTCCATACATAGGTAAAATGGGCCATTTGACCCAAATGGCCTACACGGCTAAAACGCCCGGGTCAATATTCCACAGCCAACAAGAGCCACAGGAGAAAATGGCATAGCCAATATCTACCGGGCTAAATACGCCATTTAAACCCCAATTGGCCTCTACGGTAAAAACTTTTATTTGGAGGCGTGTTACATTCCTAACAACAAATGGAATTATTTAGCAATTATCACAGAGATTCAACACTGATTGTATCAAAATGGGGTTGTGGGAATGAAGGCACAGCTCGTTGCTTTTGCTTGCTTTTCAACTCCAATGGGTTTAACCCGCTGGGAGGCAATGCTTGTCCGATGCTTTCTATTAATTCTTTTTCTCCTACTGAAGAAGCCTACGGTTGGTGGACCCTCTGTTGAAGGTGGCAAAGCGTAGTGGAAAGAGGCGTAACTAGGTGGCTTTTTGTCTCTTCCTTGCATCACACCTTTGCATCTAGTTGGTGCTGTGGATGTGCGATTAGCTCTGGCACTATGGCCTCTGACCAACTGACGAGGGTTGGGCGAAGTGTTTGAAAACTGGCTCATTTGAGAAGGGTTTGTTGTCTGCTACCATCCAGACAAATGCTCGGAGAAACTGGCACGTAATTAGGCATGTGGGCTTGAGCCATCAACTCCTGGTCCACTTGGGAGAATATAGCAGATGTTTCACTAGTAGGTGGTGGGGAGCCCTCACTTCCAGTGGTTGGTCTTTTTTCGGCTTGTGCTGAATACTGGGATGCTTTTGTCCTGAGCACAAATGGAAACTCTTCTTCTAATTCTGCAGAGTTTAATTCTTCGTTAGGAATATTTGCGGAACGGAAAAGGGCTGTTGGACGAAGTGCTTTTCCCTCTGGTCCTTCACCAATGGAATGATACTCTATGGGCACTGCTTCACATGTTACTAAGCCGCCGTTATTATTTTGCTGCTAATAGAACCAGTTGAAGAACTAGTGCCTGCATTAAGTGGAAGTTGAGCATGACTCAGTGAACGAGATCTGACATGTACCAAGTTGACCACGTGCCCTTTGCTGAGTGGTCGTCTTGATCCGCTGGTCATGGCTCTGAGAAGATGACCTCCTGAAGAAGGGGATTGAGGTTTGCTGTTCTCTAAAAATGTTTAATTTTTGGGGTGCGTTCAGGCAATTTTCGGACATTTTTCAAATTCGCGCCTTTTGGAATTTTGGTTTCTGCTGTTTTCCTGCAATTCTTTATTTTTTAGTGATTAAAACAGGATTGAAACGGGATTGGTTTTGGGAGATCGTGTCAGCCAATATTTTGATTAGTTTTAAAAAATTCTGTTGTTACCATTCTATTCAGCGTAAAAAAGAGCCCGGGATTTGGTCAGAGCATAACCATGAAACAAATTGTTTCAGTGACTAAAATGTGACGCCAAGGATCGCCAAGGTTTTTTTTCTGGTGTGGTAGGAAAAACCTTGGCGATCCATTTTAAAAACTAATCAAAATATTGGCTGATACGATCTCCCAAACCAATCCCGTCCCAATTCCGTTTCCGTCACTAATTTTTTTTACTTAGGCAAAGCCTTAGGTGAAGAATAGGCAGCGTATGTTAGGACGGACTCAAATACCGTATTTCCTCTAATAGAGCCACCACTCCTAATAGAACCACCCTCTCATATTTGAGGATATGTATCTTTGGGGCAGGGCAAATATTTGCAAAGCTGTTTAATGCAATTTCTTAACTCTCCCGAGCTCTACCGATTCCATTGTTTCGATTTTGGATTTTCACCCAAAAAGCTCGAGATTGACCCAAATTTTTTTAAATTTTCGGGCATCCAAAAAAAAGCCACTCGTGGCTCTATTAGAGGTAATACGTTATGTGACCTAAGCAGCAAAAACCTCGAATTAAAAAATGTCCGAAAATTGCTTAAATGCCTAAGCAACATTTAAAAAAAACCAACCACTAACCTTTACCATCGACAAATGACCCGTTTGATTGTGTCGTTCAATAGAAGCATTAATCAGAGTAGCCCCATATCCTGGATTACTTATACCATCTACGGCAGTTTGAGTAGCAGAGCTTGAAGATTGAGCATATTGACCACCCACTCCACTATGCACAGTCAGGGGAATAATTGAAAAGCTCCTAGCATTAGTGGCATGCATCACTTGAACCAGTTGAGGAGAAGTAGAAGGGGTAAAACTAAAGGGGTCATGAATCTCGCTTACAACAGGGAAAGGAAAGGCATTGGACTCGCTGGTGGTTGAATTAGCATCCACACTCATTCTATCAGTGTCATTGTTGTGCCTGTGATGACCACTTTGCACTCGTCTCCCACCCTCGCTGTCCTCACCCATCTGCGAAGAGAATTGGGCACGGCGCCTGCTGTTTACACTCACATGATAGCCGAATGCTTTGAGAATGTCACTTTTGCACATCGGGCAAGTGCGATGCTCCAACAGCCATGGATCAACGCAGGACTTGTGGAATATATGCCTAAAAACCCTACTTATTTATATTATCACGTAAATTGGCAATTAATCACGATGTGTAGTACGCATTGCGTACATCTGTTTCAAAAAATAAAAGTTGCTTTTTTACCTGCAAGGGAGCATTCTCACAATATCTCCAGTCCTATATGGGTCTATGCAAACTGGACAATCTGAATCCAATTCCTTGTCTCCAGCTTTTACAGGTCTAGTCGGAATTCTAGTAAGTGCCTTTTTGGCCGCATTGAACAGTCTTCGCTGCAGACGATCCTTTGCATGTGCATACCGGAACCTTTGGACATAGTAGAAGACTAGCCAGGCTAATGAAATAACCATGAGAATGATGAAGGAAATGCTCACAACAGGACCTGCAAAAAATTCAATGCAATAATTTTTATGGCCAAATTACAAATCAAAATAAAGAACAGCATTTTTACGGTAGAATATCACACAGAAAGCGATCAGAAATATACACATAGCAAAATTATCACTAAAAAGATTGAAAAAGATCGACCTTATGACTTTTTAAAGCTACATTCAACGCTCTATTTAATTTCATTCTAAACATTTCATTCCCGCCTATGATTGTCCTAAATTTTCAGGCCTTTTATCAATTAAAATTAGTCAATCTATAGAATGACTCATCGTGGATGAGTCGTGAAAACTGCACCATTTTTCGGAAATTTTTGTCGAGCGCTTCTGCGAACCGGTAAAATCTCAAAAATAATAAGGTTTCAGTCAACAACTTAACACCTACAAGACCGACTGTCACAAATGTATATTCTGGTGCAGCATTTCATGCTCTACAAGACTACTCGAAAATTCAAAAGCGTGAATTGAACGGCAAAGTAGTACTATTTTTGAATTGGCGCCAAGAAAATTCGCTACTTTTTTTTAATTACCTGCAAATTCTTTTTTACAAATCATGTTGCTTTCATGTTTGAACTGAATTTGTAGGATTTTGATGCTTTTTCTTCTCATGCTGATATTTTTTGTATTTTGTGATTTAAAAAAAATTCCGTCAATTAAATTCAAAAATTTGCTTTTTTAAAAAACAGTGTTTTCAAGAAATTGCTTATAACTTTCTGCCAATACTCTGTTCGCGGGACATTTTTAATGTTTTAGAAAGCTGATATTCTGTTGCACATTTCAACACCAAATGTGATACATTTGAACCCCAAGACACTTTTAAAAAGGCTTTTTTAAAAAAAATCAGTTTCAATCGAGAATTTTTTTGATATTCATTATTTTTTTCCAAATACCATATTTCACTCATTAAGACAGGAATATTTGCTCACTCATTTGTTATTACAAGTAGAACAGAATGGGCACTTATGCACTGAGAGAGGGCGCATTTTTCAGTTATTTAGAAATAGTGTTTAAACGTCTCTTAAGTGATTTTTATATGCTTAAAACGATAAAAAAAGCTATTTTCTCACATTTTTCCACACAAAAAATGAATTTTTTGAAAAAAAAAAATTTTGACCAAAATTCGACTTTTTGTTTTGGGGGATCAAGCTAAACCATCCTAAAGAGGTACCCAGACAACCAAAAAGATGGAATTTGAACATAGTTTTGTTGATTGGGGCCTACCGCATAAATAAACTCTGGTATGCATGCTTTTTCATGCATCCAGAGTCACTTTCGAGTGATTTGTGTCTAAGGTATGTGGGTGTGCGCATCTCAACCCCAAGCCCCAAGCCCTTCGGGGCGCAGGGAGCTTGAGAGTTAGAGATGCGCGCACCACTTACCTTAGACATGATTCCGAGCAAGACTCTTGATCATAAACTGCATAAAGCGACTCTTTTTGCCAAGCTCCAGTGACCAAAACGGGGTGATATACCTTATATAAGGTGGTTTACCTTGGTCCCAAGGCAAAAATTGAATTTCGGTCAAAAATATTTTTTAATCTATTTTTTGTGTGGAGAAATGTTAGAAAATAGCTTTTTCATCGTTTTAAGCATATAAAAATTACTTAGGAGACGTTTAAACACGTTAACGTTTAAAATGCGACCACCCCCCCCCCCCCCAGTGCATAAGTACCACAGAATGTGCTGAACACGATGGTGCCAGGCGTTTCTGCATGGATAATGGATAAAGTGCGCCGAATCGGGTTCGAAAGATGACAAGTTGAGCATGGTCAAAATTCAGTACAGTACCTACAGGTTCTCAAGTGGTACGCTATCATTTTTATATAGCCCTTAAACTAACTCATCACACATCAAAAAAGGAATGTAGCTCTTGCGGTTCAAATGTATCACATTTGGTGTTGAAATGTGCAACAGAATATCAGCTTTCTAAAACATTAAAAATGTCCCGCGAACAGAGTATTGGCAGAAAGTTATAAGCAATTTCTTGAAAACACTGTTTTTAAAAAAGCAAATTTTTGAATTTAATTGACGGAATTTTTTTTAAATCACAAAATACAAAAAATATCAGCATGAGAAGAAAAAGCATCAAAAATCCTACAAATTCAGTTCAAACATGAAAGCAACATGATTTGTAAAAAAGAATTTTGCAGGTAATTAAAAAAAGTAGCGAATTTTCTTGGCGCCAATTCAAAAATAGTACTACTTTGCCGTTCAATTCACGCTTTTGAATTTTCGAGTAGTCTTGTAGAGCATGAAATGCTGCACAGAATATACATTTGTGACAGTCGGTCTTGTAGGTGTTAAAAAGTTACCTAAAAAATTCCCCTTTTTCTGTTCTTTATACCGTATTTACTCCAAGAGCTCTTCATATCAAGTTATTTTTCGATCACCCGAAATCTGAAAATTTTGAGGTCCATCTCAATATTTGTGGGTGAAAATCCAAAATCTAAAAGCAGAATCAGTAGAGCTCATGGAAGTTAAGAAAACGAAAAAAAAACAGCTTTGCGGAATAATTTCTCTAGTTCAAGTTATAGGTTCTCAAAGTGGGGGGTGTCGAGCTATTAGAGACTGTAGAGCTATTAGAGTGAATACGGTAGTCAAAAAGCCAATATTTATCAATTTATACAACTAAAACACCACAAAATTAGCGAGCTTGCGATACTGATAATTTCAAGTGTATGTGTACGGTTACGTGTACGTTTAATTTTACGTGTACATGTACGGATAGGGTTTGTTTAATTTTAGGTGTACCGTATTTATTCTATTAGAAGGCCAGTCTCTAATACAAGGCCACCCCTTAGGGGTACACCCGTTTGTGTCTAAAGCCGTTTGTGTCTAAACCGTTTGTGTCTAATTTTTTAGATAACCTAATTCATTTTTATTGACTTTTTTCATCATTAAATCACAGTCAACCCTTGATATAGTGACACTTCGTGACACCTTTAATATAGTGACACCTTATTGTCGGCTAACACCCAGGTGTTGGTACACAGATAATGGTTCTCAGGCAGCTGTCCCCGGATAGTGCTACTTCGGCGCTGGTACTCATGTAGTGGTATTCTGGGGCGTTAAGCGAATCGATCCACACCGTATAGGTCCATACACGAATTGGTCCATACTTTTAAAATTCATGCATTGAAAAATTCTCTCCTAATTTTTCAGTCTGAACCAACCTAACCAAGCGGTCGTCCACTTGGAGCAATTTTTTTGAATTTTTGGGTACTAAAACCTGTTTCCTGGACTAAATCGGGCATGCTGAGAATGGTTGGATAGTGGTAAAATGGCGTTTCGTCAGGTATTTTTTTGGCATTAGGAGATAATTGATTTTACAAACTCGATTATACCAAAACTCAAAAAATACCATGCAAAACGGCATCTACCAATATCAAACCACATTCAGCATGCCCAAATTAGTCCAGAAAATAAAGTTTGGAACTTGAAAAACGAAAAAAAATTTTGATCCAAGTGGACGACCACTTGGCTTAGTCGGTTCAGACTTGAAAATATAAATTCCACAAAATTTTGTTTCGAGTAATTTTGGATGGTTTCGGGTGGTTTTTTGTCGGTTTTAAGTGTGTTGGGTACTTTTAGTTTGGTTTGGTGGTTTTGAGTGGTTTAGGGTGGTTCAGACACATTCTAAAATTTTTCAAAAAAACAACAGGTGGGACCAAAACAACTTTTCAATAAAAAAAATTGACGAAATGTCTATTTACCGTAATTCACACTGCAAGGGTGAGGGGTAGGAGTGCACAATACAAATGAATTAGGTTATGTAAAAATTAGACACAAACGGCCTTAGACACAAACGGTTTAGACACAAACGTCCGTGTCCCACCCCTTAGGGCCAAAACTAAGGGGGTAAACCACGTTTTATTGCATTTTTAACACAAAGCCAAAAAAATTAGAGGTTGAAAAATAGAAGGTTATTGCCTTCTATTAGAATTAATACGGTATGTGTACGGGTAGGTGTAAGTTTGATTTTAGGTGTTAATGATTAATTGGGTGAGAGGTATTCAAAAAATGAAAAAATCCAAAATATATTTTTTACTTACAGATGTTTTAGAAAAGCTCTTCAGAGCATCGTTGTCAGCAGTGTCAGTCAGCTCACAAATAGTCAATGGTCCTGGATCTTCATCCACTGACATGTAAACAAACTTGGCAATAGTGTTCTCCACCACTTTGACGTGGTCTGATTCTTTGTGTCCAACAATTACAAGTAGGGACTGAAGACCGTTTTCTATGGCCAGACGGGACAGCACTCTATGAATCAGGGGCAGCTCTTGAGGGCAGTTAGAGCAATTTTCGCACTTGGTGATGACCAACCTCCTGATCGAGAGTTGTCGTCATGGATGTGCCAGACAGGGTAACTCTGGTGTTGCTGAGTGGAGGGGAGCTGCTGGAGATTGTTGACGCATAATTTGCTGTTGAGGGTCGAACATGAGGGGTTGTACTGTGCTCGACATGCTTAGGTTGCACACCTGTTGCCCATTTTTGAGAATGGTTTCCAGTTGTTGGAATGTGTATTTGGCACTACTGCCAATACCAATGTTACTGCTGCCTCCACCGAACTGTGGACGGGATGGTTCGAAACTGACTTGAAAACTTGTTGCACCGCACGACAAAGTGTCCTAAAAATAGAAAACTTAAAACGGTAATGCCAAATTAACTGTACAACCTAACTAACATGGGCACTTGTTAACTGCGGGGAGGGGGGGGGCCTCTGTATAATCAAGTTTTTTGCTTAGGGAAAGACTTAGGTTAAGGGTAGGCAAGCGCATATCAGGACAAAATAAAACGTTTGTTTTCAAAGTGTGTGTCCTTCTAGTTATTTGTGGGCATCTAAGTAGTTAGTTAGTTTGGTAAAACGTGCTTTTGTTTTTGCCTTTTGTTTCCGCCAAGGCTCTAATGAGAGCAGATCTAATTTCAAGTGATCTGAAACTTTCGTTTCACTAAGTTTTTGAGCTCTCCTAAGAAATGACTGTCAGAGTTTCTAAAATATACTAGTCAATTTTACATAGCTTAAAAATTAGGAAAAAAGTTTCAGGCCACTTGAAGTTTGAGCAATTTTGTATCCCAATTATACCACATGAGAAATAGTTAGTGGATACAACACGCCTCAAAATAAACTTCTTATTTTTTTTTCGACTTTGGGGGGTAAAACGGTGTTTTTGTTCCATGACCGAAAATCTCTAAAATCGAAATAATAACGGGCAAAATGTCCGAAAATCTCGAAAATCGACAGTTTTGACCCAAAAATGACTGGCAAAATCGGGGCAAAATGTGGGTCAGGATGAGTGGGTGGTCAAAATGAGTCATTTTTTTACTTTTTTTTTCGAGCGAGAAAAACATCGTTTTTATCCTCCAAAGTCGAAAAAATAAAAAAAGGTTTATTTTGAGGCGTGTTATATATAACACTCATAAATCTTGCTGAAGGGCTGCTTTTAGCACTAAATTGTCACTTGCAATAATATCAACTATACCAACCTGTAATGAGCATTGAAATGCTGCAGAAAATATTGTGAATAAGAAGAGTGATTTGCAAAAGGATAGCACTGGCATATGGCAAATGTCAAAAAAAGGTTTTTTACCCACAAAACCTGAAAAGACTTGAATTAGAACAATAGGTATATGCTAACGCTAGTCCACGCATCCAATAACAAACACGGCCAAGCATTATTTCCTGTTTTTTGAAAAGTGCTTCATAAAAACATTTTTACTTATACAATTTTCTGAGTACTAATAAGCTCCTCAGTACAAAAGAATAGACTGATATTTGCAAGGTATGAAATGACGACTCAATGTGGAAAATAAGCTAAAAAGCGTAGTATAGCCAGCCACACACGCCAGCTGACAGCTATCTTGTGGTCATTCAATAATAGTCTTTTGTAAACAAACGTCTTTTCTTTTTGTTGCTTATAAACACTGCGATGCAATGACCAAAATACTGCTAATAGTTAAAGAGGCTGGCCGACTATTATTACTGCAGAGGTCAGTTTTCAAAAAGTAGGTCAAAAACACAAAGTCAACATTTTAAATCAGGGACGGCACTTAGAAGATTTACGGGGCGCTATGACATGTCGATTTTTAGTGTTTTTATTGGGTAAAACGGAATTTTGCAGCTAATTCTCGTAATTTTGCAGCAAATATTAGTAAATTTTGCGGGAATTCGAATTTCCTAGTCAAAAAATGACTTGGATCGTTCGGAATCCCAGCCCGGAGTGGTCAGAAGCCCCTGAAAGTTGGTTTTTTTGGGGGTTTTACGAAAAAAAGGGGGGGGGTAAACTTTTTGCAAAAAATTCGATTGGCGGATCAGAATTCCGGTCCGAACGGCTTATTCGCTCAGAATTTCAGGTTTATGACGGTTTTGAGTGGTTCAGGGTGGAATTCTGAGCGATTAAGCCGGTCGGACCGGAATTCTGATCCGCCAATCGAATTTTCGCAAAAAGTTTACCCCTTTTAGTAAACCCCAAAAAACCAACTTTCAGGGGCTTCTGACCAGTGTTTGGACTTTTAGAAAAGAGTCGTACTCGTACTTCGTACCGCTAAATTTTAACCGTCGTACTTCGTACTCGTACATCGTACAACGAAAATTTTAAGCTCGTACATCGTACTCGTACCTCTAAAATTTCTTCTCGTACTTCGTACTCGTACCTCGTACAACAAAATTTTTTGCTCGTACTTCGTACTCGTACTTTGTATAAAAACGGATTAGATATTCAGGGAAAAATTTGAAAAAAAAAAATATTTTGCAATGTCTTTTTCATTAAAAGACATTAAGATTCGGCTTTTTAGTGGTAAAGCGCCAGTATTTGCTTTGTGATTTATAAATATTTGTATTTTAGTTCGTACCTCGTACCTCTAAAATTTTTCTCGTACTTCGTACTCGTACTCGTAGTACGAGTACGAGTACGAAGTACGAGTACGAGGTCCAAACACTGCTTCTGACCACTCCGAGCTGGGATTCTGAGCGATCCAAGTCATTTTTTGACTAGGAAATTCGAATTCCCGCAAAATTTACTAATATTTGCTGCAAGATTACGAGAATTAGCTGCAAAATTACGAGAATTAGCTGAAAAATTCCGTTATACCCGTTTTTATTTAAAAAAGTTACTTTAAAAAAAATTAGACGCTACTGTAATATACCCCCCCCCCCCCCCCAAAGCGCTACTGTAATATAAACCCCCCCCCCAAAAAATCGACCTACTGTCATATACCCCCCCCCCCAAAACCGACTTTTTTAGGGATGGTCAAAAACCATTTTTACACAATAATTTCGCCATAAAAGGACCAGAAAAGCAATTTAAATGGATTGCGGGCTGTATTGGGAGGGGAAGGGAATAATACAGGGGCCACCTTTCGAGATGGTTAGGATCCTCAGAGTATTAATTTTTTAAGCGTCTAAGGGTACTTTCAAACCCAGGAACTTGTGGTGCAGGCATAATTATGAGTACTTTTCATGGACCAAGCCGATCGGCTGGGTGTACCCGCGAGTTTACACCTTGGCCTAGCAGTTTTTGAGTGCTAGGCTGAAATTTTGGATGCTGGGTCTCTGGCCCGGCCTTTTAGAACGAGGGGAATGCTCTTCGGCGAGAAAATAAAGATGTTGAACATAGTTTTGAATACTGGGGCCTACCGCATAAATAACTCTGGTATGCATGCTTTTTCATGCATCCAGAGTCACTTTCGAGTGATTTGTGTCTAGGGTATGTGGGTGTGCGCATCTCAACTCCAAGCCCCCCTCGAGAGTTAGAGATGCGCGCACGCACTTACCTTAGACATGATTCGAGAAGTACACTTGATCATAAAATGCATATAGAGTCTATTTTTGCCACGGCCCGAGTTGAAAAACATGGTAAAGCAACTAAAAAAAAGTGGCCCCTGTATTATTCCCTTCCCCTCTCAATACAGCCCATAATCCCTTTTAAACTGCTTTTTCTGGTCCCTTTATGGCAAAATTATTGCATAAAAATGGTTTTTTAGACACTCCCAAAAAAGTCGGTTTTTGGGGGGGGGGGTATATGACAGTAGGTCCGATTTTTTGGGGGGGTTATATTACAGTAGCTTTTTGGGGGGGGGTATATGACAGTAGCGTCAAAAATTATTCAAAGGCATTCTAGTAGCCAAAATGTTCTCAGAAAACAAAATCACTAACGAAATTGTAAAAGGAGGGCTTAGTTTTTGAGATAAGACCTACTAAGACCGTTCGAGATAGACCGCGATTTAGATTCCAGAAAATCTTTTAGCTACTAAAGTGCCTTAGAATAAAAAATATGTAAATAGCTACTTGTTGTTAATGGAAATACAAAAACTATCGAAAAAACCGCAATAATTTGCAGAGAGTGCGCCATAACGTAGCCATACTGCAAAAAATATTCTCAAAATCAAGTGTAATACCTTGAAAAAGGTGAGAGTCTAAATCGGCGATGATTTTAGCCGAAGGGTGTTCACCAATAAAAAATACTTAAACTTTAGCTGCGACTTCGTTAGCTCGTTGGAGTTGAAGTCGGTGTTGGAGTTGGAACAACGTGTGTTAACGGTGCCAAATAATCCAACTACGACTCCAACGTCAACTCCGAGTTTTTGAACGAGCCAAAAAAAAGCATAGACTAGCAAAAAATGCTGGTATACTAATAACTTTAAGTAAGACCTGGATTTGCGGCTTAATTTTGTGGTGCATGGAGGAAAGCATCTCAACAAAGAAATTCTCCGCAAGGAATTAGAAATGCATTTTCCTCTCTGCTTTGTGCTGGCCACTCGTTTTGGCGGTTACAGTGGAGTGTTAGCGGGTTGAGGTGGATTTTTTCGTTCGCCTCTCTCCATCTTCCTTTAGAGGTGGATAAAATTAGGAGAAGAAAAAAGAAGAGTAGGAATATATGCCCATTCTACACACAATTACCAGCGTCACCATAAGGAATATTGCCACCAACAAAGAAACGGACTTTCAACTTTTTTTCATAGCCACTAATAATCGTTAGAAATAAAGGAAAGCTAATTTTACGTATGCACTAAAAAAACTACAGCGGACGCTCATTTTAAGTAGAGCGAAAATTCCGTAATTTCGATCGGTGTTTTCGTGTCCTTACATCGAGCTCGTCCTTATATAGACTGTCCTCAAAACTATCGTCCGCTATAACACTCCAAATACGTGTGCATTAAGATGTCATAAATAAAAAGTCCTAAAAGCAGGCCAGGAAATGATACTTCCAAAAAAGATTTTACGTCAAATCTTTTTTGTCAAATCAAAATAGAAATAAGCACCATATGAAATTACCATTTTTAATAAATACTCAAAATGCAATTTTCTAAAATTTTAATTTCCATCCCTGCCAAACAAAGTTTTCCAAAACTGGTGTAATTTTTATTGGACACCGTGGGCACGTTGTTTTTATTTTTATTAGGGTTGAACAATTTTCCGGCAAAAATATTTTGGATGGTAAACTACTGTTTAACAACCCGAGTTTTTACACAAAATGTGGTCACACATCGACGACGTATGAAAACATTATTATCATAATAATTAAATTTTTAAAATTTTTATACGAAACCGGATATTTTCTTTAATAATAATTATAGCCCAAACACCAAGTCATGTCATTTGTAAAACATCAAAACTAACCTAATCTTTAATTTCTCACTCCAGTGCTTATTTTTAAGAAGCACTGCCAGCAACATCAAAGAGAGACCAGTAAATTCTACCAGCTAACGCAAAGAGTTCAGCTTATTTGTTTATTAATTCCCACAACATAAAGAGAAAGAAGTGCACCAGCTAAACTTTCTACTGCATCAGCCCCCCTTTAAATTTACATGCCCTTGTGTTCATCCATTCAAGCGCCTTCCACTCCAACACATACTCCTCATAAGGAGCACCACCACCAAACTCGTTGACCTTGCAGTTATTTTTGGGAGAGCAAAAGGGAAGCTAATCCAAACAGGCAAATGTAGATCTGCCACACTTTGACGTCTTTTGCGTAGCTACATAGGACTTTAGTAAATTAAAATAACTATTTTTCCCCAGCTAGCAAACGAAGTGAATTGCACTCTTATCGTGTCCTTATAGCTATTTCTGCACGACATTTTCTCTTATTACAGAATTTGGGACACATTTTTAACGAATAAACGAAAATGTCTGGTTGTCGCGAAAACACTAAATTTAGCGTTTTTGCAAATAATACAGTGTTTCACAGCAATACAGAAAGCTGATTTAAATAAATATTTCCTGTGGCATCCAAGAAAGCCAAATGACTTCATCAAACAAATATACTCTTGACATTGTGTTTTTTATATTTTGCCATCGACCTTCAAAAGACCATGGTTTTCGAACGTAATTTTAATTAGCGGGGACACTTTTTCAATTCAAAAATGTTCAAATGTTTTTTAATAGTTTTTTGTTTGCATTTCAAATTAAAATTTTGTGTATTGTTGAAGGAAAAGCTGAAAACAAATATCATTAAGTTATGGTGCAGTGAAAGTCGGGAAACTAGTGCGATCTGGCAATGTCAAGCAACGTTAGGCTCGACTATTCGATGGTAAAATGTTTTAAATTTTTTAAATTTCATTAAAATATGAGTTTGAATAAAAGCTGTTGAATATTTTCGAAGTAAAAAAGTGTCCCATGCCAATTTGAAATTTGGAAATGCGGCTGCGTCTAGAAATCATGTTCCTTTAATTAGATTCTGTTCTAAAATGAAATTAAAAATTCGATGATGAAATATCAAGAAACAATGCCACAAACTTATTTCGGCGCTACTGGAATTTACCGCCAGCCCCCAATAATTTAGGCTTAGCCTTAAGGTTAGGCCCTTAGGTCTTAGGGCCTGGACAGTACTAATAGCAGCTTTTCAAACAAATTAAAAATGGTGGTTTTAGGTACCCCTAAAAATGAAGGGGGGGGGGTGGTTTGCGTGGGTATTATCCAGCAGCTTTTTGGGGGCGGTTATATTCCAGCAGCATCCATATTTCAATTCGAAAACCTAAACCTAAAGTTTTCGCGCTTTAACCAAAAATAAACAAAATTCTATAAATTACCTACACATCTACCTAATTCCTCAATCAAAATTTATAATAGAGGCGAATTTGAGTACAAACACTAGAAAAACGGTGTAAATAGTAGAGAAAAAGACTTAAACCACGTTCCACACAGAGTAAAGTAAAGAGGTTGTAGGTTGTTATCCAAGGATTGCCCTGGGGAATCAGTACCAGAACAACCTACAGCTTCCCCTCCAAAACTTACAGCATCAGAGGTACAATAAGGAACAGACTTTATTATGACTGGCGAGTTAACAGGAATGGACAAACTATGAGATTCTGTTGTTCCTGTAGACGCTGGAGAGACGAGCTGAAGACCACCACGGCACTTGAGTTCGGGCACTGGAGGAGACGCTGGAGTTGAGCTCTGGAGAGGCTTCCACAGGCAGGGCAAGCTTGGACCACAACCACAGGTACATACCCCTTCACCGGCGCAGGGGAAAAGACGTGACTTGAGGCGCTGGACGAAACCATGTGCGAGACTTGGCGGCTTGCGGAGGACGAGACCATCGGAGAATCAGCAGCGTGTTTCGGAACCTGGAAATTACCCCGGCCGTTAGGCACGGGCTCTGGATGAGGACGCGCCATAGGCGTATCAACTCGGGTAGGACTGGAGGTTGGGGACGCTCTAAGAGTATCAACCCTAACGGAACTAAAGTAGGACTGGATGAACCTTTCTCAGGTTTGATCACTGGATAAGTCTTTGACTTCAATCGCTGGAAACCATAATCCAACAGTGTGGATTTGCGCTGGATAAAGAAACCACACTCAAATAATGAGCGCTGGCCCTTAGGAATAATATCTCTGGATTGAAAAGACTCACGGGATATAGCTGGCGAGAACTGGCCCACGGACTTCTCACTAATAGAATCGCTGGAGAGTCTCTTAGAAGGAACATTGGAGCGAGGCAACATCAATGCACAAGAGCTAAATTCAGAAAAAAATATATCAACACTACTTTTCTTGTGCATTGTTGCCCCGTGTCTAATGTTTCTTCACGAGACAAAATGAGATTCAAATGAATCTTTTCTGGCGAGATTTCTCTGGAATATTCCCATATAGTTTCCTATAGGGAATTCGCTGGAATGCGGGAAGGAAGCTTTCCTTACACCTTTCCCGCACAATCAAGATTGAGTAATCAATCACTGGACGAATCTTTTCTAGAGGTACAATGAACAGATTATGACTGGCGAGTTAACTGGACAACTATGAGATTCTGTTGTTCCTGTAGACGCTGGAGAGACGAGCTGAAGACCACCACGGCACTTGAGTTCGGGCACTGGAGGAGACGCTGGAGTTGAGCTCTGGAGAGGCTTCCACAAGCAGGGCAAGCTTGGACCACAACCACAGGTACATACCCCTTCACCGGCGCAGGGGAAAGACGTGACTTGAGGCGCTGGACGAAACCATGTGCGAGACTTGGCGGCTTGCGGAGGACGAGACCATCGAGAATCAGCAGCGTGTTTCGGAACCTGGAAATTACCCCGGCCGTTAGGCACGGGCTCTGGATGAGGACGCGCCATAGGCGTATCAACTCGGGTAGGACTGGAGGTTGGGGACGCTCTAAGAGTATCAACCTAACGGAACTAAAAGTAGGACTGGATGAACCTTTCTCAGGTTTGATCACTGGATAAGTCTTTGACTTCAATCGCTGGAAACCATAATCCAACAGTGTGGATTTGCGCTGGATAAAGAAACCACACTCAAATAATGAGCGCTGGCCCTTAGGAATAATATCTCTGGATTGAAAAGACTCACGGGATATAGCTGGCGAGAACTGGCCCACGGACTTCTCACTAATAGAATCGCTGGAGAGTCTCTTAGAAGGAACATTGGAGCGAGGCAACATCAATGCACAAGAGCTAAATTCAGAAAAAAATATATCAACACTACTTTTCTTGTGCATTGTTGCCCGTGTCTAATGTTTCTTCACGAGACAAATTGAGATTCAAATGAATCTTTTCTGGCGAGATTTCTCTGGAAATATTCCCATATAGTTTCCTATAGGGAATTCGCTGGAATGCGGGAAAGGAAGCTGGGCAATCCTTACAACAGTCCTTCTACTTTTGGCTGTTGAGAGGAAGTAATTATGCGGTAGAAGTAGTAGAATAAGAGAGGAGGAAGAAAAGAGTTTGAGGGAGAACCTCCGAAGCTCTGAATTGGCGGAACAGAGTGTGGGGAGAAAAGAGAAAGTTGGTTGGCTAGCTGGCTGAACTTCTCAATCCGCCCAATTAATCCATCTGGATGGGGGAGCAACCAGATGAGGGTAGAAGGAAGAATATATCCAAGCTTGCCACACAGACTCCAAATGTGGATTGATTCGTGGAATAGAAAGGGGGTGGAAAACACGCACGCAAAACGAATGCCCCCTCCAGCAGCTAGCTGGCCATCCAGGCAAACAAGTCCTGAGGAGCAGCTAGCCAATCAATAGGCCAGCAGGAAGTTAATCCAGACGAGGACGGATGGAAACAGATAGAAAGAGACTGCTTGGCCGCTGCACACACCTCTGGGGCAGAGACACACACCCATCAATTTGCATTTGAGGGAGCAGGCTGGCGCACATGTATGTGTGTTTGGATGAGGAAGCAGATTTAGCTGGAAGATGGCTTTTCCAACCAACTTATTATTGTTGGGCTGGTTGCTGTCAGTGGTATGGATGTGCAAAAGTGCCAGGAATTAGTCTAGATGGTGAAGATAAGAATGAGTTTGCTGCGAAAATTAGGAAAAATTTAGGGGAATAATGGGTAAAAATATTCGGAGCGAAGGGTTTGAAAAATGAAAAGAGTGTAATTGGCACATTCTCGAGAATACCAGTGCAATTGTTTATTTTTTCCTAGGACTCAAAACATAAAATTTTAAAAGTGAGTTATTAGCGTTGTATTTTTTTGATATTATTTTTTAAATTATATAAGAATCTTTACCCCTCAAATTAATCAAAATTTACACCGAATGAAAATTTGAAAATGTCTTTTGAACGCTAAGAAAACTAAGAAGGCAAAAATCAATACCAAAGAAAAACCGCAGTTTCTCTAAAAAACTCCATCGCTAGCTGTGCTAACTTTCTTTCAAGTATAATTGAAGGTAGTATATAAGCTCTAATAGGCCCCGGAGAATTGATTTTTCAACATTTTTTTTCTGAAGTGTAGAGGGAGGTAAAATCCAGGGTTATCAGTAAAATTGCCAAGAGCAAAAATGTTTTGGCATTTTTACTTACCCCCAAAATCCAGGATTGGGAACTCAAAATTTAAAAGAAAGAAAAAAACACTTGGCCAAAATAAATACAATTAGGTCATTTTTCGTCAGAAAATGCCATTTTCATCTAGTGCTTATTGGTTTTAAGCACCAAAAAATATTTTTGACCTACAACATCAAAAATAAAAAAATTCGGTTCAAAAAGCACAAATCTGTTTTAAAAAGTACTTTTTGATACCCTGGTGAAACCTCTATTATAAGCCCACCCTCTAATAATAGCCCATGTCCCTATTTTGACTGAGATTTCAAAATTAAAGGGGCATGCTCACCTGTTTAAATTGTCCCCGCCAATTCAAATTTTTTCAAAAAAAAAATTGAGGGAAAAAATTTGAATTGGCGAGGACAAAATTTGTAACAGGTGACTATGTCCCTTTTAAGACCATTTTTAATTGACAAATTCAAGATTTGACCTTAGTAGCGAATACCCTCCATAAAAATTTTTCCTTCTAAATCTTAAGTAAAGAGTACCGAAATGTATGTCTTAGACCTAAGAAAAAGTGCGTGATACATTTATTAGTCAAACTTCCGTACGCTGGCCTACATCCGAGCTTAAGTCCTGAGCCTAAACTTGTTGTTCGAAAGGGTAGTTACAGCGATTTTGGGAGAGTCAGATTTATGGGGCCGGTATTCGCTACTAACGCCCAAGATTTTAGGGTATTGAAAAATGACAGCCCTTTTAACTTTTAATAGAGGTTATGAGGTATATGTTGTTAGACTAGCTATAACTTAAGTGGTAACTTATGTATAATACATAGGGCAAAAGCGCGACCTTGAATCAAGTTTAATCAAAAAAATAAATAAGGATTATTTTAAAATACCCTAATAACCACCCACCCCTCATTTTTTAGACTAGGGTTTCAGAGTTAGAGACATTTTTGATTAGCAATTCCAATATTTTTTAGAAGTTGAAAAATAACTACGCATGGGTACTTAATAGAGCATTTACGGTAAGGTAGAATATGAAATTTTAAAAATTAGCTGCTTGATTTTTCAGTAATTTGGTGTTGCAAATTAATGAAAAAAACTTAAAGAAACCATTCGTATCTCACAATGTTTTACCAAACAGCCTCGTAACAATCAAAGTTAAATAGCTAATAAAACGATTAGAGAAAATTTTGCTAAAACCACAGGAATTATTCAACATCTTTTAAAAGTACATAAATGACGTTTCTTTCACGAAGTTCCTGCAAAAAAATTAAACTTGCTCAGGGATCGGAATTCCATAGCTAAAATAAGCAGCTAATTTTTCCATTGTCTGAGTCTGCGTTGTCCCCGCAATTAGAAGCACTTGAGATAAGCTCTTTAATAAATAATTAGCAGAAATTCTTATATCAGTCTGGCTAGGTAATTGCAAAAGTGGCGGCTAGAAAGAACACATTCCCTAGATTTCTTGCTTTACAGCTTTGAATTTTTGTTCTGAGAACGAGGGCTTTTACTCAACCAACATTGAATGAAGGGAAGCATAAAATGAGATTGAATGGACAATTTCCATAGCAACCTTTTAACTGGTGTGTTAATTGGACAAGAGGGAGAGAGGGTGCTGCTCCCAACACCTCATCATATTTTATATGGACGAAGTTGAGAATTGGATAAATTAGAAGCGAGAAAAATTGAGTGTTGTGCGGAATGATTAATGAAGCGGCTAGAGTATATACATACACACAGCCACAATCAGTCAACCGAATGCTTAATGAGCTTACAAGTGAACGACATTTGAGAAAGCAAGCAGCTTAAAAACAATATTACGCACTATTACATATGCCTCGAAAAATCGATTGAATAAGATGAAAATGTCTGAGAAAACAATGGAAAAAGAACACCTAGTAAAGTGTGCAATTTAGAGCATGCCTAGCATACAATTCCATGAATGTTCGTACAAAATTTATAATACAAATCAGCTTCCGTGTAAACACCAAGATATATTTAGCAAGGAAAAGCAAAAAGAAATATGAAAAATTGATAATAAAGGGCTAACGTGCATTTTTGAACTTCTTGCTTCAAATTTTTGAATTGAACTTTGTGTTTGTGTTTTATTTTTGAAGTTTTTATGAAAAGTTATTGTTTTTATAAAGATAAATATTATAATTACGTTTTCGGCTAGGGGAGATTTGGCAAAAACGTGATCTGGCAAACGTAGGTTTCGGCAAAACGATATTTAGCAAAACGAGATTTGGCAAAAATATAATTGGCAAGCTTAACTGAGCTATTAAAGGGGCATGATCGTGCCCGATGGGGAGAAAAGGCCCGAGCCAGCAGTTCATTTCTTTCTCGATAAATTTTTACATTCGTTGTCGTCTAGATTTTTTAAGTTTTCTGTCGAGCTTTTAAAAGCAGTATAAGGTCATCTATATCAGATTTTACGCAGAGCGAGCGAAAAATGGAACGATTCTAAAAATTCGAAAAAAACTGCTGGTTCGCGCCTTAACGCACGGGCATGCCCCTTTAAGGACAAAAGCACCCTAGATTGCTTACAGTCGACTCTCGATTTAAGGACACCCCAAAAGTTCGTTCCCCAGCTGGGTCCGACACTTTTTTTAGCTCGATTTTCGAAGCTTTTTTAAAATTCTGTTTTGACAGTCTGGTCGTAAATATCGCAAGGATGCCGATTTTGTCGATCGTTTTTCAAAATCCAAAAACTTTTTCTTCTAAAAAAGCAGAACCTCGATTTAAGGACAGGCTTTTTCTAAAATCCCTGTCCTTAAATCGGGGGTTTTGCTTTTTTAGAAGAAAAGTTTTTGGATTTTGAAAAGCGATCGGCAAAATCGACATCCTTGCGATATTTGCGACCAGACTGTCAAAACAGAATTTTAAAAAAGCTTTGAAAATCGAGCTAAAAAAAGTGTCGGACCCAGCTGGGGAACGAACTTTTGGGGGTGTCCTTAAATCGAGAGTCGACTGTAGCTCAAAAATGCCCGAAAGCATTTTTTAACGTCTCGGCTACCAAACGGGTTGGCCAGACTTGCGAACAACATTTTGCGAACGCAACATTTGCGGACCAAATTTGCGGATAAACCGAAGTTTGGCAGAAAAGGAGCAGAAAAAAGAAGGTATCTCAAGCCGGGGTGAAGGATGACAGCATTAAAAACTGAGTTAGTCGAACCTGTGACTTAGGCGATGCTTATATGAAGTTCGCAAATTCTCGTCCGCAAATCTTTGTCCGCATGTCTTCGTCCGCAAATGTTCGTCCGCAAATCTTGCGTCCGCAAGATTTGATCTGCAAAAGTTGAGGCGCAAAACCTCATCCGCAAAACTTTGTCCGAAATAATCACGTGCGAACAAACACGCATCCGCGAAATATTGTCCGCAAGTCTGGCCAACCCTACCAAACCATACTTAGAATCTGCTTATCTACTCTGTTTACATACAAATTCGGCTTGTCGAAAATCGTCTTGGTTTAGGATTCTTGTTCAAAATTAGGTGATAGCTTCTTGCAAAGAGAATCAACCAAATGTTCGCCTTCTGCCAAAAAAACATTCAAATAACGAAAGCGTAACGCAAAGATCTAACGACCATTTTACACGGTTAAAAAAATATACTGGAATCCCACCTAATTGACACTGGTTTACCACCAAATTACCAGTGGTAAGTCCATTGAATGCATGTGGCAATTTGGTGGCATACCAGTGGTAATTTGGTAGGATTCCACTGAAAGGCCAAAGGCCGGCCACTGAAAGATGGTTTTTTTGGAGGTTTACTAAAGAATGTGAAATTTTTTGCGAAAATTCAATTGCGCTTATTCGATTTTTCGTTCCGTCGACTCAATCGGTCAGAACCCCCCCCCTTCCCCCTCCTACAGTAGCCAAAGCCACTAAAAATTAGTTGCTTGAGGTTGACTAAAGGGGCGGTGAAATTTTTTCAAAAACCGATCGCACGCATCAAAATCCCACTGAGATTGGCTAAATTGCTCATAATACCACACGGAACCATTTAGAGTCACCCAAAACCACCCTAAACACTGGTTCAGCATAGTTAATTGCTTCTTGGGAATGGTCTAAAGTGTTTAAGGTGGTTCTGAATGGTTAAAGGTTGGCAAATTTTTGAGATTGAAAAAATAATCGCGCCGTCCCGCTTATTAGACGACATACGGTATGTAAGATTCAGGTGGTTTAGACAAAGAAAAGTGTTCACGTAGTCATTGAACCGCATCAACCAAGTAGACCACCAATTGTAGATCGAAACTATTAAAAGTAAAAGACAACCATTGAAGTTAGACCAAAGGTGGGGAGATTATTTGGCGGCGGAAATTTCGACGGAATTTCAAGAGAGCTGTTATTTCCTTGCTTTAGTAAGAAATAAGTTGGCACCGGACGGGGTTGACGTAACAGTCGACTCTTAATCTACACACACCATAAACAGTACGAGACATACAATGAGATACTAACAAGAGACTCTTGCTTCTTCCACTTCACTTCGGCCCATGGCCAGAGACTTCTTCGCTGAGTCCAGGTAGATTCCAGCCC
>SADC01001388.1:311500-338695 GCA_004194705.1 Ditylenchus dipsaci | reverse complement strand
AAAAAATATAACACCATCATGTAGCACTGCGATTCTAGTTTCTGATGAGGTATTATCTGTTGCATCATATATGCAAAAGTAGCATGAAAAGAAAAAGTATGAAGCAAGTTCAGAATATAATTGGTTAATACTTTTACCTTTTTAGCTATATTGCGCAGACATAATTCAACAACTGATACCTCAATAGGAACTAGGGTTGCATAGGCTACATAATGATGTTATCGCCTTTCAAAAAATGAGAAAATTTGACCCTACCGGAGTATAACCACCACCCTCCCCCACCCCGAATGGATTTTTTTTAAAGTGTTTCCAAACCGGACACGGACAATTCGTCCTGGCGCCGATTCGTCCGGATGGCCGATTCGTCCTCACTCGATAAAAAGGGACAATTCGTCCTAGCTTGGTAAAAAGGGACAATTCGTCCTCCCTTGGCATTGTTACCGCAAATGCACGATTAATTATTTTTTCAAATGTGCGAAATTTCAAACATTAAATTAGCTTAAGTTTATATAACTTTCGTACGCCGCATTGTTGAACTGATCTGTATCGATAGTGGCTTTGAATCAAATCTTTGATCAATATTTTTTCTGCTATTTCCGATTTTACGTTTAACGCCTTCTCATGTTTTATTTTAGGGAAACCAAACTAGTGCAGAACGCTCAGATTGTCTGCAGTACTTACGCAGCAAATAGAAATGAATTCAGTCGGTCAGATGAGTTCATTCGTGATGCCGTAAATGCCGTCATCCACAGGAGTCGAAAGTCATCAATGAAACAAACAGATCAGCCTGAAATCGAGCAAGAACTCGGAGCAGTAATCAGGGAAGAAAATGAAGTCACTGTTTTAGTACTCGATTCGATTGTTTCATAGAATACATCTCGATCGTTCAAGTCGGAAAGAAAAGACAAGGGCCTAGAGGCTTCAATTTCGGCAAACCTCAGAAATAGCGATAACACAAACAACTACTGGAAGTGGCGAAATGAACGAAGGAAGAATGTTTCAAAAGCAAACAACGTTCAAGGAAATGTCTTCTGCAAGTTCGTTCCATACAATGAAAATCTTCCACACAATCCGGTTAATCCTATGGCGGTTCCTGTCATTTTTGAAGGCAAACATCAAACGGCGCAGTGGACACACGAGAAGTGAATTTTATTTGTTCCTTAGCATTTTACAAATCGTTTATTGTTTCAGAAAACAAAGCAACTACTCAATCATGAATTACAGGTTAACATCGTAACATCAAGTATCAGTGACAGTGCTGTTGTAAGATGGCAAGGAGGACGCGAATCAATCATCAAATACCAGTAACGGAAGTCAACGACGTGCAGATGATCAATATTTCGGCTGCATATTATTAAAATTAGTAATGAAACTTTTAGGTACTGCTGGGGCGCACTGCGATGTTTCCGGTTCAATGGTGGACCTGCTACGAAAGACCTCAGTCTGGGAAGACAGGACCAAAAATTTTGCTGAAGCCGCACATAGACGTCTACAAGATGCTATCGGTGTGGATCATTCAACTCGGTGGCCTTCTTCAAGATCTCAAGCTGATACAGAGGAATCATGACAAGCATTACGAGGACTACTTGGGCGGAATCCTGCTCCAAAAGAAGCAAAAGATTTACTATGAGGCCGATGCAAAGATTCAAGGCAAAGTACTGCTCTACGCTAATACAAATTTGATATAATATCTCAGAGGGCTGCTTACAGCATCATTATGCATCAGTAATCTCGCTATCACACACAGAGGAATATAACCGAGGACGAATTGTCCCTTTTTACCAAGCAAGAACGAATTGTCTCTTTTGAGGAGTGAGACGAATTGTCCTGTTTATTGGTAAGAGCAGAATTGTCCCTTTTTTAACGAGTGAGGACGAATCGGCCGTCAGGACCAGTGTTGTTCCGGCGCCGGCGCTGCCCGGAAAAAACAGCGACGAGCCCGCGCTCGGCGCCGGCGCTGGGGCCAATGAAAAATTTTGGTCGGTGCCGGCGCTAAAATTTTTCGTCCCGGCGCTGGCCCTGGCGCTGTTTTTTGAACGGCTATGGCGCCGGCGGTGTTTCTAAATTTAACAGCCTAATATCAAGAAAGACAATTATTCTTAATTTCAAACTAAATTATCAGAACTTTTGTGCAATTTCTTTCATTTCTTTAAAATTTTATTTATTTATTTATTTCTTTAATTTTTAGTTTATTTTGTAAATATCCAGGGTATCATATGCTATTGTTAAAAAAGTAATTCACACAACTTTTATTTTCACAAGACCAATATGGATTCCTTTCATGAACTTCCATTTCTCTAATAACTCCACCTCATATGGACTTATTTCTCAGCATAGGAAAACATAGGTTGTTCGAGAAATCCACAGATTTTAAATGGCTATAACTTGTTTAACCATTTTCTCTTGACGTGCAATTCATTTGGTGTATAATGTCAAAATACGATTTTCGCTTGGTCCCTTTGTGGTAATGGTCTGTGGTTGGCTCCTAGATGGCTAAAACCCGAAACCACAGGGAGGCAAGCGAAAATCATACTTTTGACATTATACACTTAACAAAATTGCCCGTCAAGAGAAAACGATAAGTGAAAAGAGAAATTCGTTCTAGAAAAAAGTTATAACTATCTCAAATTCTGCGAATTTTTTAAAACAACCCTGTATTTCAATATTCACTCACCATGAGGGAATTAATAGAGGAAATATAAACGGTATGTGCTAATCGATATGATAACAAATAATTATTATCACTTTACTGTAAAAACATACTGTTGAAAAAAAATAGGAATTTTTCATGAAATTCACAGCAAAAGCAAAATTATTTAGCCGGCGTCGGCGCTGGGGCATTTTTTAAAGAGGTCGGCGCTGGCGCCGGAACCAATATTTTTTAAGGGAGGCGCTCGGCGCTGGGCCTTTTTTCAGAAAGGGTCGGCGCCGGCGCTGGCGCTGAAACAACACTGGTCAGGACGAATCGTCGCCAGGAGAAATTGTCACGCACCGTTTTCAAACTCCCTATATCGACCCAAATCACCTCAGGAGTTCAAAAAAGACATTATTTTTAACTTCTGGTCAATAAAAAATTGAGCTTCGAGCTTTTTTGAAATTTCGACTTTTACCCTGTTTCACCATCTTTGGTCACCGGAGCTGGGCAAAAAGATCCTCTAAATGCATTTTGATCAGTAGTCTTGCTCGGAATTAGTCTAAGGTAAGTGAGTGCGCGCATCTCTAACCAACCAAGCCCCTGCGCTCACTTCGTGGGAGCAGGGCTTGGTTGCTTGGGTGTGAGATGCGCACACCCACATACCTTAGACACAAATCACTCGAAAGTGACTCTGGATGCATAAAAACGTATGCATACCAGAGTTTATTTATGCGGTAGGCCCCAGTATTCAAACTACGTTTAACATCTTCCTTTTTACACTAAATTGGCCCACTTTTTAGTCCATTTCCACCCCAATACAGCCCTGAATCCCTTCAAAAATGGTCAAAAAGGTACTTTTAGATGGTTAAGAAACTTAACTTTTTATTGATCAGAACTCAAAAATGGTGTCTTTTTTGAACTTCTGAGGTGATTTTGGGTCGATATAGGGGGCTTGGAAACACTTAAAAAAAGTTGATTTGGGGGGGGGGGGGATATATTTTGCATTTCAATACTCATTCGAAAGCTCTTTCAATGGCGGAAGACTTTTGCAGTTAGATTTGGGTGTGCTATGGAAAAAATTGAGATTTCAAAATTTAGATTTGTCTCGAGAGGAATTTAAAAATATACAGTCAAGTTTGAATTTAAAGACTTGTTTCTAAGCAAACACGTTAACCACGATTTTGTTGTCAGAAATTAAGTATTATCTGTTGCCCAAATGCCTAAATATGCGCCTATTACCGCTTGTAGTTCAATACCAAATATAAAAATTGAAAAGTTGTGTTAATTTAGTGAACATCTGACATTTTAATTCATTCTGTTTTTGCTCACACATATTAAATAAATTTTTGAGATGCGTGTCGAAAATCGTTTGCGAATTCGTCATATCCAAAACTGGCAAGTAGGAAAATTTACGATGACCTAGAAAAAATTGTAGCCGATATTAAAGCGTGGATCACGTCAAAAAATGCTCACTTCTTCGGTCGCGGAATTGATCGGCTAGCGAGCAAACGGGAAGCTGTTATTGATGTAGAGGGTGAATATGCTCCAGAATAATATCCAGAAATTTATAGACGGACTTGTATTCGGGTTGTTGTTGAATAGTGTGCAAATAAAAAAACCGACGTTAATTATGCACCAACCCAATAGAAACAGATCACAAATGCGCAACTGTAGATAAAATTAGCCTCCGGATAGACCCCGAGGCGTGTTCCAAAAACTAAGGTTAGTCCATAGACACTATCCTCAAAATAAGGCTAGGTCAGGACACCACTAGTACCTTTTGATGATACTGGGTATAAAACCGATGAAAAAGATTTAGCAGGATCATTCATAGCTGAATGACTTCAATTATGGGCTGGGCTTGCCCTCTACTCTAGTTGTCTGTTCTCTCTTGTGCGTAGATAATGCTCACTGTGTCTCTGCTTATCTCTAATCGACAAAATGTTTTCTGTGCGTGAAGCAGTGGAAAATAACCAAATGAAAAAACCAGTAAGGCAGACACAAAAGAGTAGATAAAAAGACAGCTGTTTTGTCTCTTCACTTCTTTGTTCTATAACTCCTGTATTATCGTTTAGAAGAAGGCGCACACCAGAAATTTATTGCCTTGGGTTTTAGAGAAAGACGGCAAGTCAGCCTTCTTCTTCGGTTTAATTACCCAAGTTTGAGGTACTGAATGTTCATGCCCAGATAATATCATGGCGGCAGAATTGAAAATTTTGGAAAGCACTGTCTTCTAAGGCGGTGCACATATAGTCATTTTACAAAAGCTTGGAATTACAATATTTTAACTCACATTGCACTCGTGCTGTTATGATATTAGACAAAATTTCGAAAGTGGACTTTACTTTTACAACTAACGAGTTACTAACTGCATTCCACTCTAGATATGAGCACACCTCTCAAGTTCGTTCCCATCTAGCATCGAACTTTTTTTAAACCTATTTTTTAAAGCTTTTGTCGTACCTGATTTTTCAGTCTAATCAAAAACATTGTAGAGATTCTGATTTTACTTTTTGTTTCTCAAAACAACGCATCTTTGTCGAGAAGATCCGTCGCCTTTGAAATAAGTACACCTAATGTTAAAAAAAGGTGTGCTTCATAGCTGCACCGGATATCCGATATCCGGTATCTGATATCCAAAAAATGGCCGATTTGCAGATAAATCGGATAAGCATAGGGTATGTTCAGATTTTTTTTCGAAATTAATCTTCAAATAGTATTTGGCATGTATGATGGTGTGTCGCCACTTTTGTATTTAAGCCTACTTTTTGTCATTTTTATTTTTTTCGTGAGATATCTTACTAGAACTAGCAAGTAAAAGCTCTCTTTCGAGCAAATATACGTAAAATTGAGATGATCTTTGACAAAAATGAAGTTTTTCCAACTTAGAGATTGAAATTGAAAGACAAACGGCGAAGTGGAAACTCACTAGTGAAATTCAGCAATTACTGGTGGAATCCAGACTTTTTAGGGCACACTTCAGTTAAAGCCATTTTTTTTCACAAAAAGTTTTTTTAAATCAAAAAGTTTTAAGAATAGCTTTTTGGCTTCTTAAAAACCCATTGTAGGCGGTTTTTTAGTTTCGTTTGTCTGTGATGATTTCTTCAAATGGTGTAGACTGTGTTGGGTAGACTACACTCCGTATCATATTTATAGACGCACCCCGATTTTTTGCAGTTAAGCCTGTTTTTGAAAACTGTAATGCATAGGTTTTTTTACCGTAGCATCTAAAACGGCTAAAAAGTTGTTTCGTGCAAAAAAATTAGTTATTTTGAAAGTGCGCCTACAAGTTCTTGACAAAAAACCGAAAAATAGGCGTATCATATATATAGACGCAGTTGGAGAACGGCAACAAAACCATCATTACAACCCATATTCTCTATTTATTTCGACGAGGAACGACATTTTAATAATCCGTCACAACACCAGAACAATTTATAACACAGAAAATTCGATTGTTCATGCTACCCGCCAGTTTATCCAAAGCGCAAACTCCAGCCCGCGCCAAGCTTCCAGAACTGCCTCTTGGAGATCTTCCACGGTCGCATATTGACGGTTCTCGGCATAGATACGACGCACAATGATACCCAGAGATTTTTACCGGATTGAGGTCGGTGAACAAGCTGGCCAAGGCAAGACGCTGATTCCTTCGGACACGAACCGCGCAGTAGTTTCCCGGCTTTTGTGGATTGAGGCGTTATCCTGCTGGTAGACGAACGGAATGTGATGAATGTGACGCAGCCACGTTAGAAGTTTGTCTCTGAGAATCTGTAAAAGTCTATGGTAACACATGAAACATGTTTAAATGTAGCCAACCTTGACATATTCCGCACTCTTCATCTTCGAGGAGGTGAAAGCAATCCCGACCTTGCCGTAGTGACTGAAAGCAGCCCACACCATCACACTTCGCCTCCAAAATTTCATTTCGAAAAGTAGCGAGGCTCTTTGCGCAAGTCTCTCCAGTATCCGTTGAAACCGTCCGGACCGTCCAAATTGAACTTTTCTCATTTCTCAATGATCAGCTGAAAATATAACGAAAGATAACGAATTTCGAGAACAAAACTTGCAAAAAAATCACGTGTTTCCAGTCGCGGCCCATGTTATTTCGCCCGAATTCGAGTCTAGCTTCGATGTGACGAGTGAGGAGACGCGGCGATTTCATCATTTTCTCTCGAGCAATGTTGGAATTTCGCTTAAGAGCCCGCCAGATCGTCATTTTCGATACCCCAATCCGAGATCCGTCTTCATGGTGTTGAGGCTGCTGGAGTAATTCGATGCTCGCTTCCTGCTTGCTCAGCTTCCTCTTGCGAGCTTTTCGTTTCTTCTTGCCATAATGCTGCTGATCGGAGAGAAAATTTCGTACGACATGGTCGGACGCTGCAACTGGCGAGCAATGGCACGGAGACCCTTCCCTTAGCTTCTCAACGCAACGATTTTCCCTTTTTCGAAATCAGAGAGCTCTGCACCACGAGGCATTATCTGAATATCATGAGTTAGCCCAATAAACACACAAAATAAAGACGAGGCAACATAATTTGTTGCCGTTCTCCAACTGCGTCTATATATATGATACGCCTATTTTTCGTTTTTCGTCAAGAACTTGTAGGCGCACTTTCAAATTAACTAATTTTTTCGCATAAAACAACTTTTTTAGCCGTTTTAGATGCTACGGTAAAAAAAACCTATGCATTACAGTTTCAAAAACAGGCTTAACTGCAAAAAATCGGGTGCGTCTATAAATATGATACGGAGTGTATGATGTCTTGAAATGGGGTGACCTCGGTAATTGATCGGTTAGTAATCAGGCTCGATATAATTCTCTGAAAACCGGTGATTATAAAATTAAGTACCGTATTTTCTCTAATATACCGACCGCTCGGTTTATTTTACGACCTTTCTCTGGGGGTCGGTTTATTAGAGAGGATCGATCTAACTGGTGGACTTTTCGGCTCACTTTTAAAATATAAATATTGGAAGTCGAAAACTCTAAATGCACAGGGTTGTATCCCTGCATCTCTTCTTTGAATGGAATATTCAACTTAGCTTCATTATTTTGGATAAGTCACCATTCAGCTCCAAGCACTTTTGAGGTCATTTCGAAAACTTTACAAGCGTTTTCATCACTTTCAGTGACAAAAAGTTTAATTGGAATTCAAGCGCCACGAGAACATCTTATCATCATAATGTAGCGCAGCTCAAGAGCTACAATTTTGAAAAGATCATAAAGCGAGTTTCACCAATCTAAATAAAATTTTTGACTAGACCAAAACAGTGCACTTTTCTATCTAACGATTTCAGCTTCCCAGGCTGTTATATTTCCGGAGGTGTTAAAAGAGGGTGCTGCACTTTTTGAAATGCCCACATTGAGAGAATGGTGCGTCGAATAGTATGTACCACTAATACTAAATGCAATTCGATAAAGCTGGCTTGTTCAGGTTAAAGAAAATATCTTTCCATAGATATGTGTGGCATCACCTCACTAGATGTTCGCTCTGACCAATTGGCGATATCTCCAAAGAAATAAACACAAGAGACAGCCATTTTTGCAGGTCTCCGTACCTACACTTCTAGTGCATCTCAATGCGAACGCACTACTGTCTTCATTTGGCAGGATCACATCTTGTAAAAACCCTGCCATTAGTTTAGCTCTGCATCTATAGAGTTTTCAAACGCCGAAAATCGCGAACACAAAAAGAAAGAGAAATGTTTAGCTAATTCATACTTGACATACCGTACTCTCCAATAGACGGGCCTTCTCAAGAGCCCCCTTTTTTCAACCCCTCAAGAGGGGTTGAAAAATACTCTCTCTAACAGATGGGGCCACTCAGAAGGAGGTTGCAAAATAGACGGCCGGCTCGTCTATTAGAGATAATACGGTATATTTCATGTGCTTGATTTTTTGATTTTCTATATCATTTTTATAAACATTTATTTATTGTAACCTTCATTGCCTTCGATCAATGATTACGAATACAGTCAAACCTCGATTTAGTGGCACCCCCAAAAGTTCGTTCCCGCCTAGGGTCCGACACTTTTTTTAACCCAATTTTCGAAATACTTTATCGATTATGTTAGCACAGTCTGGTCGAAAATATCGTAAGGATTCCGGTTTTACCGATCGTTTTTTGAAAAGAAAACAAATTTTGGGTTAAAAAAGTGAAACCTCGATATAGTGGCACCCCTTTTTTGAAAACAGGTGCCACTATATCGAGGTTTCGCTTTTTTAACCCAAAATTCGTTTTATTTTTAAAAAACGATCGGCAAAATCGGAATTCTTACGATATTTGCGACCAGACTGTGCTAACAGAATCGATAAAGTATTTCGAAAATTGGGTTAAAAAAAGTGTCGGACCCTAGGCGGAACGAACTTTTGGGGGTGCCACTAAATCGAGGTTTGACTGTAATACATGTTTAATTTATGCCCAAAACGATATGAATAAATGCCATTTATGTAGCAAAATTTTTCACAAATTCTCACTGAATCTAGTAAGAATGATATTTTATGTGAGTGATAATGAGTGAGAATTATATATGTCCTCACAGGCTGTGAGTGTGTTTTTTTTTAATTTTTAAATTTGTTTTGGCAGACCGAGTGAGATGAGAACAAATTTTTCGTCCTTATGTCAGTGAGTGAGATTCCCCTGAATATTATCAGTAATATTCTCACTCAAAGTGAGTGAGACTATTAGTTATTCGCATCTTAACTTTAATCTCTTTTTATGCATCCAGAGTTACTTTCGAGTTATTTGTGTACAAGGTATGTGAGGCTAGGCTTCAGGCTAAGGCAAAAATGAAAAAAGATGGCTTAGAGAAAAATATTTTGGAGGGGGGAGGGGGTGCAGTCACTTTGGATGCTGTCCAAAAAGTGTCCTGCGCGCATTTGAATTTGCCAAATTCTCATTGTCCTCAACAAGCAGGGTCCTTCAACATTTTTCAACAACCAAGGCAAAGAGAAAATTTTTATTTCTACATATCACACCGATATTATTAAGTCCTGACTTGTGAAATGGCTGTTTTTTCTGACTTCATCTTGACTTCAATGATCATGCAATCTTCTTCCGCTTTTACTTTTGTCACTCCAGCAGAAACCAAAACTTTTGTTTGTGCAGCGGTTTCTTTTAGCTCACATATTTTGACTTGTTTCGCTTCTATTTTATTATCACAGAAAGAAGACGACTTGCGTTTTGTATCAGACATGGGACTTATCTTATCTGCATTTTGGCAACTGGCATTTTGTTTAGCCAAGATTACATTCACAGCAGCTAAAATTCATTTTTTCAATGGAATCAAAGAAAAAATATTAAACTGACTAATTTTGCCTCAAATTCACGTCTTTCTTTCATTTGCTCTTCAATTTTGACAATCAACCTTTTCTTTACCAATACAGACTATTTTGTTTGTTGGCATCTTCGACTTTAAGAAATAGATTTTCTAAAACGAAAATTTAAGTTTTTTTAATAAATACATAAATAAATTTCAACCTTTCTCAAGATCAGCTAGTTTTTGTTTCAGCGTTTTTACTACATTTTCCAGAGACTCTCTGCTGAACGAATTGTACTCGGCCTAAATCTAATGATACCTAAAACACAACAAAAAAGCTATGTTTTTAAGGGTGGGTGATTGCTAGTTACCGGTTAGTCACTAGGCTCGCAAAAAATCACCGAATAACGGTGATTATATTGTTAATGTGTGTGTTAACTTTGTGAACCATTAGTTAGGCCCATAGTTAACCACAATCTCAGAATGCTAATTTCTTCAATTGGCTTGTAAATAGCAACAAATGGAAGGATCCCATGAAGCAATTATGCTTAGTGATAAATTGATATTGATATTCAATGATTTGATTGATTATTTTAGTTTTTTTTGAATAAATTTGACCACAAAAAGGAAATACATAAATGACCGGTTTTTCGATGACTAACCGTTAACTTCCATACTAAAATTGTAGCGAGAAATGTTTAGAAAAAATTCGGTAACTTTTTAAAGCAACATACATTTAGATCGGATGGGCCATTTTCACTAGTGTTTGGGCTGTTGTCGCTGTTTTCAAGCATTTGTGACATCTAAAAATTAGCGTAATGAAATTTTAAAAGTTTTCAAGCAAAATTACCTTGTTCTTATACTCTTCTATTACTTTATCAGCCCTCATAGTTTCTAATCTCTTAAAAGTAGCCATCTCCTTCTGAAGTTCCGCATGAAGTGAAGAGAGCACACTGTGCTCTATGTACTTTTTGCTGAGCTCCTCTCTCAATGCAGAAATGGTCCTAGTTGCACTCTTGGAAAAACCCCTAGTGTACTCTGTTTTGTGAACCCTTTCAGGTTCTTGACTTCTTTTGACCACCTGCTCGTTTTTTTCTCTGGCCTTCTGACTAAGCTGATGCCTTAATTTGTAAATGGTTTCACTGGCTTGCTTGGAAGATGCTCTGAAAGACAGTCTCATCTCCTCGTTTTTGTTGCGATAATCCGCCAATTGGATAGCCATATCGCTAATGTTCTGGTCAGGAACTTCTTCCTTCTGATCCGCTAACTTCTTTTCCAGTTTTTAACTACAGATTGAAGTTGCCTGCATTCCATTTCTAAATCTTCTGTTTTAGCTGTCTTTTCTTCAGCTATAACTGCCCTCTGGCTAGTTCTTCAACCTTTTCCTCGGCTATTACTGCCCTTTTCTCCAGCTTTACAACTATTTCCTTTAGATTTGATCCAGCTTTTTGATCAGACAGCTGCTGCTGTAGATTAGCATTGCTGGTGCGCAGCTCTTCGTTCTCAGAACTTGACCTGGCCATATGGTCTGCTAGTAGTTGATGCAGATCAGAGATTGTGTTGCGGAGCTGTTGAACCCCTTCATCTGAGTCCTGCCTTTGGACTTGACCAACCACTGGTTGAGCCTGCTCAGACAATTTTATTTTCTTATCCAGTTCAGCAATTCGGAGGCGGTAGTGACCCTGCATGTCCTTGTATTCTTGAGCAAAGCGAAATTTTTCATGGGCTAGGGTGGCGTTGAGCACATCTATCTTGCTTTGAAGTAACTGGAGGTTGTGAGAACTGCCAGGCAGAGGCTGAAAGGGAAGCGTATTAGTTAGAAAAAGCGGGAAGAGGTAATATGGCATCGAATTTTATCATATAAAATATATAAACTGACTAGACTAAAATCGTTGGAGCCATTGGAAGCAGAACAGGAACCAGAAGAGACTGAAGATGGAGACTGGCCATCGCTACAAATACTACCATTGCACATCTTAAAGTTCATCTGAAAATATAGAAATTGAAAAGTTATAAAAAAAATTAGTAAAAAAATTGAACAATAAAAATGTGAAGAGAGCGTATATATATAATAATGATTTTTTGAACAGATATCTTCAATCAAATGAAAATCACCGATTTGATTGACAGATAACTTTTGTGATAAAATTAGATAGGCATGTAAGAAAAAAAATCGTTTGCTTTGAAAAAAATCACGCCAGGCAATGTGTAATATAATTTAGTTGCCAGCTGAAAGAATATTTGGAAAATTCGAGACATGAAGAAAAACATCTTTCAGTCAGTGCTAACCTATTCAATCCTAGCCAAGCCAAAAAACAAAGGCAACCAGGGCAAAAACTGTCCTTCCTCCTTGAAAAACCAAAGTTTCTGAAAAATACAGGGCAACTTTGTGGTTGTAATTTTTTATTTCAAAATGGTGAAAATAATTTGTGTAAAAAATTAACTATTGATTGGGTTGTGGGACATTTCCGAGTCGCCGTTACCGAGTCGGCCGTTTCCGAGTCGGCCGTTTCCGAATCGGCCATTTCCGAGTTACCAAATCCTTTTCTGGACAAAATTTGAATAAACGTAAGCGAAAATTCCTTTTACCTTCAATAGCTGAAGTTTAAAGGGGGTGAGCCATTTAGGCTTGAAAAAGTGGCTTCCATGGCGCAGTGCGTAAGTGCTTGCGTTTTTTGGCCCAAATGGTGTTTTTTTGGTGTTGCAGGTTCAATCCCACGTAGGCACACACTATTTTTTTGGCTTGTTTGGCCAGTTTAGAGGTAATTTGGGTCGCTTATTCCGAATCTGGCGTCAAAAAAGTCTAATTACCTCTAAACTGGCCAAACAAGCCAAAAACAATAGTGTGCCACTACGTGGGATTGAACCTGCAACACCAAAAAAACACCATTTGGGCCAAAAAACGCGAGCACTTACGCACTGCGCCATGGAAGGCACTTTTTAAACCTAAATGGCTTCCCCCCCCCCTTAAAAGTTAATATTTAAACCCCTCTATTTTTAGGAAGTTCGGCATTTATTGGGTTTGGGTGGATGATGTTTTCACTTATTTAAAAATAGTGTTTAAATGACTTCTAAGCAATTTTTATATGCTTAAAACGATAAAAAAGTTATTTTCTGCCATTTTTCAACACAAAAAATAGATTTTTTGAAAAAAAAAATTTGGCCAAAATCGACTTTTTGCCTTGGTCCCCAAGGCAATCCAACCTGAAAGGGTACCTGGATACCACAAAAAAGTACCCACAATACTCACTTCTAGAGCCCAAAAGTATCGAGCAATCAATTGCAAGCATGTGCAGCTCTGTTAAGCTGCCAGAAAATACTTTGATTCTCGGACTTCAAGCGAATGACGATCAAAATAATGGGAACCATCCATCGATATCACTTAGTTTTATATCGCTTTAGTTCTCAAAAGGGATGGCAATTTTTTAGAGTCAAAATTCCATGAGGAATCAAATAGCAATATTTTCATACCAAATTTACCTCAGAAAGCTAGGTAGATATTGAAGGTTTAAATCAGCGGCAAAAAAGTATGTCTGAAGGATAGCATGTCACGGACTCGGATATTTTTTTGAATTTGATCTCTAATAAGTGATACCTTTTCTTTTTATGGTAGCCGTTAGGAAAGTCTGGACGCTCGGTTACATGCTATGAAATAAAAGATGTGCGGTTTTGATAAAAGTCAGAAAATCTCAACGAAACCAATGAAGGTAAAGCCCAAAAATGATGAATTTTCGGAGAAAAAGCCGGTTTCAGGTAGTGTTTTGGCCTGAAACTTAGCCGGGGTGATTGTTAAACCATGCACTGATGGCGCTCTTGTTTAGCTAACAGAATGAAGATCATTTTGATATTAAAATTGTATATAAACCAAGAAAAAAAGTGAACAAATGAACTAAACTGCAAAAAAAGCGCCAATTTAACGTTTATGTGCTAGACTCGGAAATGTCCGTCTCGGAAACGGCTGACTCGGAAATGTCCCACAACGATTGAATGTCATTGTATTAAATTTGCACTAGTGGAGAATCGGTTACCATTTTCGCCTTGGCTTCCACTGTTAATTTTTTTCAAAAATATGCCTTGGTCCCCCTGTTGATTTTTTAGAAAAAATTGGAAACGATTCTCCACTAGCGCCCTAGTTTTTTTATTGTGCATAGCCAACTTGAAAAGTATCAGTAGTCAAAACATGAACGTATCATATTTTGATACCAGTTGCACTGGCACTGAAACAAAAAGTTCAATCTTTTATTTATATCCAAAAATTAACGGAAAAAAAATTGTCATACTCGAAATTAAATAGTAAAGAAATCTATACTCTTTAAAAAATTACTTTAATAGTTAATCGTGTTTTCTTAATAAAAACTTTTTCATTCTGTAGATTTTTTTTCATTAAGACACATTTAAAAGCCCAGGCTTTACTATCGAAGACCCACTTTTTAGTTTGTAAAGCAAAAATAAATAAAGCCTGATTATTTATGACAAGGTGACATCTATACATACATTTAATTTTTTTTGTATTTATAGTTGATCACTATAGATTCGGAGACCAAGATTTGTAGACCCAGATTCGGAATCAGCAACCCAAATTACGCCTGGAACTGGTCAATTAGGCTAAAAAAGTAAAGTGCACGCATGCGGAATCGAACTTTCGCACTCTTTTATGACCATAAAACACAAACTCTTACGCACTGCGGTACCAAACCCACTTTTTCAAACCTGAATGGCTTTTCTGCCTTCTTTAATCCATAGCTATACTCGAATTCGAAACAATAAGTTCTAAACACACTATTAATGCACAAATATTCAGATCATACATGTGAAAAACTTAAAAAAAGAAGAGACTCTTCTGCTGATTAATCAAAACAGTATTTTAACTCTTAACAAAAAAAAGCTTTTGTCTGCTAGTCTCTTATATTGTTAGTTGGACAGCGCTTCTGTTGTGCCCTGTGAATCATTTACAATCCAGCTCAAAAAACATTTCATGTACTAAACAGATGTATGTTAGGAAAAAGATATTTACATAGCCAATGACTAGATACATTGCAGCTTTGAAATATTAAAAAACAGTCGTAAACGATGGAAAACCTTTTTAATATTTTTTATTGTAAAATTTCATCGAAATAATTAATTTAAAAAAAAAGAATATGAATACCACTTTAATTTAAACTTCGGTTTGCTAAAAAAGGAAAAAATTCATAACTTTGAGTAAATTTTCGACATAGGATCCAACACAAGGTAAATTTTGTGCGGAAGATTATTAAATTTAACAAAAAAGTTTGGCGGGTAAATATAAAAGTGGGCAGCCGACGATTGCGCCATTTCAAATTGCGCCAATTCAGATTGCGCCATTTCAAATTGCGCCAATTCAGATTGCGCCATATTCAAATTGCGCCAATTCAGATTGCGCCACATTCAAATTGCGCCAATTCAGATTGCGCCACATTCAAATTGCGCCAATGCAGATTGCGCCACTGCGAATTGCGCCAAAATCAAATTGCGCCACTATATACTCTAATTAAAGTTAAGCAAATGTATTTTTAATCTGATCTCAACGGATTTTGTTCCCTTCTAGTATTAGGGGTGACTGTTTACATGTCCTTCAATGATCAATTTCAGTAAAATGACCAGAAATTGGCAGGGTTATAATGGCGCAATTTGCAGTGGCGCAATTTGCAGTGGCGCAATCTGCATTGGCGCAATTTGAATGTGGCGCAATCTGAATTGGCGCAATTTGAATGTGGCGCAATCTGAATTGGCGCAATTTGAAATGGCGCAATCGTCGGCTGCCATAAAAGTGCCAAGCGTAAAGATTTAATTTAGGTTCTTAGTAAGCTAAGTTAAAGAGCCATCTCCGTTGATGACAATGGCAATTTCGAGTTTTTGAGTTGGCGGGGACAACCGAAAACGCAGAAAATGTTTTTGCGAATTATTTTTTTATTTGCATCTACAATTTAAATATTGAGATTTAGATTAAGCGAATAATTACTTACTAATAATTAGTTATAGCTCGATAATTAGTTATGGCTTAAGTCGTCCGATCTGGCATTGTCAATCAACGTAGGGCTCGAACAGTAGATGGTTCATAATTTTGAACAAATTTTAATGGAAAAAAATCGAAATATATTTTCGTAATAAAAGAGCTGTCCTTTGCAAATTCAAAAACTCGAAATTGCCATTGTCATCAACGGCGATGGTCCTTTGAAGAACTATATTTGTCGATGACATGAGCTGAACAGCGACAGTTTTTACTTTTTAAAATATCGTGTGGCTAGCTATTGAAAAACTAATGATTTCTTTTAATATTCTAAGACATTTTTTTAATCAAATCTTGTTTTATTTTATTTACGCCAGGTTGTCTTTTTAAAAAAAGGACACAAGCTGGTAACATTTATTTTCTAGTTCAATGCTGGGATCATTTATACTTTCATATTTTCAATTTATGCTTTCATTTTACTTTCAACATGTAAAAACTTTCATTTACATTAAATTCTAATTTAAATTGCCGCTAACAGACAAAGACTTGATTTTATTTCAGCTCTTCCACTACACATGTGAATATTAGATTATTGAAGTAAAAAATAACAAAATACCACTTTTTAAGCATGAACACAAGTTTTTCCTGAAACAAACAGGTTTCTATTATAACAGGCTTTTTGTGTCAACTTACCTTTGCTCTTTTGATGAAAGCTAATCAGTATTTTCTGTCTACGTGTTTTGAACTGAGTCTATGTTTAAAAAACTATAATAGTTTTCAGCTCCTATCACCTGTATAGCCGATTTGATTTGCTTATGCCAAAATCTGAGCATTTCACGCCAGTTAGATAACCACATACTAATGTTTAGTCAGCAAAGAGTGCTCTCGGCCGATTGCAACCACTCCAAAAATGGGTTTGCTCAAAGTAGGTTTTCAGATCATTTACTTAAAAAGAGTCCGGTCTCAGCAGTGTTTTCTTTTTTGATTTGCTCTTTTCTGATAAAGATTTTTCAAGTTTTCTGCCTAGTTTTAAAAGTAGTATAAGATCATCAATATGAGATTTAAGGCAAAACTAGTGAAAACGAGGACAATTTGGAAAAAATTTGCTAATCCTCGTCTTAATTTTTCAAAACTCACGAGCATGCCCAGGGTGCCCAACTTGCCTTTTTCCGACGGTTGGTCTTTTTTCTTGAGCTAAGAAAAAAGGCAATACCCTCCGAATTTTTTTCTATAACTCTATATTTTTTAAAACGAAAAGTGCCTTTTTCCTTCAATTTTTTTGAATAAAAGACTTTTTTTTGAAAGAGCGCTGCCTTTCTTTCAAAATGTTGGCTGGGATTACTGGCATGCCCCCTCAATAGTTTATTAAAAGTAGCTAAAATTTTATCAAAAAAAACTTAAGGTGTGTTTTACAAGCAGCATTCAACTTGCCATCCACTTCCTCTGATCCCAACCCTCTTCCAGCATTGAGCAATACTGATGCAGAAGACACAGCTCAAACTCCACGCAAACTATCACATGCTGGCTCAGTTGGTTCGAATAGACCCAGTCAAGACTACTATGTGACCAACTTCTGTGAGACCCCATCTAGAAGTCAACCATCGTCTAGATCACGAGCTACTACTATTCTTTCGGTCGACCAGTTGGTTATGGAAGAGTCATCTAATCCATTAAGTAATGTTGAAGATGGATCCGCGCAAATACAATTAAGTGCAGAGGTTGGTGTTATTGAATAATTGAATGGAATCTTTCACATCCGTTCAAATGTTTATTGTCTTGAGCAAAATTTAAATTTTGGTATACCACTAGTCAAGAGTATACAACTAGCCCCAACCCAAGAACATTAGATTTGACGTAAACCAAGTGAAAAATGGAACGATTCAAAAACATTCGCTGGTCCTAGCCTCAACTTCTTTTAAACCCATGGGCACGCTCCTTTGAAACAAAAAATTTTGCTTACATTTCTTAAAATCAGTCTCATTTTTAGCAAAATGTATCTTCTATTCCTGCTGAGGAGAGCGTAGAAATACTGCAAACATTTTATACTTCCAAACCAGATGAACTCTTAGAGGCGACGGTTAGTGCTCAAGCTGCATTGACAGACAACAGTCAAGAGCTGTCAACTTCTGATTACATATCCTTCTCAACCATGAATATAGACGGGGAAGACGATTCACCCGTTCACCATGTTCAACAACAATCTTCAGCTTATGAAGAAAGCTTGGAAAATGATATCCAACTCAACCTAGCTGGATGTCCTATGAAAAATCTTGATTTAGTGAGTTTTTTCAAAAGGAATTATTTAGTCAGTCTGTAATAAGCCATCATGTCCAACTGCAAAAGTCTGAAATATCGTAAAATCACAAAAATATCACTGCTCGATGTTTTCAATTTTAAAAAACAACAATTTTTTTTAAATTTATTTACAAACAAGTAAGCTTTTTATCTATTAAAAGGTCAAATTTAACATTGCGACTATGATTATCCGTACATTCCATTCATTGTATAGCCTTGCGCCCCCACTCCTCCATAGCCTCCCATTCCATTCATGGCTCCATAACCACCCATTCCGGCCATACCATTTGTGCCCATGCCGCCGCCCATGCCATAACCACCCATTCCAGCCATTCCACCACCACCCATGCCATAACCGCCCATCATGCCACCGCCTATACCAAAACACATTCCACAAGTGCTCATGCACGCTTCCAAAATCGACTGAAAATATAAATTATGAAGTTAGATTAATTTGATAAAAGAAAACTTATTTTTAGCAGAACATTTAATAATATAAAAAAATTCGCTCAAAAGTTAATGTTTAAAATCATAAAACATCAAAAAAAATTGTCGGTAAAAAAGCCTACTTGGAGGGTACAATACTGCGAAAACATCACGCATTGTGGTTGGATGTCATAACATGGCAAGAATCCTCCTGTAACAAATGTTAGTTTGAACTGTTGGTCCAAAAGTCCTATACAGTCAAACCATGATTTAAGGACCCCCACCTCAAGTTCGTTTCCACCTTGGGTCCGACACTTTTTCGAAGCTGATTTTAAAAGCACTTTGTCAGTTCTGTTTTCACAGTCTGGTCGTAATTATCGCAAGGATTTCGATTGCGCCGACCGTTTCTCAGAAAAAAAGAAAAACCTCGATTTAACGACCCCCACCTCAAGTTTGTTCCCACCTCCACCCTATTTTTTTTTAATTGTTTCGACGCCCCCCTCCTCCCCTGTTGTTTAAAGGTGATCATGGTAAAGGTTATCATGTTAACTATAATCACTATATAACATAACTATAATTGACAGGGTGGACCAAGGCAATTTTCAAGAAAAAGCAATAGGGGACCAAGGCGAACAACGGAAACGGATTCTGCACTAGCTACAATTTTTCGTAATTTGAGTGCTGAAAATAGTCGTCAACTTGGTACTTGTTCGGCTGGGGGGTGGCCCTGATAATGGTCAACTCAAGGAGTGGGGCTTGGTTGGTTAGAGATGCGCGCACTCACTTCCCTTAGACATAATTCCGAGCAAGACTCTTGATCATACATGCATTTAAGACTCTTTGTCCCGAGCTCCAGTGATCAAAATGTGATATATATAAGGTATTTCATATATAGATTCTAGAAAACCATGTGTTTTGAATATTTTTGAAAAATAAGTTTCGCAATTAATACTCAGTCCCAAAATTTGATAAAAAAGCAAACCAGAACGTTTCAAAATTTTAGTGCGGGGATCAGCATTTTTTGAATCATCATATTTTTGATTCATTTTGCATCAAATCTGATATAGACTAAGTAGAGAACGCATTTTAAAAAATTGCAGAAAGGAAAATAACGGGCGGTCCCCGCCTTTTCTCCGTGTAACGCGCTGGTAATATCCCTTTTAAGTGCTTTCGGACCAATAGTTGTTTGATCATATTCTTATTGTATTTTTACCCATCATTCCTCCACCCATTGTGTAAGGGCTGTTCATGGCACTCATGCCGATCATTCTATCGTAGGGATTTATCATACTGCCTGTAGAAGCGTTTTTAGGATGACTAAATACATCTTTTTTACATACCTGCGCCTCCAGTTCCGTAGCCTCGCATCCCATATCCTTGCGTACCTATGCCTCCCATTACAAAACTTTGCATACCCAGTGGGTATGCAATGGTATTACCTACACCGCCCATCCCGTAACCTTGCATGCCCATACTCCAGGCATTCCATAGCCACCTGTCATGCCTGAGTAAGGGCTGTTCATGCCGCTTATACCGCTCATTCCATCGTAGGGGCTCATTATTCCGCCTGTAACAGTATTTTCAAGTAGAAAATTGCAAGCATTTTACGCCTACCCATGCCTCCCATGTTATAGCCTTGCATGCTTATGCTCCCAGGCATCATACCAGGCGTTCCATAGCCACCTGTCATGCCTGAGTAAAGATTGTTCATGCCGACCATACCGCTCATTCCACCTGTAAAAGTATCTCTAAAGCTCACTTTATAAATTTTTAGTCACTATCATGGTCACGAATTCAAATATTTCCAGTCATACATTTTTTTATTTCATTTTTATGCCATTTTGTGAATTTTAAAATGGCTTCTTGAAAATTAAATTTAAAAATGCGTGTCTAAAAGTTTGAATTCGTGACCATGATAGTGATATGTGGAAGTATTAATAGAGCCTGAGTGGACAGGATCCAACTTTTTTACGTACCCATGCCTCCATATCCTTGCATCCCGTAACCTTGCATGCTTCCAGGCATCATCCCAGGCGTTCCATAGCCACCCGCTTGCCCGGCGTTGTTCATAAATTGACTGGATATACCACCGAATCCACCCGCACTAGTGCCTAACAGAGATGGGTCATTGGCCATTTTGCCTGAAAAAACGACCATGTTTTTTTATCATTTCAAAATAGTGGGAAGTAACCAACAGCAAGTAGTGCCCATGTAGCATTGTTCACTAGGACTAGCACAGAACTTAAGGTATCGACAGGCTTAAACCGTTTATATAGCCTGTAAAGTATTATTCCAAAATGCTTACAGCCATCCGGCACTGCTCCCATTGGACAAAATGGGCTTTGGGAGATAGGTATCCCACCTGGCCCTGGCACTATTACACCTACACCTTGTTTCGACGCTTGACCTATAATTTAGTTTTATTTTGCAGTTAGCAAGACACCTTATACTAAGCGAAGATTCGCACTTACAGCAAATGCCTTGCGTACATGTCTCTTTGGGGTCGAAGCAAAATTTTTTGAGGCCGCAAGCTGAAACAAATATACTCATAACTGAAAAGCCATACAAATTTTTTTTTAATTTCAAATTTTTTGCCTAAAATTTTTTTTATAGTCTATTTTTTCGTAACAAAATGTCCACTCAGTCACTTCAAATACTATATACAAAAGCTACAATTTTTGACAAGTTGACAGCTGTTCTCATTACTTCAAGTGGTTAAGTTTTTATTTTCTTTCCAAGTGATGCTAAAATCTTAAATTCTATGCTGTAGCACAGTTCAAGAGATACAAAATCCATATTACCGAAAAATTCATTATAAAAAATCATAATATGGTTTTTAAGAAAAACCGAAAATGTAGGCATCTTCCGTTTTTTTTCAAATTTCGATCATTTAATAAAAAATTAAAAGGACCATATTTTCACAATCTACATAAAAAACAAATTCAGTAAGGTGGGTTTTGTAGCCTTAGTCTGTGCTAACATATTAACTTCAGCTGTTCTTAGCATCACTCAAAATTTTTAATGAAATGGCTTGTCAACTTGTTAAAAATTTAAAATTTTTCAAATAAATTTTTTCGTTTCCGAAATTAGGCAAATTTCAAAAACTATATCAACGCTTTTACTGGTACCGGGTGACCAAAAAAAAGGGACCACTTGGAAATTTTATTTTTTGTAAATGAAAACAACAACGAAAACAATTTATCTATTTATTTTCGAAATATCCACCGTTTGCTTGGATGCATTTTCTTAAACGCTCTGGAAAATCATCCACAGCCCGATCGATCATATCCTGCGGGATCTCATTCCATGCCTTCACCAAGCTTTACCAAGGTACATGGCCGAAGAATCCATTTTTCAAGATTTAAGACGGGAACGGCTGCACGTCCTGATGGTATATCCTTGTGCAGAATTTCACACGCTGAGCACGATGGTGAAAAAAATTGAAAAAAGTAACTCTACGGTGGTCAGCGGTTTTTGTGAATCATCAATGTCACAATTTTTGCCTATGCCACTTCAAAGAAATAAAACATGCCACTGGTTTGATTTATTTCTCACACTTCATGTGCAAAAAAAAGCGCATATTGCGAGCTTTCAAATGACATATCGTGAAAGCATTTATGACGGTCAGATAAAAGTTTTTTGGCTCAGAGAAACCACTGTGTTTTTTTGTTGTTTTCATTTACAAAAAAAAAATTTTCCAAGTGGTCCCTTTTTTTTTGGTCACCCGGTAGACTCATGGCTTTCTAACCAGCATGAAGTTTTTGAGTGTCTGATAAGAAAAATGTTTCACAAACTAAAACAATTTTGATTTTCTAGTTGAAACAGGCTGTATCTAAAATTAAACCTACTCCCATCTTGCTCCATACCCGGCATACATTGACTCAATACCTTTTCCAGCAATAATACAATAATCAAAAAGGCAAAATTAACAATCATGTTAAGAAGTGAAATTTAACAACATTTTTTTTAAATGTTGAGTTTTGTGCACTATACCAGATATGTGCCTTAAAAAGTCGATAAATACGGAGACTATTGAAAAAATTTCCTACCTATTTTTCCTTCTGTGCAAACTGTTATAAGCAGACAGATAAACAGAAAGAGATTTTTTGGCTGTTAAGTTATTTACCTTCTTTTTTATGATGAATAGGAACTGCCTGGATGGTGTAATTAACTCTTTTTTCATATTTTAGCTTATAAGAACTTTATCGTTTATTTTCAAAAAGAAAAAAGTAGCCTATGATTACAATCTACGGTCTTGGAATCGCGCTTTTTAAAATTCCTGGTCGACCGCTTTTTCAATTCAAAAATCTTTTTTTTTCAATATTTTCTTAGAATATTTAGAACGATAGTTTCTTAAAAGAGTTTGAATTTAAATATTTTTTGTCTTGAGCGGAATTTGAAATTTGACAGCAACTTTTTATGTTTGAGGGCAGTTTTGTTGGCAAATCGCCCATGCTGAACTTGAATCCGGTGCTAAATTAGGGTCACTATAGCGGAATATGAGTTGTACGTCAAAATTGATTTGGAATTTTTTTTGAGAGTCTTGCTAAATACTCCTACTGCCTCTTTTTATCCTACTGCAGAGCTTTTTCTGGTGCAGTTTTCCCTGTTCTGTCGAATTGTATACATTGATATCTAAAAAATGCCATTATCACACTTTTTGTTTGGTTCTTAACTATCAACAACGTTTTCAAAAAATGACACAACTTTTTCTTTGAAGTAAAATTTTTACATTGAATTGTCATAAATAACTCCATTATATCTCATTAGAAAGCCTGTCATCTGCGCTTCCTTTTGTGTTTCAAACTACTGTATTCGATAATGAAAATTGACAAGATCTACCTCTTCAAGTTACATATGCCAAATCCTCTCCTGCCTACACTTCTCAATAAAGTAATAGCGGTCACGACGGGACCACTCATGAGATTTCTACAAATAACCCCCAATTTTCAACTTAATGGAGCGAAATCTCAAAATTTATAGCGATTTCCAAATCTGAAACTCAAATATCCCCCGCTCTTAAAAGGGCTTTCCAATTAGTACAAACTCATATAACAATATGTTTCTCAAAAACAGGTTTATGACTGGCACAACCAGACCACTCAAAATGGCGGCACACACATCCGACCCAAATACTATATAGAGATTCTGAAAGAGCAACTCGAATGCTACATTCCTGAGGAAAAAATACGCTGGTCATGTTGGCATTTAGAAAGTTATTCTTCATTCAAAGTATTGACACACACAATCTGCTTAACACTGGTTGACGTAAAACTTTTTTCTCGCTAGGCAAGTTTACAATTCCAGCATGGTCCAATTACATGTGAAGCTGCTTTTCAAATATCAAAGTGCCTGTCAGATTCCAAATCCCGCTCGAGACAATAAACATTCAGAAAGCAATTTTTTCTCTTTTTTATTGGCTGTAGGTGAAAACGCCCCTCAAAATATGTAAATCCCTCCTCAAATTTATTTTTTATCCCCTCAAATTTGAATTTCGCACAAAATGTGTAAATCCCCCTCATATTTCAAATTTACCCCTCAAATTTGCATTTTTAGTGAAATACTGCAGTAAATTTTGCAGAAATCCGAATTTTATAGTCAAAAAGGACTTGGATCGCTCAGAATTCCACCCTGGAGCAGCTAGAAGCCCCTGAAAGTTGGTTTTTTGGGATTTACTAAAGGGGGTAAAGTTTTTGCGAAAATTCGATTGAGCGAATCAGAATTCCAGTCCGATGGGCTTAATCGTTTAAAATTCCAGGCTTTTGGTGGTTTGAGTGGTTCAGGGTGGAATTCTGAACAATTCAGCCGATCAGACCGGAATCCTGATCCGCTCGATCGAATTTTCGGAAAAAGTTCACTCCCCCTTTTGTAAACCCCCCAAAAACGTACTTTGGGGCTTCTGGCCGCTCCAGGGTGGAATTCTGAGCGATACAAGTATTTTTTGACTATAAAATTCGGATTCCCGCAAAATCACTGCAGTATTATACTAAAAATGCAAATTTGAGGTTATAAATTTCAAATTTGAGGGTGTAAATTTGAAATTTGAGGGGGATTTACACATTTTGTGCGAAATTCAAATTTGAGGGGGTAAAAAATAAATTTGAGGGGGATTTACATATTTTGAGGGGTGTTTTCAATTTGAGCCTTTTTATTTTAAGTTCAAATTTTTGTTGTCTCGAGCGGAATTTGAAATCTGACAGGTACTTTCAAGCCTGAAAAGCAGATTCACATGTAAATCGACCATGCTGGACACGATTCCGGTGTCAGAATTCTGAAGTTGCTTAGCGAGAAAAATGTTTTACGTCACCCAGTGTTAACTTTAAATCAAGAATAACTTTCTAAATGCCAACATGACTAGCGTATTTTTTTCTGCAGGAATTTAGCATTTGAGTTGCTCTTTTAGAATATGTGAGTATTTTCGCTGTCATTGCTGGTCAATTCTGAGATTGCGGCTGTTTTTGTCGAAAATGCCATTTCTCAAAATATAATTTTTTTTATAAAAACCGTCACATCTCAGAAATTTTCATATGACTCACAGGCAACTTATATGTCATTATAAAGTTTTTTTTTGTAGGCTTTCTAACAACCATAAATTTGATTGGATCGAGAGTGACAAATGAGAGTATAAATGGGACCGAAAAAACAGTCGATTTCGGGCACTTGTGGTTGTGTCTCAACTTTTGTTGCCATTTAACTTTTATTTGGACAAGGAATAGAGCCCAGGTTTTTAATTAAAAATTACTCAGGATGAAAAATGCTACAACCCTGGCGGAAAAAAACTGTCACTATCCAGCTCTTATATGAAATTGGCTCATAATTACAGGACCAGCTTCTTAAGTTGAGTGTGGACTTTATTCTTAATTACTTTTATTATCACGATATTTCTTTTTTATGCATCAGGGCCCGTATTAATAAAGATTACCTTTACCTCTACCTTTTACCCTTACCTCTAACTTTTACTCTTACCTCTAGCTTTTACCCCTACCTTTACCTCTACCTTTTACCATTACCTGTAACTTTTGCCATTACCTTAACCTTTTACCCTTAGCTATATTTCTAACTTCAACATTTACAAATACATGCAAATACAACTGCTTCGGCACCAAACGATTTATTCAACAACACAACAGTGCAAAGCACACCTCAACAGACAAAGTAACGATTTACGATAGAATTTCTCATATTTGATCCCGTGTTCATTCTTTGCAATGCGCAGAGATTGCATGCACAGACCCTCCTCGGCAGCTGATCATCATTCATTTCCTCGTCGTTTTCATCGGACACTCCTCGAAGACGGCAAATGTTGTGTAGCACGGCAGCGGCGACGATGAACTGAAGCACCCGCTCCAAAGCAATCCGAAGCTCCCCATGCAATGAATGAAATCGACGCTTCCAGCGGCCAATCACTTGTTCGACGAGCACCCGTGTCTTGCAGAGAGAAGAATTGCATCTGAAAATCACTGTTTACAAGACATGCAACAAAGGTAAGGAAAATCCTGGAGATCCTGCTTTGCCAACTTCTTCAAATTCGAGTGCTTCTGCTTGATCTGCTCCACACTGTGCGCCCCTTAATCCGGATATTCAGTATTGAGGGTGTCGGCGACGAGCTTCCACGCATTGCTTTGACCAGCGGCTGAAACCTTCTTGCGGCTGTTCGGGAAGAGATCTTCTTGACTTTTCGGACACCAGCTTCACGAGACGTTTGCACATATCCGGTGTGAACATTGCGAAAAACTAAACAAAACAACGATAGAGTGAGAGAAAGATCACAGTCTTAAAGTAGCGAGCAAAACTCAACATTCCGCACAACAATGAAACACGCAACAATGAAAAACGGACGTTAAATTCGTGTTCAGCGAACTAAAATTGCTTAAAAAAAGCTTTACGGGACAATATTTTGAAAATCGAGATGAAGGTAAAAACTTTTACCATGCTACCACCCATGGTAAAAATATGCCTTGGTCCCCTTGTTGTTTTTTCCCTTACCTCTACCTTTACCTCTAGCTTTTATTAATACGGGGTATAGGTGGGTAAAGGTAAAGGTAAGGTACAGGTAAAGGTAAGGGTAAATTTTTTTATTAATAGGGGTAAAGGTAGGGTAGAGGTAAGGGTAAAAGGTATAGGTAGCGGTAGGGGTAATAAATTCTTTATTAATACGGATAGAGGTAAGGGTAGAGGTAAAGTAAAAGAAAGGGTAAATGCGATTATTAATACGGGCCCAGATGGCAAAACGAAGCGCATATGTTTTTTATTTTTTCTGACTTTCTATACAGTATAATGAAATTAAATCTCCAGCCGTTATCTTTAGTCAAGTTGTCTTAAATTTGTAGATATACATCGGTCCAAATTTCGGTCGATTTTAGGACCTAAAATCTGATTTTTTTGAAAACATCGAAAAATTGTGAATCGTGTCCTAAATACAATGCCAAACTGAAAAGATCTAAAAAAGCAAAATATCGAAATTTGACTTTTCTTAGTGTCTTCCCTTTCAAATGGTCAATAAATGTAGGAGGGGAGTTTTCGGCATGAGACCGTTTAAAGGAAAGGTGTAGTAATGACCCGTTTGAAAGACGATTGATTTTGCAACCGAAGGATTTTGACCCGTTGCGCA